>JAGFPH010000536.1:100944-127020 GCA_018207615.1 Philaenus spumarius
ACATTTGCTGCCCGAGGCGTAGCTAAGGCTGACGCCAGCTGTTTAGCCATGCAGTAAAGTAAAACAAAGAGTTATAATTATTTGTGTACCTAGGGTGCATGAGAAAAACATTTGCTACCCTAAGCGTAGCTAAGGCTGATGCCAGCTGTTTAGCCATGCGGTAAAGTAAAACAAAGAGTTATAATTATTTGTGTATCTAGGGTGCATGCCCGAATCAAAACTGGCTCTCCTGATATAAAAAACATTAACAATTTTATAAACAAAATGTCAGCTTTTCACTAATTATATCCAACAAAGGCCTATTTTTTCCCTTTATTGGCTTGGCTAAAAGAAATCATATTGTGTGTTTACCACTGCAATAATAAATACCAGAAAATAAATAAATAATAAAAAATAAAATAAATGTTTACGTCTATTTTACCATTGTAATACCCATAATTAGAACAGCTATAAAAATAAAAGTCCAAATGTAGGCCTTTACTACAGATTGACCGCTGATATGCCAACGGGCTGATCCGGCCCGCGAGGACTCGTAAGCCCCGCGTCGCGCCATCTCCCTTTGCCAGGCCGATTAAGTCAACTGTCTGCACTTAACATTTATAAAACCTTTTTTCATTTTTTCATAAATTGTCTCATATTAATAAAAAATAGCTAAACATGTAATTATTGTAATGGAAAAGTTAAAATTTTAACATTAAATTTAAAAATACACGGTAAATAATTGTTTTATAGCTTAAACGCAAAGAACATTTTTGATAGAGAATATTATAAGGATTACTATAACGAAATAAAAATTACTCAATCGCTTTTTATCTGTTAGATATTGAAAAAATAAAAAATCTTTCAAAAGTGAACTTTACGGGGGGGTAGGGGGGGAAGCACGAGGGGGAGGGGTGGGGACTTTTCAGAAAATATTCCTTATATAATCAACTAACATCCATGAAAAAATCAGCTTTTCACTAATTAGTTCCCACTCAAACCCTTTATTGACTGGGCTATAGGGTGCATGAGACAAACATTTGCTACCCGAGGCGTAGCTAAGGCTGACGCCAGCTGTTTAGCCATGCGGTAAAGTAAAACAAAGAGATATAATTATTTTACGCTGAACACATGTAGTTTAGTTTGAGCACTGCTGTGATTGTGCAAATTCTAAATTCTAAATTCTTTCTTTATTAAACAGAAAGAACTATAGGAAAAATCTACATATTACTCCTGTCTACACCTTCATAAACTGATCAGCTATGCACAGTGAGAGCTACTAAGTTTTGAGTTGCATTTTTCATATCAATGAGTACATTTTACCTAAAGTATTGTATACGAAAAATTCTTTACTTTATTAACAAATAATAGAGGTGTATATTGATTTTTTTTCTTAATGTAACCTAAGACTAATATGCTTCAAGTTTCCGTCCTCTATATAGCTTCATATCACATGTACGAATTATTATTTACTTTTAACGGTAGTTATTCTATTTCAACCCTTTTGCTCAAGAAATTGAAATGCAAATGATTTGTTTCTCTTTTATATCAGCTAAAAATAAAATCTACAGAATTTCATATCACTAGCTTAAAGAAGGATAGTTGAATTTATATTGATTGTATTGGGGTTATTAAAATCTCAATTTTAACCTCTTATATTGTAGTGACCGAAATTCGGTAGGTTTTATTTTTCTATGTTACATTTATAAACAAAATGTCCCGAATTTTGGTTCTCTAGCTTAAAAAGAAATAATATGTTAATGTAATTGTTTTAATGTCTGGTATTTCCGTTTTGATCACTTAAAATCAAATCAAAAAGGAGTACTCTATTTTGTTTATATATCACATTGGAAACAATTGTCCAAAATTTCAGTTCTCTGTTCGCATGCGAATTAAATGTGTATTGTCGTACGGTATTTACTCCATTTTAACCAGCTAAATGTAAACCGATTGCGTTATGACTTGAGGAATAGTTTGTAGATGATAATAGTACCTACGGGAACAATGATTATTGAAAAAACAAAAGCCGTGGAATGACTTGTTTGTTGTTTTCGCTTATATTTCGTAAATGGTTAGATGAAACGCTATAGGCCTACTTTCAATTGAAATGAGACTTTGTAAGTCTTGTTTTGTGTATTTTTGACTAAGAAAAATAGGAAAATCCACATAACATTTTGTTGTTGTTGTTTTAAATTCATAATTTTGACATTTTAAAAGTTAAAGCTTTGCAATTGTCAAGTCGGATGTATTTATTTTGCATAGTAAATTAAAAAATTTAGAGGTTATTTTGAAATATGCAAATTCATTAATTTTTAATCAAGATTTTTCAATTTGATTCTGAAAATAGAGATCATGAGATTAAAAAAGTTTATTTCTGAATTTCTTTAAAATGCTGAGAAGTTGTTTAAAAGATTGCCTGAGCACGCGCGAGCCATCGGTCGGCATCTAGTGTAGTAAAGTAGGTGGGGGAAAGTCTCCGCCATTGGTTAGTTCAACAACTTTACTTCACTAGACTGCGACCGTTTGCTGGCGAGTTTGGTCGTGGTGAGCACTACTTTTACCAAATTCTTAGCATTATACGCAAATTTTATATACACGTTTTGAAGCTTATTATCTCTACTTTCAGAATCCATTTGAAAAACTTTAATCAGTTGTAACAACTCATTTATATGCATTTGACAAGATAATGCTCTAAACTGTTAAAACAGTTACGTTGCAAAATCATTATGTCTGTCAGGGCCTAACTTCATGGTTAATCTACATGCCATTAACTGTCATTTACACAATTCCGAAGATTTCACTTTTAAATTTTACAATTATAAATTTAAAACAAAAAATAAATGTTCCTTAAATTTTCCAATTTTTTCAGTAAAAAATGCACCGATCAAGACGTATAAAGCACTCTCTAGATGGTGTTTAATTTACTTAGTCTTGTCCATTGAAAGTGTAGCGTTGCATCCAACGGCTTACAAAATATAAGCGAAAAACCCCCAAAAAGTTAAATTTGTTAATACTTTTGTTGTTTCAATAATTCAACAATAAAATATCATTGTTTCCGAAGGTGGTATTTTCTTCTACGAACTTTTCCTCAAATCAAAAAGCAATCGGTTTGCTGTTAAATTTTTTGGTATAAAGAAATTTCTTCAACTGGTCTACTGGTCGTTCTTGGCGAACACTTGTACTAGTTACACCATTCCTAACCACAAAATGTTCTTCTTTCTAAGACAGTTAGATACAAAAAAATATTGATTTATAACAGTTGGTGCAGAATAGAATGAAGAATCAATCGTTGTGTCTTCCACAGCCCTGTAAGGCCAGATCAAGCGCAGCAATTGATTACTCCACTCCATTGTCCTCCTTCCAATCCTTGTAATATATATTATTTCTCAGGTGTTTTTTTGTTTGTGGCAACGCTATAACTCCCTTAATTCTTCATCAACATTAATAATTCAAACATCGTTTTAAAGGTTATGTTCCCCGCTATTGACAAACAATAGAAAAATAGCTTACAGTTAATGTTTTCGTTAAAAAATGTATTTAAAAAACTTTAAAAACAATATTTCTCAAAGGTTTGTTTAGTGGCAAACGCCATATCTCCCTTAATTAGCCGAATTTTTGAAGAAAATAAGAGCTATTACACTCGACCCAGCTTGAGAACGGTTCTTAGGAGGAAAGTAAAACTTCGTTTCTATCCGTTTTAGACAATTAATTTATATATATATTTTTCATTCCCGGGTCCTAGTAGGATTTTTCAGAAACATTTTTGTTTGTTTTTCGATCTGATTCAAAAAGGCTGAGGGTAGGGATTAATCTGATTAATCGTTTTTGGGTAGGGATTTAAAGGTATAAAAGTATATGGGTTTTTGACACCCTGATAAAATGGTAGTAAACATGCTTCAAAATAGCTGAACTTTTAGTGGAAGGGTCCTTGTAGAATTTCCCAGATACTGATTTCTTTATTTTTCGATTTGACACAAAATGGCGGCCTATTTGATTTAAACCAAAAATGGCAAAGTTAGAGCGAGGAAATTGCATTATTTCTCCCACTCATAAGCCCGATTACAATTTTTGAGTTATATCATTCGAAAGGCAATTGAATTTACTACAATCCTGCTCACAGGTATTTTAGGAACAGTCTCCGGAACAAGGAAAAAAATAAATTGATACGAAGCTCCCGATAAATGATTTCTTAATTATTAATGTAATGTAATTGCGCAATTTGTCCCACTCATAAGCCCGAGTACAATTTGTAAGCTATATCATTCGAAAGGCAACTAAATTTACTACACTCCTGCGCACAGTTATTTTAGGTACACTCCCCGGAACAAGAAACAAAATTGATATGAAGCTCCCGATAAATGATTTTTCATTATCAAAGTAAGGTAATTACGCAATTTCTCCCACTCATAAGCCCGAGTACAACTTGGAAGCTATATCATTCGAAAGGCAATTAAATTTACTAAAATCATGTGCAAAGATATTTTAGGTACAGTCCCCGGAACAAGGAACAAAATTGATAGGAAGCTCCCTGTAAATGATCTTTTCATACGGCTGATTTTTTTTATAAGTAACTTAAAGTATGTAGAATAAAATAAAAAAAGTTTACCAGTCTATCGATTTCCCAAAGTAAAAAAAAAAAAAATCATTTTGTTTTTGAACATCCTTAATATTTCGGGCCGGGATAAAAATAATAAATACCACCGTGTAGGGGAAGTGTTTTTCAATAAAAAAGGTATTTTGTATTTTTTTCGTCCGAGCAATGGTTTGTCTGTAAAAATTCGATAATGTATTCCGCAGCCGCGCGACTTTCATAGGGCGTTTTCAATAGGAAAGTGGGTACTTGTACAAAAAATCAGCCGTATTGTAAATAAATAGATCTTTTTTTTTAAAATTACCCCTACCGACTGGCCTACAGACAAATAACTTAATATTAATGCTTTAGTTAACAAAAAATATTAAAACAATGTTTATACTGAAAGTATATATAATTCCTAATAAAAGGCATCAACTATTAACAATCTGTTTCACTAACACCAAGCAAATCAATCACATAAAATCAACGTAAAGTGCGAAATATTCACACAGGTCAACTAGTAGTTTATTAATTTAAACTTCTCTAGAAAAAACATCATTAAAATCATTTTAGAACCTTCAGGTTGTTAAGATAAAAGATTTTCCTTTCAGACTCGGTTCATTTCAGTACTAAGGCTAACTACATTGCCCTAACTCTATTCCCACCCTATCACTAACGCCTATCTGATCACGTCTGAACACCTGCTTCTGATTGAAAAAACCGCAATGTATTGTAACGCGTATATCTTTTTACTGCTTCCTTTCTGTTTCAATCTAGCCCAATTAATCTGTTGTGTAAATTATAAATTGACAAGTCAGTCATGTACCTAGCTTAGTTAAATGTGTATTTTGAAATTTGTATAAATGCCGATGCTTATTTGTATTGACTGTCCATCTCAGCAATAGTAATATTTTGCGATTTAATAAAAATCCTGTTTATTGTATATCTCAGTTGTAAATTAGCATCTGCTTTCACTAATCTCAAATGTAGAACTTTAGATACAGATAAAATAAATTATTATAGAGTTTGTCTATGTTCGAAAATGATTATATAATCACTATATAATATAGCGATTATATTAATTTCAAAAATTATTATGAATCTTCAATGGTTTACACTTGTACATAAAATACAGAAACAACTGGAAAACTATAGCAAACCTCTACACTGCAATAACGACAACAAAAAGGTCAAATACATTCCAATGCAATACACACCAATTTTTTATAGACAAGTCAGCAACTCTTTCAAGAACATAGCCTAAAGAACAAGAAACAGTTTATCACAATATTTCAATCACACAAAACATAACCAAGACCTATACAACAATAGCGGCATATACAAACTAAATTACAGTGATTCTGATAAGTATTACATCGGACAAATTATCAGAACTTTTAGGTAAAGATTTAAAGATCATATACCTAGTAGCTAAAACAATAAAACCATAAACTTCGCATTCACAGAAGATTTAATTCATAACACTATTCTTAAACCAGCTTACAATACAATATGTCAGTGATACATAAAATAAATAAAGGACACACTATGAACGTCATTTAAGAACATGATATTTATAAACACCACAAAAGCAATCCAGAAAAAATCATAAATGAAAAATTTGATTTTGCTTCCAATTGCCTTTATGATTTGATATATTGCCAAAATCATAGAACCAAAGAGACATAAGAAAATCTAGTAAGGCACAACGGACAATCTGATAAGAATTGAACAGAACTGCATCATTACCTTTCCAAATCTTTCTTGTAGGAAGTATCTCAAGATACACAAGATGAAGTATCTCTCAAGTGGCAAACTAAAGTAAACTGCAATTGGTATCTAGACCACCGGATATGCTTAAAATAACAGTTTCTTTATTTGTTACTTACCGAAAGCAATCCTTATTAGTATTTTTGTTCAAACTATTAACATTTCACTACACGTGTTTCGGACATTGTATTCGTCCATCGTCGGGTGATAAAAACATAACTAAACATTCAGTACATTAGACAACACTAACAAGTAACAGTTCTCATACTCACTCCCGTACAATTAACAACCTTCACCATTTTATGACTTTATGCTGACTCAGATACTGGACTGAGTTATCAGCTGGTCATAAAATTTTTAATGACAATCCCAAACGTGTTCTGGGGATCATGTTTGGTGCTCATTAACCACTCGCAACTTTAACGGTCACCATAATTTTCACTGCAATAGCTCATCTTTCCTACGGAAATTCGATAATGAAAAATACAGCAGTTGAGGATATTATCCGTATATTTAGACCGTAATCCTAATCCGGCGATTATTATTGCAAACAAAGTCTCGGTGAGTTTCCTGCATTATGTAGGGGTTTTAAAAGCGGATCGGAACTATAGTTTTACATTACTAATTGACGATGCATTTATTGCAGGCTAACACATATGGCTGGTTCCCACGGCTTTGTATCATTTCAATAGTGTGTGTAAAACAGTAAACTATGATGTAAAAGTTGTAATTTTTTTATGCGCTTTCCGTGTTTCTACCCCAATTTTGCGGCCTCTCAACAGCAGCTGTTTCTGCGATAAAATCTCTCAGTTGACTTAAACCGGGTACTTTTATGGTATTTCACAATTTGATTAATTTTGGAAGAAGCAGACAAATTACAAGGTCGTGTAAAAATACAAAATGTTCAAAATAAGATCATGTATTTATCTTGTAGGTAAAATGTAAAAAAGTTTCATTCTAGTACGAAATACATTTTAAAAGGCGAAAATGAAACAAAATAAAAATATTTGTTAAAAGTGCAAGTTTAATTTACTATCTCGTGGCTTGACTCTTGGCACGTATCTTTAATGTGTTTTCAGACCCTCGATTATACAATCAAAAGTAGGCCTACCCTAACGATCAACAATCAAGTTGTAAAACTGTTGGCAAGATTCTTTTCAAACTTGCGCTAAGTAAATTGAATTCGCACTTTCAGCACAGTCGGCAAACTGGCAAAGAGAGAACGACGCCCTTATGTAAACAACATAATAAGTTTATTTGGAATGCGATAACTACTCGTAAGAAATAGAAACTGACGAAGTGCGTGGAGGATGGCTCCAGTTTTCGTAGATGTTTCAGAAAAGGTTAACAGTTGTTAATCACTAGGAGAGAGACACCTGCGCAAACCCCATAATAGTTCTTCTCGTTGCAAAATAAATGATCTCGCAGCTGAACCGTTGATTGAAAATCAATATAATTTTATACGTTTTAAGGTTTCAACCCACCAACACGTATTTGGAAAATTGGTTGAATAGCTGCGTGCGTGTACGAAATATATTAGTACAATTTGTTTGCAGTCCTGCAATCCCGCCTCACGCGTTTTTTTGTTCCGCTCGCAGCAGGAAATCTCGCTTCGCTGGATTGCATCCAGACCATCGATCTCGGATAACAAGATGACCCACGGTAAAATCCTCTACATTAATTTTAAACGGGCACATTTAAGGTATTTTACGTATTGGTCGAGTTTGGAAGGACCAGTCGGGCTATAAATCTGTGCATAATATTATCCTATATTTATGTTTTTTAGATAAATCCCTAAAATATTTAATTCTAGTACGAAAAATCAAACTACCAAGATAATTTTTTTTAACCAATTACTCGGTTATCTTTTATCTTTTAAGTTACAGAAATAATAATATACCCTTCATCTTTGTCATTAAAATAAGAACATTTTGTTTCTTGAAATGTGTTTCTAAAGTTAGTAGGTTTCGATATATTTTACTTTAAACACTATAAACGGCCGCCATTTTGAAAATAACATACGATAACGTTTTGGTTTTTTCACATTGGTAAAAGATGTCATACCAATGACATAGAATATATATCCAACATTCTAAAATATTAGTTATTTTGTTTAAAACGAAATGGTTAATAAACGGAAAACTAAGCAATTCCGAAAATAGGTTATATGAACTATTTCTTTATTTTTACAAGCAGAACACGTCCTGAAAGTGTCACAGTTTCTTCCTGAATCATTGTATTTATTACAGAAAGGAGACATTTTAGTTTTACTGGCTTTTGAAACCATCCGAGCAGTACGTACATCGAGCCAACGAATCGGTTTAAACACTTATTTCACATCTAAATAATAAAAGAAAAATATTTGTTTTATAATTTCAGAGGCAACATAATTAGGGGTGGTGATTTTTAAATTAATTTGAATTAAAAACATATGTCGAGTAAATATTTTGAAACTAAGTTTTGACATACATTTTAAGATGTGCTCTGAATGTAAAAATTTTAAATTGTTGTAATTTTACTTATTACCACTGAACGGTTAAAATTTTTAAACAAAAAGTTTTATCAAACAATGCTAAGAATATACCCTTTGAAACAATGGCCAAGTTGGGGTATAGCTTTTCAAGAAACAACAAATTGAATGACGTGAAATGAAATAATTCGATCACCAAGCTGAACCGCTAATGTGAGTTGAACGTACTTCAAAAATAAAGTTTATATGTTAAAGGGTTTCAACCAACTATTTGGGAAATTGATCTAGTCACGAAGGCGTTAAATAGCTGCCTACGTGTACGATATATTTTAGTATAATTTTTTTTTTTTGCGCCTTAGGCTCCTGCCCTGGCTCGCAGTGGAAACATTCGCTTTGCGACATTTCCCTCGACCTAGCACCATTTGATTATGTCTGATTCGCTCACTCGCAGCAGATAAACTCGCTTTTTATTGTTTGATTTTTGGGGAACCGGAGGGTCAATAAGGTCGTGCAAAAGAAACAAAATATACATAATAATGGCTTACATTATTGTTTCATTTATTAAAAACAGCAAAATTTTCATTCTGGTTCAAAAAACTCAAAAATATGTACTTTTGGTAAAAAAAACTGCTTCTGGTTGTCGGATATGTTAGACTAACGACAAGCTACTTATAAAACCAACATGTGTACCAAATTTGAACAAAGTCTTACTTAAAATGCATCCGGTAGAGTGTGAATGCATATATATATACATATTATTATGTTCATTTTAATTTCATTATGTAAGCTCCCGGATTGGAAACTATAACAAATATTGAAATAAGTATAAATTACCTGTACACTATCTATCCAATTGTATTGTTGTGATTACCAGTGTACAATTAATTTATACCTGTTTCAATATGTAATATGATTTTTAATAACACCCCAAAACGTGTTCTGAGGACTATAATCGGTGCTCGTTAATTACTCCCGATCTTAGGGATCACCATAAGAGCCATTGTTAAAGCTCATTTTTCCTTTCTCATTGGAAATTCACTAAAAACCCCACATTTAAAAATATTCATATGGCATTGTAAGTTTAGTAGAATATCAAGTTAAAGGTATTGAAGGCTAAACTTTTTAACTTAAGGGTCGGCTGTAGTAAAACAGAAAGCAACCTACGACTCCCTATAGCGGCGGTAGGTTACGCGGACAGTGCTCATCCTAAATCCATTTAAAACCCGAAATTATTCAAATAGCGTTTTTTTAAAAATACCAAACTCTTGGGGACAAAATTCTTCATCCGAATGGCTTAGTAATTTTTCGCTATAATTAATAGTTACAACGTAAACATATTTAAAATCATTCTATAGCGGCGGTAGGTTACACGGACATTGCTCAGCCTAAATCCATTTAAAACCCGCAATTGTTCAAATAGCGTTTTAAAAAAATACCAAAATCTTGGGGACGAAATTTTTCAGGCGAATGGCTTGGTATTTTTTCGCTATAATTAATAGTGACAACATAAAAAAATATTAAAAATCAATGTTTTAAATTGTTAATAAATATTAAACAAAATATTTTTCTTAATTTTTAAAAAGCCATTTGCATGCATATTGACCATAGCTTTAAAATGACATATCGTTTATAATTTTATATAAAAATAAAGGAAAAATTTGGATTTTAATTTAACATTGGTCTTATGTAGTGTCAGCCAACATGGCCGACAGATAGAGCCGACCCTTAAACTTTGGTTGTATTGCCAAGTTACCAACCATTTTACTAAAAAATGTATTTTACTGTATATTTTGTTTGATTCTTTTTTGTAACAAAAATGGAAGCTCAAGGACAATATAAATGTGCATTGCTTATTATATAAATTTTAATTGAGAAAACATAAATCGTAAATAAAAATCGTCATAGATTAAAACTACGTGGTGGGGTTGCTTAAAAATAAACATAATTTTGGATTCGGAGTGCCCAAGTTAGAAAAGATTGGGTGACCGATTCTAGAGTACATTGATGGGAATCTCAATACTTGGCTGGGTCCTGTCGAGCATAGACCAGTTCTACAGTATGTAGCGCTCACTATGTGAAAGCCACAAGTCCACTTTCCATTGCACAACGCATTATCATTGAATTTCTCGCTCGTGAAAGCGTAAAACCAGCAAGAATACGGCAAACATTGACAGCATAGTATGAAAATGATAAACTGTCAATGTGCATGGCAATAGGAATTCAAGGAATAATGTGAACGGATTAATAATGAGAAGTATTAAGGTCGTTGACATCTCTAAAGCATATCGACGTCTGTTTGTTTCCGAAGTTGCAATATATTGTGTCTTAGCAAATTACCTAGTTTTTGTAAATTGTGTGCCAAGCGGGCTCCTCGTTTATTGACAGAAGAGCAGAAGTTGAGACTTTTGCACGTCGGGTCAGGAGCTTTTAGCACGGTTTCTAGACTGCTGTTCTCTAGAATTATTTGCATCCCTTTGCGCAGAATAAAAAAGCACTAGGAGGTCAAAAATTCTAAAACGATGCTTATGTTGAGGACGTGTGCCCAATCAGCTAATGGTATAGACCTCTTCAATTTACTATGCCAGAATCAAAAACCTCTCAATCCGCTGGTAAAAAAATGCATATCCATAGCAGGAGATTAATTTGAAAAATAATTTTGTTTTAAATAAGATTATTTTTATTTGACCCACTCTCGTTATAATTTTCTAAACGTTTTCTTAGATTTTTACATGTATGGGTTTTTACTGCTTTTGTTTTTTTTTTATGTAAGAAGAAATTGAGTAATATTGGACACACTAAACCACTGCACATGATTTAAGTCAATACTTGTGAAGAATACTTTTAGGTAATGTATGCGTTGCAAAAGTACCAGAAATGTGGATATTCCAGTAAGTATTTTAATTAATAAAAGTGTATTAAAATTAATTTCTTTCCAAACATGTTAATCAGCTTATATCCTTGAAAGGGTTATCATAGAATTCAATTAATATCTTTTTATCTACGGGATGGGGTTTATGACAAAATAAAATCAATGTTATCTCAGATAATGGTATACAGCTAGATAATTTATTTACTATCGTTTTACATTATTAAATAGAAGTAAATTCTTAACGTTATCAACAGCTGTAATTACAAATTCACTCATTTTTTTAAAGCCTATACTGCTATGCTATTGTTTTACTACACTGATCATCCCAGTCGGCTATGTATAGGCCTATAGCATTATTTATTCATTGCCTTAGCAACTTCAATTAAATATGCACACTAACTCCAGGGAAAGATGTTTTTTTTAATTCTATTATTTTGCTTACACAACCAAAAAGTAAATAAACATTTTGCTTGAGTTTTTATATAATACAATTGACTCATAAAGTCCCAAAAACTCATTAATTTTACATCACTTGTTTATTGGACAAATACCAAATTTGTATAAAACCAATTGGATAAGCACTTTATTTAAAAAAAATTCACTCAGAAACAAACAACACAGTTAAAAAAACAACCAATTAAAACTAATGGAGAACATTTACAATCATTTACGTAAATCCATAAAATTTAAACCAATCTACACGAATGTGCACTTAATAAGTATACATCATACACTCTGGGTAAACAAAAAAGAAAAAGTATTTTTCTTAAATAAATAGTAAGATAATGATGCAAAAACTCATCCATCGAGGGAAAAGATCCGAAAATATACATTGTCTAAGGCTATTTTAAAAATAGTAATTTTGTAATGCTTTTAGGAAGCATTTTCGTGAATTTTGCACCAGCTTGTAAGGGAAGTTTACAGTATAACTTTAACTGGAAATAACAATAACTAACAAGTTAGTTGACACAAATGCATTATACGACTATATAGACCTATTTAGTGATGCACGTTCTATAGTTCCAGTTTGACTATTGTAGCTCATGTATAACTGAGGATGGCAGCAATATATCGTTAAAAAGCGTAAAGCGTAAAATATGTTAATTTTTAAACTTCTTTTCTATTCTACCAAGTAAACCAAGAGTGTTTAAAAAATCTGTCAAGGGGTTCTTAAATAGTTTTCGTAATTTAAAAAATCACCCAGAAACACAAATATACAATTAGAGTTTATCTCTTTAAACATTTTCAATTCAAACAAACCTAATTCAACGCTAAAAGCGTAGTTTTACTTTACTTTTAATAAAAAATGCTTCGTTTTCAGTTCGCTTTGAATTTGGGTTCGATAACTCCCTCTCCCCACCTGTAAGAATATCCATAGCATAATGTGTGGAAATGAAATAACTATGAGGGTGTGATACATTAGTAGACAGACTGACACAACTAAAACGATTCCGTAACTCATAAACAGACAAAAGTCTCGGGTGCCATAACTATACACCATACAAATATTTTTTATGATGGCCACAAAGTAGAAATATTAAGCTGTTCAACAATTGTTTCTAACTGGTAATAATCAGCAACGAGCAAGTTAATAAAAGAACCGCAAATACCTTTAAATAATTAAACACAATGCAGTAAACTCTGTGGCTGTAATTTCACTTGGGATTTGTAGAAGATACGAATATAACAGGAAGCTCTACAAACTTTTATAAATTATTTTGCTAAAACTAAAAGGGGAATTAATGCTTACAATCTCTAATTTTTTTAAATTAAACATTATTAAATTAATATTTTGCAAACTATTACTACAAAACGAAGATGAAAACCACCAATATAAACAACAAACTACTTCAATGGAAATAAATGTTACCTTTGTATAAATCTATACAATATTACAAAAAGGTAAATTAATTTGTTTGTTAGTTTGTTTTATAGTTTCTTCATTTATTTGTCTGTTCTTCTGATTGTTTGTCTGTTCGTTAATCTTTTGGTTTTTGTGCGTTTCTTTGTTCTGATGATTTTTTTCTTAACTGTTTGTTCGTTCATTTGTCTTTCGTTTGCTTGTTTGTTTTAGCATTTATGTTTATTTGTTTGCTTCTTCTCCATTCATTTGTTTGACTGTTCCCTTGTTAGTATTTGTTTAGTTTTTTGTATGAATTATTTTTATAATATTAGAAATTACACGTTTCTGCCATCCTAACTGCACCTGTTATTTTTAAACTAAAACGTAAGCAACTTACTGTTGTGTAAGAACAATTTACTTTTTATGAAATAATTATAAGCATGAATGCATTTAGTAAGGCAGTAATAAAAACTAAAATAACAAGTTTCTTTTTCCTTCCCCTCTACCAACTTTTACTTTGGTGACAGTATTTTCTCTCCAATATTTTACAATATTTGTAATAAAACATTTTAAAATATTGTTAGTTTTAGAAAAAAAACATAATGCACGTTCTGTTATTATAAACCAATTTTAATAACAGAACTTGATGTTCAATTTTATTCTACTATTTTTTGTTATTATCATGTTTCAGTTTTTGTTCACATGTTAACAATTTATTGAAGAAGCTTCAGATGAGTTGACCAACAAGAACAATGGCAGTTACTGACAAGTTTGACACTCATCGATGAAGGTAAATTTGAAATTATTGCCAAAGTTTGTTAATTAATAAAAATACCGAAACGTGTAATCATTAGAACCTAACTTGAAAACAACTTTATTTCGTTCTTGAAGATGAGCTATTGAAGTGTATGACAATGATACTGGTTCTTGTGTATTTAATTTTTTTAATTTAAAATTTGTTCTTATAGGGAATGACTTACACTGTCCGATGTTTACAAGGGTTCCAATGTCTTGACAACATTAAAATATGTTAGGTGATCTGTTAGGGGGTCACAATCTCGTAAATTCTACATTTAACATCTTTTTCAATGTCTTTATAATTGGTGACTCTGAAACCATGGTCCGATTTCTCAGACCCGCCGTTGGGAGAGATTAGAATGGTAAGAAGGAGACTCATTACAAAGATGCTTTGGCCAAATTAAAATAGCCTATATGCTTTCTTTGAACGGACCTCGCCATTTGATCTGAAAACACCTTTTAAATATCGTTGGCAATACTGCGAAGAATGTTTTTAGGTCTTTTAGTCTGTCTACTCGGAGTTATTGGGTGGTCAGTACAATCACAAAATTTGGCATTGTCAAAACCCCTGACGGAATAACGTGTTTTTTGCATTAAAAAATATGTTTTGACTCGTCACTTACTTATTTTACAAAATTTTTAGAAGTCAAAATTCGACTTGGGGGCGAGAGCCCCAGGGGAATATACACATTACCGTTATATAGCCCATAACTGGCAAAGTTTGTGCGTCCTAAAGAATGGTCGAGAATCGTTAAAAATGCTCTAGAACGCACCGTTTTCGAGATATTGACGATTTTTGTGAAAAAAGAATGAAAAATCTTCAAATCATTGCAATATAACCGAAGCCGACGGAATATAACGTGTTTTTTTTTTTTTGCATTACAAAACATATATTTTGCCCCGTCTCTCACTTATTTTACCCAATTTGTAGAAATCAAAATTCGACTTGGGGAGGGAGAGCCACCAGCGGCATATACATTTTACCGTTGTATAGCCCATAACTGGCAGATATGGTGCTTCCTAAAGAGTTATCGAGAATCGTCAAAAAGTCCTAGAACGCATCATTTTCGAGATATTGACAATTTTTGTGAAAAAACTACGAAAAAGCTTCAAATAGTTGCAATATAATCGAAGCTGACTGAATATAACATGTTTTTTGTTTTGTTTTAAAAAAATATATTTTGACCCGTCTCTCACTTATTTTACACAATTTTTAGAAGTCAAAATTCGATTTGGGGGGAGAGCCCCCAGGAGGGATAGAGAATCGTCAAAAATGTCCTAGAACGCACCGTTTTCGAGATATTGACGATTTTTGTGAAAAAATAATGAAAAAGCTTCAAATTATTGCAATATAATCGAAGCTGACGAAACATAACGTGTTTTTTGCATTTAAAAACATATATTTTGACCGTCTCTCACTTACTTTACCCAATTTGTGGAAGTCAGAATTCGACTTGGGGTGGGGGGGAAGAGCTCCCAGGGCATATAAACTTTACCGTTGTATAGCCCATAACTCCCTCTTGTATGCTTCCTAAAGAGGGATCGAGAATCGTCAAAAATGTCATAGGACGCACTGTGTTCGAGATATTGACGATTTTTGTGAAAAAACAATGAAAAAGCTTCAAATCATTGCAATACAATCGAAGCCGACGCAACGGAATTTAAAAAGTTTTTTTTTTTTTTGCTTTAAAAAACATATATTTTGACCCGTTTCTCACTTATTTTACCCAATTTGTAGAAGTCAAAATATGACTTGGGGGGGGGGGGGGGGAGCCCCCAGGGGCATATACACTTTACCATTGTATACCCCATTACTGGCAAAGATGATGCTTCCTAAAAAGGTATTAAGAATAATCAAAAATGCTCTAGAACGCACCGTTTTCGATATATTGACGATTTTAGGGAAAAAATAACGAAAAACCTCCAAATCATTGCAATATAATCGAAGCTGATGGGACACCATAATATGGAAATATGGTTTGAAATAAATGTACAAATTACCAGTCCTCTAGTTTTATGGGAAGTATAATAATTCATTTGTATTGTTTTAGGGGTTGTTACCAGATTTTCACCCCTTATCAGTACTCTACAAAATTCCAATATTGTTTACTTTTTATATATATCTTGTAAGAAATGAATGTACCAATTTCCAGCTCTCTAGCTTTAAGGGAAGGTTATATTCAATTGTTTATTGTATTAGGGGATGTTATCACAATTTCACCCCTTAGCAGCTCAGTATAAAATGCAAATATGGTTTACATTTTATAGTATCATGTAAAAAATAAACGGTACCAGGAACTGATACATACTTTCTCACAAACATATATTTAAATTATTAAACAGATTCATTGTGACTTCATAATTATTGTAGGTGGGGTAGGAGAGGTGATAATAAAGTAGGAGATTAACTAATAAATATAATTATTCGATCGATTTCGAACAAATTTGCACAAAACACGTCTATTAGGCCTGTATAGATTCACGAAAAAAGGTTTTGAAATTTTTTGAAAAGCAACCCCCTTTTTGACCAAACAACCCCCAAAAATCAGTTATTATTATTAGCTAAACAAGAATTTTTAGATACATTCTATTGTGTATCCCTAGAATACACAAAAACCCCTTTAAAATCCAAAAATTTTAATTACAGACACACAGACAAACAGACACACGGACATGACAAAAACACACTTTTTTGGGTTCAGGGAGTACCAAAACAAAAAATTCCACTAAACATATTTTGGGGTTCAGAGAGCACCAACACAGATAATTCCACTAAAAAATTGTTTGTGGTTCAGGGAGCACCAAAACAGATAATTTCACTAAAACTTCAAATTCGAAAATGTGGACGAAAACAATACTTTCTCCATATTAGGCTATACTACGTATAGGGTGGATAAAGTAAAAATGAATTGCTGTTCCTTTGTAAGCGCATCACTTGAGAACGGCTGGACCATTTTATTATTTTTTGTTTTAAAATGTTCGTAATAGTCCGCACTAGGTTTTTATATAAAGAAAAATTTGAAAAGTTTCAAATTTAGAAAAACTAAACAGCCTCTTTTGTATGGACTCAAGACCATAGCGCACAAAAACAGCTGTTCGTATAAAAAGCTTAGTCATGTTAATCGTAACGTCATGTTTTTTACTTTCTCCACCCTATACGTAGTATATGGAGAAGGTATTGTTTTCGTCCAAATTTTCGCATTTGAATTTTTAGTGAAATTATCTGTTTTGGTGCTCCCTGAACCTAAAAAAATTGTTTAGTGGAATTATCTGTGTTGGTGCTTCCTGAACTCAAAAATATTTTTAGTGAAATATTTTTTTTTGGTGCTCCCTGGACCCAAAAAGGTGTTTTTTTGGTGATGTCTGTCCGTGTGTCCGTGTGTCTGTGTGTCTGTAAGGATGTGTACAGAGCTGGAGACCATACCATTGTTCCGATTTTGATGAAATTTTTTATGTGGAAGTAGTTTTGGCATATCTCCAGGCATTTTTTTTATTTTTTCAAATTTTTGATTTTTAAGGGGTTTCACCCAACAAAAATTGCCAAAAAACGATAAAAATCTAAATTTCTCAAAAACGGCTCTAACGATTTTGATAAAATTTGGCTTATTTGTAGCCCTTAATGTACCCTATCATGTGCAAAAAAAACGCATCTTTCTAAAAATTCTCGTTTAGGTAATAATAATAATAATAACTGATTTTCGGGGGTTTTTGGCCAAAAAGGGGTTGTTTTGCAAAATTCTCAAAAACTAATGAATGGATCGGAACGAAGTTTGGTATGTAGCTTCCTCTAGGGCCACATGTGCTCAGTAAGAAAGGTTTTCAAAAAATTCGAAATTTTAGGGGGGTTTGGGGGGGTCAAAGTAACTAAATCACGATTTCTCTAAAACTACTGAACGGATTGGAATAAAATTTGGTATGTAGCTTCCTCTAGGGCCATAGGGGCTCACTATAAAAGGTTTTTAAAAAATTAGAAATTTTAGGGGGATTTGGAGGGTTTAAAGTTACTAAATCACGATTTCACTAAAACTATTTAACGGATTGGAATACAATTTGGTATGTAGCTTCCTCTAGGGCCATAGCGGCTCACTGAGAAATTTTTCAAAAAATTCGAAATTTTAGGGGGGTTTGGGGGGTTTGTTGGGGTTCAAAGTTAGTAAATCACGATTTCTCTAACACTACTGAACGGATTGGAATGCAATTTGGTATGTAGCTTCCTCTAGGGCCATAGTGGCTCACTTAGAAAGGTTTACAAAAAAATTCTAAATTTTATAGGGGTTAAGGGGGTTAATGTTACTAAACCACGATTTTCCTAAAACTACTGAACGGATTGGAATGGAATTTGGTATGTAGCTTCCTCTAGGGATGTAGGTACTGATAAGAACGGTTAATAAGAAAGGGTTTTCAAAAAATTCGAAATTTTAGGGGGGTTTGGGGGGGGTCAAAGTAACTAAATTACTATTTCTCTAAAACTTCTGAACGGATTGGAATAAAATTTGGTATGTAGCTTCCTGTAGGGCCATAGGGGCTCACTAAAAAAGGTTTTAAAACATTTGAAATTTTAGGGTGGTGGGGGGGGGGGTTCAAAGTTACTAAATCACGATTTCTCTAAAACTACTAAACGGATTGGAATAATATTTGGTATGTAACTTCCTCTAGAGCCGTAGGTACTGATAAGAAACGGTTTAAAAAAATCGAAATCTTAGGGGGGTTTGTTGTGGTCAATGTTACTAAATCACTATTTCTCTAAAACTACTGAACGGATTCAAATGAAATTTGGTATGTAGCTTCCTCTAGGGCGGTAGGTACTGATAAGAAAGTATTTCAAAATATTCGGAATTTTAAGGGGGGGTTGGGGGGGGGGGTCAAAGTTACTAAATTACGATTCCTCCAAAACCACCGAACGGACTGGAATGAAATTTGGTATGTAGCTTCATCTAGGGCCCTAGGTGCTCGCTAAGAAAGGATTTAAAAAATTAAAAATTTTAGGGGAGGTTTTTGGGGGGGGGAGTAAGTTACTAAAACTCCCCATAAGAAATACATAGTGTAATTTATATTCATTGATATAATATATTTTTTCTTAATATACATTTAACTTTGATTTGTCTATCCGTGCAAAGCCGGATCGGGCTAGCTAGTATAATAATATAATATGGATATGTGTTACATGCATCTAATATTTTCCATGGTAACATTTTCCTACTTTTGCAATTCTAAATAACCATCTCCTATGCTACTTTTGGAAAGGTATAAAGTTTCAAATGGTAGAAAGTATGTGGCAGTTATCTGGTACCGTTTATTTACATTCATTACCATAGCATATTTGAAGAGTATTAGCTTTTTCAGGTTACAATGACAAACTAAAAACAAACAAAAACCAACTAAAAATACTGTCTATATTTTAATTTAATTCAAACGTTGGTTGTTACTTAATATATATAAAACAGCTGAGTTTGATCAAAAACTAAATTTAATTTTAGGTCAGGCCTACAATGAACCAAATCCCGTTTATTTTCAACCAATTGGGATAATTTAGAATTAAGTTTTTTACAATTCTTCACAACTATCAGTTTTTTTTAGATTAGGTAAAAGTAAATAAGAGGTTTATTGCATTATCTATAAAGATAAATCTAAATTTGTGTAGTATATTCTTAAGCGGCATAAAAATTATTTTGCAATTCGATTACTTAAGTCAATGTAATGAAATGAAATAACTCAAATTAATAAAAAAATTAAAAATTGCGTTTTTATTTTATTGGATTTTTTTTAGTGGTGAACATTAAGTGTTTACATATTATAGCATGTAACCATTTTAGTTAACTCTACTTACTTATTATCATCTTGTCGGATACATTACATGATCGAGAGACTTTAGGTATACACTGGTTACTGTGAGACCACATAATATATATAAGAATGAAAACAATTATGTTGGATTCTTGGTATGTAATTGTCAAGATATTCACGAAAATATTACTAAAAAATCCTCCCCATCTATATTTCCTATAACCAGATATCTAGTCAACACGTCACACTTTGTCAACGCTTTTACACTTTGTGGCTTTAAACTAAGGATCTTTGCAACACAATGATCGATGATCGTAAACAGTAGTTCTACTTTAGTGTTACCAACTGTTTAGTTAAATTTCCCTTTGAAATGTAATTAATACACAAAGCATAACTACAAGATTGAGATATTCATGATAGTGAAGTGATTTCAAACAATTTATAATTCCACTTAATTCTATCGTAAAATGTTATCCACAATTAAAATTGTCATATTATATAAGATTTTCGTAAATTAATGGAATGCAGATAGTAGAGGCTTCACAAGGATGGTCGGACTAGGATAATTAATGTTTCATTTGGTGATTAGAACCTGAGAAATATATCGAATCCCTTAGAACTTAATTTCATGATTTAAAATAACTTGTATTCCATTGTTAAAATATTATATTTTTTTGTTTTGTCCTTAACTATTTTAGTTATAGTGGGTATTTACTGTTATTTCATTTGTGTTTAGTATAAGCTTATGCCCAGTATAAAAAGCTATTTTTGACAGATTATAAGAGAGGTCCTGTCTCAAGACCGTTAGGTATTTCGTCTGTCTGTTTGTTACGCGATTACTACCAAATGCGTTGTTCGATGTTGTTCAAATTTGTCATAAATGTTCCTGGAAGTCAGGAAACACGACGTATGTGTAGGGATTTTTGTAAAATAAATTTTTAATAATACTATTATTACATCTTGAAATGAGCCACAGCAAATATTACTAAAATTTTTGGATTGCACTGTCACTATGGTAGATGAATGGTAAAAATCATTAACTTTATTTATGAAGATTCTTGGTTCGATCCTGTAAATCAACAAATCTTTTTTTACTTTTTCATGTGTTTTCAATATTAATATATTTCATAATCTTATATGTTTGCCATAAATGTTACTTTCTATACCTCTGAAAATAAATCTTTTAAAAAAACAAGTAAAGACTAAACGGTAAATTAATTGTAGTAAAGTATAAACATTTCTTTCAACATACATTTTAAAATAATAACCTGTAAAAAGTCCTTAAATCGAAAGAAACAAACAAATTCAAAACTGATATTGCAACCCAAATAAAACATAGTTAAGGTATATTTAAAAAATTTGTTTAGTCAACGTTATAAACAGAATAAATAACTATAATAGTTATGAAATCTTTTATTTTACAAACTATTTATACGCCAGTAAACGTTTTTTTTTTAGGAGTAGTCGAATTTTATATCGACGGTTCGGCATTTCGTCCTTAAAAACTGTTTATTTCTTATTCAAGGCCAAATGTTTAGACTTGCTTCAGATTTCACATGAATATTTCTCGAAGGAATTTAAAACGACGCGACGTGTGTAAGAATTTTTATATCTTGAGTCTTTTTTCTCAGTTACAATAATGGTTAAGGGAAATCTAAATCAGAAATTAAAAAAAATTTATCAGTTATATAGTTGACTAGCTGAATACCCGTGCTTCGCTACAGGGGAATTGTTGTATTAATCACTATGTTACATAATTATAAAATTTCAGCTCTTTACCTTTAATGAAATGATATCAATTATTATTATTTAATGTTTTAGTTGTTGTTAATACATTTCCATCCCTTAGCAGAACGAGACAAAATGTAAAACTGGGAAATTTGTATATGTATCTTGTAAGAAATAAATGTGTAAAATTTCAGCTCTCTAGCTTTAATGAAAGGATATCAATTACTATTATTTAATGTTTTAGGGGTTGTTACTACATTTCCACCCCTTAGCAGAACGTCACAAAATGTAAAACTGGTTTATTTTTATATATATCTTGTAAGAAATAAATGTATAAAATTTAAGCTTTCTAGTTTTAATGAAAGTATATAAATTATTATTTATTGTTTTAGGGGTTGTTACTACAATTTCACCCCTTAGCAGAACGTGACAAAAAGTAAAACTGGGTTATTTTTATATGTATCTTGTAAGAAATAAATGTACAAAACATCAGCTTGGAAAGCTTAAGG
The DNA here is from genome assembly GCA_018207615.1 of Philaenus spumarius. Taxonomy (NCBI): domain Eukaryota; kingdom Metazoa; phylum Arthropoda; class Insecta; order Hemiptera; family Aphrophoridae; genus Philaenus; species Philaenus spumarius. Next base: position 123,268 of record JAGFPH010000536.1, read on the forward strand.
AAAGCATAAACATTTATATTTATTGGTTGCTATCACATTTTCACCCCTTAGCAGCACGTAACAACATGTAAAACTGGTTTACTTTATATATTAGTTTTTCAAGAAATAAATGTACAAAATTTCAGCTTAATAGCTTTAAGGAAATTATAACAAACAATATTTTTTAGGGGTTTTTCAACTCTTAAAGAGCAAATATTTTTAAATTCTTTCTCAGTGCACCTCTAGTGCCTGTGAGAAATATGTGTACAAAATTTCACCTTATTCAATTAATGTTAATAGTTTTATGGGGTTGAGACTAAATTTTCACCCCTTAGCAGAACGTGACGAAATGTTAAAATGGTTTATTTTTCATATGTATCTTGTAAGAAATAAATGTACAAAATGTCAGCTTTCTAGCTTTAAGGAAAGTATAAAAATTAATATTTATTGTTTTAAGGATTCTTTCTACATTTCCACCCCTTAGCAGAACTTGACAAAATGTAAAACTGGTTTATTTTTATATAAGTGAAAAATAAATGTACTGAATATAAACTCTATAGCCTTAAAAAAAAAGTATAAATTGTATATTTTTTGTTTTAGGGGGTGTTTCAAACCCTTAAAGGCCGATATTTTAAAAACCCTTTCTTTGTGTGCCTCTAGCGCATATGAGCAATATGTGTTCCAAATTTCACGTTCCTAAGCAGTATTCAATTAATATTTATAGTTTTAGGGGTTGTTATTACATTTCCATCCCTTAACAGATTGTGACAAAATATAAAACTAGTATATATTTTTTCTATGTATCTTGTAAGAATTACATTTACAAATTATCAGCTTTCTAGATACAGGGAAATTTTAACAATTAATATTATTTATTATCTTAGGGGTTGTTACTACATTTCCATCCCTTAACAAAACGTGACAAAATTAGTTTATTTTTCTATGTATTTTGTAAGAAATAAATTTAAAGACATCAGCTCTCTAGCTTTAAGGAAAGTATAAAAATGTATATTTATTCTTTTTAAGGGTCGTTATCATATTTTCACCCCAACTAGCACGTAATGAAATGTAAAACTGGTTTACTTTTTATATGTATTTTGAAAGAAAGAAATGTACAAAATTTCAGCTTTCTATCTTTAAGGAAAGTATAGAAACAATTTTTATTGTTTTAGGGGTTGGTTCAACCCTTACAGGCCAAATATTTTAAAATCCTTTCTTAGTGCGCTTCTTGCCACTATGAAAAATACGTATACCAAATTTCACGTTAATAGGAGGTAAGGTTTTTGTTATATATAACAAACAAACATTGTTTATTGTTTTAGGGCTTGTTTCAACCCTTATAGGCCAAATATTTTAAACTTCTTTCTTAGTACTCCTCAAACACCTATGAGCAATATTTTGTGTACCAAATTTCACGTTATTAGGTGGTATGGTTTTTGAGATACTGTGATCAGTAAGTCAGTCAGTCAGTCAGTCAGTGAGTAAGTGAGTGGGTTTTTGATTTTATATATATAGATTCTGTTAGTATTTGTTTATTTTATCCATATCTCTAGGTCAAATTTTATACAATCCTGTCGTTTTTTGAGATTGATATTTGCAATTATAATACTAAAGTTACAAGAAGACAATGTGAACTGAGGCGAAAGAGGTTTATGAAGACACATTCATGTTCAGCAAATTTGCTTTGCGATGGAATAAACGGTGCAAAATAGTTAGCGAATTGATTTGACAGATCTTTTACATTATTGGCTTGAGACGATGAAATTATACCTTTGTCTATCCCAGTTTGATATCGCCCTAACATTAAATTAATAGTATGCCATATTATGTTTAGAGAATGATTCCTAATAGACAAAACCTGTTTCATGAAACTAAAAGAACAGATTTTAGATTTTTTCTCGAAGTTTACTATTCACAGAACTGCTGGTTTATTAATAAGTCTACAATATGAAATACATATGATTTTACATTAATATGATTTAATGAAAGCCCGTTTATGTTGACCCAATCTTCATTTAAATTAATATCAACTTTTATTGTCATATCCTTATCTGATGGTTTGAAATGAATAACAAGTAGTACCTTATTACTATTACTATTACGTTATTACTACTGAATATCAGCTTATAAATTAAATTTTGAATGCAGTTAGAGATCTGAAAGAAACAATTCATTATTCAAGACTTATCAATGCCAAACGTTAATAAATGCCGCTCAAAGCATAAAGGAAAGACTACCCCTTTCTCCGACAGGAGAATTGCATCCATTGCTAAGTTTTTAAATTAAATCACGTTCACGTTTAATTTGATTTCAAACTAATTTATGTAACTTATCTTATTCTATGCTTAAAACCAAATAAATTGTAGTTAATATTTTAAATTACTTTTAATAGACCCTGCTGAAATATGAATCAATATTGAAGAAAGTTGAGTAAATTCTGTAAATGTAATTAAACTATATTCCAGTAAAACCAACTGTCAAAGTGTCAAGTACATTAATTTACATAGTGACAGTTATTCTTGCCCTCGTTTATTGCAGGACGGTTTAAAAGTGAAGCACTTGTAATGTTAATTTGTACTACTAAGGCTAATAGTTATGAATCTATTTTAAAACACTATTGAAAATTTACTAATAGAAAATATGGAAAATAATAAAATAATTAAGACAATCATTAACTTGATGAGAAATAGGTATAATATAATGGTTGAAAAGTGTTACATTTTAATATTTGGAAATTAAAGAAAGTAATATGAAAATTAAAATGTGTGGTGCCTTCTTCGTTACAAATGTTACTTTCTGGTAGTTTAATAATGGTAGTTTATGTAACTTAATTTAATCGGAAGATGGTAGTGCGATACAGGAGTTCAATGTGACAGTGGGATCTGTCCACTCGGCTAAGACTTTTTCTCAAAAACCTGATAAATTAACAACTATTTAGTTACTTTACTTTCCCTTTTAAGGTAAATTTTACTACACAAAGTATTACATGTACAGTTGGATCAAACGATCTTGGCCCTTGAGGCTTACTCATTGGCCTGGCTGTGAGGTTAGGTTAAGTTAGGTTAGGCACAGCGTAGTATAACCCGTCTAGCGCAAAGCTTATTTTATTACTGTACTGAGTGTAATTATTTTATCACTGTGACTCCCTTACTGAGTAAGGGAGTCACAGAAACAGGCGATTTATGATGGAGGTAAAAACTCAATATCCCAAGTGACAAGAACGATTGATCCAACTGTACAACTAAAATCGAATACATCAGCACCATCTAGGAGGGTTTATGACAAATTTGCTTGCGTTTTACCTAACCTGAATATTTATAAATCTTACTAGCCAGAGATAAATATTAAAATTATCTAGAAGTAAAGAATTCCTATCTCACATGTTTTCTTCTCGCTGTTATATTCAAACTTCGCATCGATATTTAATAATTTGATCTTACGAGATTGTTTTTTATATATATTTTTCATAATTATCTTTTACACGAGAGGAAAGCAGTATCATCTGCAAACGTTGCAACAGTAATGCCTGGTAACTGTGGCATATCACATGTGAATATATTGTACAACACAGGGGCCCAGTACCGAGCCCTGCGGAACACCTGCATAGCAGTTATAGAGGGCAGACCTCGCCTCACCATGCTTAACCTGTAATAATAGTTCAGACGAAGCTAGCAGCAGATTGCAGCGACAATTGGACATTACAAATGCCTGGTTAGTTAAGTGGCGTATAAAAGCCAGTGCATCCAAATCACATCACGTTACCTTTGCTCTACG
>JAGFPH010000536.1:140349-159778 GCA_018207615.1 Philaenus spumarius
ACAGTTGGGATGCAAACTCGCATGCTCCGTCCATAATCCGAGGCCGACAGTTGGGATGCAAACTCGCAAAGCTCCGTCCATAATATGTTGCCAACAGTTGGGATGCAAACTCGCAAAGCTCCATCCATTATCCGAGGCCGACAGTTGGGATGCAACTCGCAAAGCTCCGTCCATAAACCGACGCCGCAAGGTTGAGGTAAAAACTTGCCAACCGAGTTTTTACACCGTGAGCTTATCGAAGGACTGCTTTAGCTCACGTACCATACCCGCAGTCACCTATTCAGCGCCTGATTTAGTAGACAATTTCCCAATAGTTAGTTAAAACATATTTATAAACTTAATTTTGGAAATTCGCTCAACTCTCGTCAGCGTTTCAGCGTGATCGAATTAATTAAATATTTTGAAAATATCATACAAATTTACTTTCAAGGCCAAATTCCAATTAAAAAGGTTTAATTAAGGTGTAAGATCTTCCACTCTGTTATTCTTAGTTTAAAAAAATCTATTCAAGATGACTGAGGATCTTTTTTTTATTACTCATAATTATTGATTTTGATTTCAACCTTTATGTTACATTGTTAAATTGTTCTTTCTTTATGTTTAGTTTTAAACAAATTAATCATTACGAGAATAAACTTAAACATAATTCGATAGTTGAATCAGTTCAGACATTCAATTACGTAGACTTAGAATAAAGTTCGGCTAAGGTGGTCTGGAAGAATATGTAAACTTAAACTGTAGGCCTAGTCAGTGACAAATAACGAGCTCAGCGGCCCCTAGCCACTTATCAGTTCGCAGCCCCCACTACAACTTACATGATGGATATTAAGTTAAGATCAACTAAAATCAGGAAAAACCTGGGCTGATGTTGTGTATACATTTAAGCTGTGACATTAATTTTATTGTAAAATGTCCTCTTACCCTCTTATGATTACGAAGTTTTTTTTAAAATTCGCCAAATAGGCCCTATAATATCCCAAACCAAAAGTGTTCAATATATTTTCTGTTGCAAAAGGTACAAAGAGTTCAAATATGCAACAAAAACATTTATTGGTCTACAACTTTTAAAGTTATTAGCTCAGGAATATTAAGTTTATTAGCTTAAATATTAGTAACGGAAGACAAATACAAATTTATGCCTACATCATTAGAAACAGTAAAAATTTTTTGAACATATATAACTGTACAAAAACAAAATCAATTTCTGTATCAATTTCCAAAATTTGTTTTAGTTTTTATGTACCTACTACATGACCACTACTAAAACAAATAAGCAGATCATGCAGGATAAATTCGTATAAATTTAGCAAAAATAGTGGGACATTTTAAAAAAATTCAATGGGCTCCTTGGAGCTGGCGGCCCCTAGGCAAGTGCATAACATGCCTAGTGGGTAATCTGCCACTGGGCCTATTCTTCAGGTCAAAGGACACATTTTCGATTTTACTACTTAATTGGCCAACTCTTTTTGGATATAGTCTTTGCATTTGTTCACATTTATGTTTTTATAGAATAATTGTTGCTAGTACTCAGTAGCTATAAATTAAATGACGATATTGTAATGCCATCAAAATTAAAACAGGGGTTATCTGGTACATACAGATTTATGTGACGAGTTGTCAGTTACCTTTGCGTTTCCTGGGCGATGATGTGTCTTCTTAAATTAAGTAGGTTTTAACTTTCGGGCGAGCTTTAACGTTGTCAGGATGGATTGTAGCGGGAAGGCTCCTTATAGCCCAGTCAATAAAGGCCGAAAATCGCCATTTGTCGCAAAACATTATTGGAAAACTGAAATTTTTATATGTGAAATCCACATGGAAATCCAATCTTTTGCCGGTTTAAGCCAATCCGGAACCGGCGGTTCCATATGGAAAGCCCTATTTATTTCATTCAATAGAGTAGGGTTAGCCCCCCCGAACCAAAATTGGTATTCGAAATAAAATTTATGTGTTCCCTTATTCAAGGTCTTTTGTTTTTGAAAAAGCATACTAAGTGAAACGAAACTATAAATAGCTAAAACACAAGTATTAAACTTCCAATACATTTGTTATTGACAGTATTTTTGAATTATAGGGATAACCAATAAATTATATAGGCTATATAAATGTAATAAAAAAACTTACCTAATATACTTACAGTCTAAATCTAAACTTACAATACATTATATACAAACAGTATTTATGCTCACACATTTACTAAAATTATATTGCAACATCCATTGTACAATGTACATATATATCCATGCGAAGCGGTTAAAAAACCTGCGTCTGACCACTGGAGCGGTGTGCAAGCGCTCTCTTTGACGACGTCCCAAGAGCAAGCGATACATTTAAACAAGTAATTATCCACATCATATTAAAGCTAAAGATACGTACTACAAGTTTTATTTGAAACATTTTTGTGTATTTTAAATAATTTAAAAAAATATAGTTAATTAAGTAAATTTATATGCCTTGAGAAATCATTTTTTTTTGTGTTTGTTGTTTAATAGCTCCTTTAATATTAACTTTATCGAAAAATGTATAACACAAAATATGTTTAATATGGATCAAGGAATATATGTACAAAAACTTAGTTCCCTACGATGAGTATTAACGAACCTGTAAGCAATCTTGTGAAGCTCTGCATTTGTAAACTTCAAGGGGGGATGGAAGGGGGAAGCACAAGGGGGAGAGGCGGGGACTTTTGAGAAAATACATGTCTCATAATGGTCTATCACATATAAAAAGTTCAGCTTTCCCCTAATTTGTTGCGACAAAAAACCTTTATTGACTGGGCTAGAAAAGGTTGCTAAACGATCATTTACTTTAACTACGGACCGAACTTAAGCTAAACTACACAAAGGCAAAGGCTCGCGAATCCACTTGGCAAGGGCGGACTTATTTAGGCTTGAAAATGTAGCCTCAAGCTGGCTCATCCCTTTTAACTACAAACTGTGACATCAACTATTGTTTGTATACAAGCCATATTTTGCACGATCACTATCTACATAGATCCAGAATTACTATCTACATATGATGATTATTAATTAATTATTATTATATAAGGAAGAAGGTACCTGACAAACTTATATTATTATATTATGATATGTGACTTGAACCACCACTCCATGCTTTGAACGCAGAATGCTTACTATACATTATTTTATCTTTTCATTCAGCCTTTTTCTGTGCCAACGCTAACCAAATTACTCTCACCCTATCACTAACGCCTATTTGAACACATGTGTTCTAGTTGAAAACACCGCATGTGACGTATTGCGGCTGTTTATCTGTCACGATTCTATTTCAGTAAACTCAACCGTTGCAACTCATACATTCTTAGTACTTTGTAAAACCTTGAGTTGAATTCTAGAGCAGACTCTATTGTCATTTTTACAAACTTTTTTTATTATTTGGTAAAAATCACGTAATGTGAGGAAAATAATGATACTTTCTCAGAGGAGGTTCCGTTTGTGGATGCAGGGAAATAAGGAATAACAAGGAAGTAAAAGGTGTCGTTTTTGTCCGGGTAAATTTTAAGCCTATATATTAATAACATATATTACTAAGATGTAATAAAAAACCTACTTCGTCTAAGTATTTAAAGTCATTATTTTATGATATATAGCATTTTATAAATGTACTATAAGAAACCTTAGAGTTTAATTTATACAAATTATGAAATTTAAAAATTAAATTAATCAGTTTAAGATGTAATAATAGTTATAATTTATTCGATCTCGCAGCTGAATCGCTGACATGAGTTGAGCGAATTCCCAAAATTAAGTTTTATGTTTTATGGTTTCAACCATATATATTTGGGAAATTTATCCTCTCGGAAGGCACTGAATAATTGCCTGCGTGTACAAAAACTGTTAGTAGAATGTGTTTGCACCTCAGCCTCCGACCCGTGCTCACGTGATGCTTCGTTCCTCTGGCAGTTGAAAAAATGGTTTTGCGAGTTTGCACCTCGATCTCGTGGCCTCGGATCAGAAGATGCTCCAACGGTAAAATCCCCCACGCGAATATGACCTGGTACTTTTGTGGTATTTTACTTTAGGATACATTTTGGAGAACCAGACGGACTATAAGGTCGTGTAAAAAACAAATGAGCAGAATAACATCGTCTGTTAATTTTGTTTAGATAAAACCCAAAAAAGTTTAATTCTAGAACGAAAATTATAACAATATTTTTACATCCATTCAAAAAACATGCTTCAGTTTGTCGTATTTTGGCCAACTAACTTGCCTGAAAGACTTAGAAAACCAACGTGTGTGCCAAATTTGGACCAAATCGGATGAAAAATGTGGCTTTTTGGGTGCGAACACATATGCACATAGTGTTCTGGGAATCATGATCAAAACTCATTGACCACTAAAGACCTTAGGCCTCACTTTGAGAGTCACTTCAAAAGTTTTGCTATGGAAATTCGCTAATGAAGGTTAAGATGACATGAATTATTAGGCTTATCTATGAACGAAACCCAAACATAGAACTTTGGCATTCAAATTATTTAATAGTATCAAATCACCTGTTAATGAGAAATAGCCTACTTGCCGTTATTTGGCCGAAAGTAAAACATTTTTGATATTTTTCGTACAGAATGAAATGTTTATATGGCTTACCTAAAAAAATTTATATAGGTGATTATTTGCATTATTTGTTTAAGCGAAGTTATAGCCCGTCTGGTGCCCCCAAAATTTACCAAACTTAAAATATCATAAACACCCGGTTCAAATCCACTGGAGCAGTTTCTGATCTGAGGCCGCAAGGTAGAATCAACTGGCAAAGTTCAATTAAAAATCTGAGGCTCAAGATGAAGGTGCAAGCTCGAGAAAAGATTTTTCTGCTGTGGCGGAAATATATTCGGTTAATTTGTAAGTAGACAAATTCTCTAAATAGTTGAAAACAGAAAGTATATGAACTTAATTTTGTAAATTCGTTCAATTCACGTCAACAGTTCACTGCGTGATCGAATTATTTTTCTTTTATTATATCGCGATTTAGTAGTTTTATTAACTAATAAATAGTTTTAGGTTGACAATTTTTTCAATTTTATATTTATTAAATGCTAGTGGACCCTGCAATGCTTCGTTATTGCTTGATTTAATTTAAATGGTAGTTATTCTATTTCATTACAATGTATTAAGTAATCGAATTGTAAAATGGTTGCTATACCATTTAAGAATATACTACACAAATTTAGATTTATAGTTTGTAAACCTTTATAGATAGTAAAGTAAATCTCTTGTTAGCTTTTACCTAATATAAAAAAAAAAAAACAGTTGTGAAGAATAATATTGTAAAAACCTGATTCTAAATTAGCCCAATTGGTTGAAAGTAAACGTGTTTTGGTTCATTGTAGGCCTAACCTAAAATTATGTTCAGTTTTGATCCAAATCAGCTGTTTTATATATAAATGTAACAACCAATGTTTGAATAATTGAATTAAAATATAGTAAGCATTTTTAGTTGATTTTTGTTTTTGTTTGCTTTAAGTTGGTCAGTCTAACCTAAAAATCTCTTGGGTTTGAAGAATAATTTATTAACTGATTATAAATGCTAAGTAAAGTTGCTATGGTAATGACTAAACAAACATGTGTTGCTAAGCTTTTTATACGAACAGATGTTTTTGTGAGAAATGGTCTTCAGTTAATACAAAAAAAAGGATGTTTTTCCCAAATTTGAAACATTCCCTGGAAACTTTGCAATTTTTTCTTTATATATAAACCTAGTTCGGACTATTACTAACATTTAAAACAAAACATTGCCAAATTCTCAAGTGATGCGCTTACAAAGGAACAGCAATTTTTTTTATTATACAAAATAGATTGCATATGTGTGTAGATTTACAAATAATTGTAACCTAATAGCCGTGATGGGTGTAACGTCAGGCGTATTACTATAATTATATCATCAGCCTGACACGTTTTTTGAACTGCAAATGTACAAATTTTATGATTTTTGTAAAATTTTAAATTTCCAAATATGTATACTGTAAATGTATATATTTATATCTATTAAAAAAGCAATGTCTGTATAGCTTTAAGAAAATTATAAACAATCTGTGGCGTCAAGTGTAGTAATACCATCAGTTTTTAACGCCTTGGAAGTGTTATTATTTCTGGAAGTTATAACTGTAATTTATCCCCCAATAAGCCGAAATGTAAAAATCAACTGTTTCGTTGTCTTTTTCATGTATCCCGATATACCCGATTCATTAAGTTTAATTTTGTGATCAATAATTTAAACTACAGTGACTTAGTTTTTCCAGTAAACGCATTGGCAAGGTAATTCATGCCATTTTAACGAATTGTAAAACAACATCTTGAAATAATAGCATATATTTAACATGTCGTAAGGTGTGTTTTTTTATTATGTTTACAACTTCAATCTCTATCTTGTATATATATATATAAGAGGATTTGTCCTGACTCAATGACTGACTTTACTGACTGACTGACTGACATAGAATCAAAAACTATAGTACTTTAGATAAAAAATAAGAAAATTTATAGGTATGTTCTTATGGGGTCATAGACGCACACTAAGCAAGGATTTAAATAGCATCAATTTGGAAACAAACAGCTTTCTGTGTCCAAATAAACGAAACCTATTTGACATTGTTCCTGGCATTGATCCTGGACATCGCCCCCAAGAGGGGCGTGCACTAACTAGCGAAAAATGCCTTAAGTCCGTTATTTTCCAACCTAATTCAAAAACTATAGTACGTTCAGCGAGAGTTTGCAGTAAAATCGCTACCTATGACGGATGACAGGGAAAGACATGGACAATTAAAACCTCTTAATAAATGTTTTATTAAGTTACATGTGTATAAATTAAAAATTTAACTAAAAAAAACGCATTAAAAGTCTAAATTTAAAGCTTTAAAATTGCCACAGAACAAAGCGATTTACTGCAAATACTCGCTGAACGTACTATAAATACCCAATCGATAGGGAATACAATTTTCTAAACAAAAAGTTATTTTTGAAATTTTTTTGAGTTTTTTCGTTATTTCCGTTTGAAAGTTTTAAACGTCCGCCATTTTGAAAATAAGTACCAGGTGACCGAGCTCTGCTCGGTTAAATTTGTTGTTGTTGTTTATGTTCATTTATAGCCAATATATAAAGTCCAGACATTAAACATTTTGTGTAGTGAAAAATGCATATAAAATGTATAACATTATATTGTAATTGTATTGTGCATGTTTTATTATTCATTCCTTGACAGCTGTGCTGTGTGATGCAAACCAAACAAAAGGTATCAGTTCATTGTTAGCATCACACAGTTTAAAAAAATTTAAACAGTGATAAAAAAACTTTTAAATCACCATCTCTTCAGTATGTATGTCATGTGTCTGATTGTGAGTTGATAATATTGTGTAATATAATATAATATAACATGCTCACAAAAAAACTGTAATCTAAATTGGTAAAAACTTTTATTACTTTGAAATACATACATCAGAAATAAAAAAAAATCATACTTCTATATTGTAATAAAATGCATACAAATAAATACATTGTTGCATTGTGCTGATTCACTTATCCTAGAACATACAAATTCTGCTTCAGGGAGAGTCCTTTGGTGGTTAGAAAGATACATGACCATTCTTATAGTGTTCTTCACTGTTTATGTATTTGTCAATGTATGTGTGTGAGAAGAGTGTTCTTCATTGTATGTGTGAAGATGTTGAGTTAGCAAGTTGATTTTGAAGATCGTTTAAAAGGATCTAGTATGATACAAGACCATGACGTTTTAGTGTTCTTCATTGTTTGGGTATATATGTGCGTGAGTAAATTGTTCTTCATTGTATGGGAGAAAATGTTAAGTTACCAAGTTGATTTTGATGATCGCTTAAAATGATCAAGTATGATACAAAAACATGATGTTTTAGTGTTCTTCACTGTTTAGGTATGTGTGTGTGTGTGTGTGTGTGTGTGTATGTGAGAGAGAAGAGTGTTCTTCATTGTATGTGAGAAAATGTAAAGTACAAAGTTGATTTTGATGACCGTTTAAAATGATCTAGTATGATACAAAAACATGATGTTTTAGTGTTCTTCACTGTTTGGGTATGTGTGTGTGCGAGTAGAATGTTCTTCATTGTATGTGAGAAGATGTAAAGTACAAAGTTGATTTTGATGACCGTTTAAAATGATCTAGTATGATACAAAAACATGAAATTTTAGTGTTCTTCACTGTTTGGGTATATATGTGTGTAAGTAGAACGATCTTCATTGTATGTGAGAAGATGGTAAGTTATCAAGTTGATTTTGATGAACGTTTAAAAGGATCTAGTATGATACAAAAACATGACGTTTTAGTGTTCTTTACTGTTTGGGTATATATGGCTGTGAGTGGAATGTTCTTCATTGTATGTGAGAAGATATAAAGTACAAAGTTGATTTTGATGACCGTTTAAAACTTCTAGTATGATACAAAAACATGACGTTTTAGTGTTCTTCCCTGTTCTTGTATGTACATGTGTGAGTAGAATGTTCTTCATTGTATGGAAGAAGATGTAAAGTACCAAGTTGATGTTGATGACAGTTTAAAACTTCTAGTATGATACAAAAATATGACGTTTTAATGTTCTTCACTGTTTAGGTGTGAGTAGAATGTCCTTAATTGTATGTGAGAAGATGGTAAGTTATCAAGTTGATTTTGATGATCACTTAAAACGTCCAATATGATTAAGTAAATATGATGTTTTAGTGTTTTTCAATGCTTGGGTATGGGTGACTTTCCTATGAGATGGGAAGTGATGAAGTTCAATTTATTTAGGGGAGAAATTTGATGGTAGATGAGCCAGGTTTTTAATTGATGTGTTGGGGATATTATCAGGGCTTGGAACTTTTTTATTATTGAGGCGTCTGATGGAGATGTGGAAATAAATAAACACATAAAAAGTCCGGCAAAAATCATAACAATCTTAAAAGTACTTATGAAAAAAATCAATATTGTTAAATTGTTCTTCATTCTCAGTATTATTTAATACTTCTTTCCATACTACATTTCTAGTATGATGGTTATTCTCTTGAGGTAAAAGAACTTTTAAGTCACTTCTTCTTTTAACTCTAGAAAAAGCTACATACAACATACCATGCATAAAAATAGAACTTAATAAATAAATTCCAACTCTTTTGAATGTTTGACCCTGTGCTTTATGAATAGTTATAGCAAATGCTGGTTTAATGGGAAACTGATGCCTCTGCAATGTACATCCAATTTGACTTTTGCTAGAATCTAAAGTGATCCTAGGAATATGAACATCTCGTCCTGAATTTTCACCGGTAATAATCTTGGCTTTAATAATATTATTGCTCAGTTCATTTACTATTAATCTCGTTCCATTACACAGTCCTTCAGAAACATCCAAGTTTCGTAAAAGCATAATAATTGTATTTTTTTTCAACTTCAATTCATGTTATGGAAGATCAGCAATCTCAATAGAATTAAGAAATTCAGGTGTGAATTGGAGGGCTCCTTCTGGTTGATCTTTAACACTGTCATAACTTTTATATATTTTGAATTCTTCAGGTAGACGCTGTATAATTTCATCATTAATTTGATTCACTTCCTTATTTAGAGGTGCTAATATGGCTCTGTCCTTCATATCTTCGTATCTGTTGTTTGCTAAACAGTCACCAAATATTTCATCAATAATGTTTCCAGTGGAAATAATATCAATTGGTAATTCAACTTCATCCATCGTATTTGCAGGTAACTCTCCATTACCAATTTTGAATAAATATTCAGCAAAATCTCTTTGATCAGGATCCACACGCATATTTTCTGTTAGTGAAAAGAAATAAAAATATTGCCAAAGATTACTTTTTTTAAGTGAAAGGTCCACCAATTCGCTACGGTTAGCACGTGGTTGAACAGGAAAACATTGCCGGAAGTCTCCTCCCAACACCACGACCTTTCCACCAAATGGTAAATTAGAATTTCCTATAGAACGGAGTAAATGATCCATATTGTTTAAACCATACAATGGGTAACATAGGTGCCTCATCCATTAAAAAACATCAATTTTAGCAAGTGCTTTAGCTTTAGCTGATCCAGGTTTAATATTAGGTTTTGATTCAGGAGTTAATGGAATCTTGAGTCCAAAGGTTTTATGGGAGGTTTGTCCATTAGGAAGGAGAATTGAAGCTATTCCAGTGAAAGCCATACATTTGACATTTTTGTTTTGACCAGAGGGAATATAATATAGAGTTTTATAGACAAATGTTTTTCCAGTTCCACCTGGACCATCAATAAAGTAACATTTTGATACAAATTGTTCATTGTTACACGAATTTAGTATTTTATTCACAATTTCTAACTGCCTACCTTTAAGAAGTTCATACATTTGAACTCCAAGTGCAGCATTTCATTTACACCTAATATCTCTTGTTTTTGTTCATTTTCATAATCTTCGATATCATCCATGTTGAATCGCTGAACCCAATAACAAAAGTTTCGACCTTCAGTTGCTTCGATGTTTAACTTATGCGCTATTACTCGATACGCTCGTTTTATTGCCTCATCCACAGAACCAGCATTTCTTCTTGCTTCTCGTATGAAATCTTCAGCTAAATTTTCTCTGAATGTTTCCCACAAAGCCTTAGGATTCTCTGGAGATTTAAAAATAAGAATTTGAGTAAAAAGTGTTCTCATTGCCCTGGGCATTTTGGAAAAAGCAGATTCTTGTAGAATCTCAATCCACTGTCTATCGTCGTAAGTAAGCCCTCGAGCAAGGAATGCTTGTTTATAAGTTGCATGTTTTACTCCATTCACAGTTAGTAAATCATCAAAACCAATAGCATCTTTAACATGATATAAAAGCAAACGTAGATGATAAAGTTCTGGTTGTGATACGAAATTGACACTGTGTATCCTACCAATAATACAAATATTTTTAATTCTGGGTACCCACATACTTGTCTTTCCAATCCATCTAAAATATTCAGGCATCTGCCAATAGTGGTGGTAATTGACTTCTTGTTGATTTTCAATATGCTGATGTCTTAGATTTCGATTGTGGTGAAAATAGGCTTCTAAAGTTGAATATTTCAGTCCAATGTCAGCTAAATCCTCTTGAGTTTGTTCCAAATTTGCAATTCTGTACTTAACAGGAAGATGGGATATCTAATCGTTGACTGTATGACTTTTTTCTGAATTTCATTGCCAAAAAGTCGCCAACATGCTTCAGGTGAAGTAATACAGCGTCCTGGAATAAAGGTGTCTGCCTCATTATAACTGAGTCTTCTTTGGTCTTCGATAACTTTAATAAATGCACAGTCATGTCCTTTATAAATGTATTTGTGTAGATATTTAACTGCTCTGATACTTCCAACATACTCTACGTTTATATGGCAGTTATATCTTTTAAGAAGGTTAGGATTATAAGTGGAGATATGGCGATTGTCTCTTGTTACCCTATGATTTTCTGCATCCTTACGGTAAATGGCATGCTCATGGGAAAAATTAAGATTTAGTATATTTAATTTTGTGTCATAACGACGACGATAGTTAGGTTTTTGATCATCAGTTAAAGATGTAACTTCCACATGTGGTTTCGGAAAACCAAATCGACATTGCATGCGTCCGTTCTTGTTGACCATACATGGTGCATTTGGATTTAATTTTCCACATGGATTGTGGACCATCCACTTCTTAACCAATTCTCGCAATCGTTGATCATCATAATTAGGAATTTCAGCTGAAATGAGATCATCAAGTTGTTCATTATATGAATTTTATCTTCAGGAGACATGATAAGTAAAAGATGCATGTGAGGCAATCCACGCATTTGAAATTCTATTGTATAAACAAAGGCAGAAACTTTCCCAAAAATTTGTTTCTTATCCAATTCGTATATCAAATCATGAAACTTAAGTTTAGCTATTCTAGCGATCAAATCTGGTCGGTCCTGTGCTAGTTGTTCTAAAATTGAGCCATCTTCAAAAGGTAGACGTGCTGCTTCTTTAAATTCTGGCCAATCAGGATTGCAAGTCATCGTGATAAAGAAATCTGGTGATCCGTAACGACGAACTATTCCCATAGCGTCTTCGAAGTGTTCATTATAATATCTTGTAGATCCTGGAAACGAAGAAGGTAGGATAATTTTTTCACCAACAACAGCGTTATTTTTCACTGCCAGTTCATTTAAAAACTGCATAACACCTGTGTAGTTATCAGCAAGAAGATTTTTTTGATTGGCTTTGATCCATTGGATACGATTTTGTTCTACCCTTATAAAAGTATCTACCAGATATTGTTGAAACAAACGACCACCAAAGTGTAATGCATTGAATCTTAAAAGCCGAAGATCAAGCTTATTCAAGTTGGCTTCAGATGGAATATCTTTGGCTAGTCCAGGTCTAAATGCTAATCGATATTGAGCAAGTTAAAGTCTAGTCACATGTTGACGGCTGGAATATGGTGTCTTCAAAGGAAGATTATTTAATGAGAATCCAAAAGTTCCCTTTGAATAAAATAATGGATATGTAAATGGTTCCACACGATTGTCAATATTTTTCATTGTAACCAATGATTTTCCTCGTTGACGAATAACTAATTCATT
Organism: Philaenus spumarius; assembly: GCA_018207615.1. Taxonomy (NCBI): domain Eukaryota; kingdom Metazoa; phylum Arthropoda; class Insecta; order Hemiptera; family Aphrophoridae; genus Philaenus; species Philaenus spumarius. The sequence goes on from JAGFPH010000536.1 coordinate 152,907, forward strand.
TTCTGGGAGACTTTGATCGGCGTTTAGTGTGACAACAGCACATACATCATTCTGAACCGGAATATTAAATTTCCTATGATCAACGTTATCAGGTATAGCAAAAAGCAGTTTAATATAAGGAGCAGGCTCGGATACAGGGGGAGGTTCATGGGGGTCATGACCCCCTCACACATTTTTTAATGCTTGATTTATATGTTTGATTTAACCCTTCAAGCGCCAAAGCCCGCCGAGTAAGTGGCAGGCAGCATTATTGTATCGTCTGATTGTGTCGAATATTTCATCCACTATAAATCATCCAATCTCAATAAAACAAAAACTATTGGAAAGAAAATGTTTTAAACATTAATTTTTGTATTTACAAATTTGTTCTAAAACGTTTATTTACATATTTTGTAATCATCGTTTGTAATTGGAGTTGTCTAAAAAGATGACGCCGCGCGAGAAAAAAAAGAAAAGACACAAAACCTTTCACTTTTCTAAGGCTCATAATCGTTAGACAGACTTGTTTTGAAAAGAATATAAAGTCACCTTTGGATTCGTCAAGATTTGAACTTTCTAACATTATTTTCCAATCATTCTACACTCTTATAATTTTTTAGATATGAAGTTTTCTGTAAACCCTTAAGATTTGACAGTTTTTCAACCAACGAGCAAGCATATTTTATAATCGATATGTCTTGTACAAATCGATATACTTGTACATTGATGTTTATACGGATTTTAGTGTAAATTCTGTATTATCGTTTGATATAAGGAAAACCTGATTTACTGTTCATGGGCTACAGCTATAGGTCTTGTCTGTAAAATATGTACCATTGCGCCGATTATCTTAGCGCATTTAGCCCAGCCAATAGAGCAAAAAGAAGTCTAATTTCGTTCTTGAATTTAACAGCAAGCGACATCAACAGTGACTTTTAGGGTAGCACAACAAAAACTATCAGGGAAGGAGCTTTGGCGCATTTTGTATAAACAAAAATTACAATAAATAGTTAATATTATAAAAAAATATGAATGAATAATGATACTTCCAAAAAACCTACAAATAGTTTTTTATAGACCCTGAATGAGAAAAGTCGAAAAAACGCTTAAAAACAATTTTTTTTAAATTCATATCTTTGTTAATTTACAGTATTAATGGCATATTTTTCAGAAAACGATTGTTTATTATGCGTTCTTCAAACAGGAAGAAGATGAAATTTGTCGCATTAATAGTATTTGCACAATTATTGCAGTATAAACAATGTAAGCCAATATTTTGCATATTCAGAACATAGCGCCAATTTGCCATAATAAATTTGCCAATAGACGGTAGTGCCGAAAACAACAGCCTGATGCGGGCATTCTCGTTGTTTTCTCCTCCGCATTTAGCAAAATAATAGCCTAAATTGTTTATACTGCATTGTGCAAAAACTATTAATGCGACAAATTTCATCTTCCGCCTATCTGAAGTACACATACTAAACAATAATTTTCCAAAAGATCGGGCCTAAATATTGTAAATTAACAAAGATATGAACTTTTGGAAAATAATAATTTTTTTTTAAAGCGTTTTCCAACTTTTTCAGTGAAAAATGGTTCGATCGAGGTTTTAAAAAACCATTTTGTTGGTTTTTTAATTCTCTACAAATGTTTCGTTGGAAGTGTTGTGATCCTTGCATAAAATCAACGAACAATCCAAAAAGTCCAAATTGTTATTTTTGTTTATAAAAAATGGGCCAAAATTTCCTTGCCTGATAATTTGTGTATGTTATACACATATATGCTACCCTTAAAGCCGCTGTGAATGTCGCTTTCAGAAATTCAATAACAATAAAAAATGGTTGGGCTACTTGTTTTATGGAGCGCGCCGCTGTATGGAGTTGTATGACTTCAATAAGTGAGGCTTGTGTTACGATGTTTACAATTTAGTGAAACAAAGTGGATGTAATGATCGGGTTGTGGAGTTATGATTTTAGTACCGTTTCTGTTAACTCTTTAATAATTAGGGATTATTTTATTCTTTAATCTGCAAGAAACTCTTGCTCTTTCAAGAAAATATTTATGGTCTAGAAATACATTTTAAAAAAAACTATTCCATAGAGTTTATACATATTTTTTAATTCCCCAGACCCGTTGTTCTTAAATTCTTGGTAATGTTGTTTTCGATTTCTTATGACCCCTCCCAAAATGGAATCCTTTATCTGCCCCTGATAAGGAGCCTGTTTTCCTTCTGCGATAGCAAGATTATTTGCTTCTTCTTCTACTTCCCGCATCATCATGAAACCATGTACAAAAGGATTTACAGATCTTAAAAGAAGTACCAATAAATTCAAGAGATCTTTGTTGATGCCATGGTTAATGGGATTGTTTATTCTTTCACTAACAGCATCTTCATTATCTAAAAAGTATATCTGTCCATATTGAGGCCGTTCAAATTCACCTTCAGAATTTTGACTTGGGTGAGCTGCAATATTGAGTTTGTGATAGACTTGACCGCTTGCGATGTAGCTATATATACCTCGATTATTGATGGTACGATCATCATCTACAGTGAAGGAAGCCAAGGCATAACATGCATTTAAATTACAAATCCTTTTATGGAATATACCAGAAAGTGGATGTCTTCGAAGGAAAAGTCGCACTAACTTGTTTGGAAATTCTGAATGTGCAATGTCGATCCTACCATGCAAGCAGCAGTCTCCAAAGGAATCAGGATGAGTGTTATTTTTCACTCGTTCCTCTGGAAAATGCAAAGCTGTACAGTGAATGCAACTTACCCTAAAAGGTTTTAAACTATGATAAGAAGTATTATGGTTGTAGCTATTTTGTAAATACTTAAGTGGTTCAATCTGAGAGCTTCTAGACGCCTATCATGTCTTCGGTGATCTTCTTCCAGCCTTTGTTGGCGACTATCAATAGTCTCGACTGCTCGTCTCTGAGATGCTTGTTTACGCATTTTTTGAAGCCGCTGATTTCTTTCAGTTATTGATTCTTCTGTGCGTCTTAGATTAGCATAATTACGCATCCGATGTAATCGATTTGAGTTCACAGCAAAGTTATTATTTTGTTTTTTTCTTTTACGATCAGCCTCTTGGGAGTAATAATCATTTAAGTCACTTATAATCTCAGCTATTCTCTTCACACTTTTTGATTTTGCTACTCGCCCAGGTCTAACTGATACTAAAACAGTTTTTTCTTGTGCAGTAATAATATTTCTTGATGTGCCATGTTTTTTATTAATAACTTGTTCGATTTGCTCTTGAGATTGTCTTGTATAGTTAAACATTATTTTTTTAGGACGCCTACCTAAACGTGACCGAGTCTCATTTTGTGAATCACCAACAGGGGTCATTTCAAGAGAATCCTGTAAAACATTGATTTTGGGAAATGACAACTCAACCGAAGTAGAAATAATTGGAACATTGAGTATTTTCAAAAATGTATAAAAAATAGTAATTGTATCTTAATTTAAAAGTTTTCCATATATTTTGTATAGAAAAAGATCCAATGAATTCATACATGCAACTAAAAAATTTATTAATATATTATTACAAAGTTATTAGGTCAGGAAGAAAAAATGTTTCAGTAATGGAAACCAAAATCCAAATTTAGGCCTACATAACTTGCAGCAGTACGGTATTTTTGAATTTTTTTTTAAATTATACAAAAGTTTTGTAACTTAGTTTTAAATAGAAGGGCATAAAAATATTTAGGGCCTATCAACTTCAAAAACTTTTTCAGAAAACATCAGTTTTTATGTTCCTACTATAAAACGGCTAACAAAAACATAGGCTTACATACTTTGAAAGGAGAATTAAGAATTAGGAATATTTAGTCTATTTTAATCAAAAAGTATATTATTTGAAAATATGTAATTTTAGAGAAGAAATCTTATAATTGAACTGTATAATTTAAAATTAAAAATACATTTATTCTTATAAGAATATTTCACTTTGTTTCACTATATTAGAGCAACGCGTAAAGAAATAACAGAATATATTGACGCATGCGCAATAGATAGTAATTTAAACGTAGTGTCATATAAACCTACGCTAAGTTCAAAAGTTTTAACAGTCAAATCAGACTTGGGCGCAATAAATTTTCTGTATTGAACGGAAGAAATTGAATAGCCTCCAAACACTAAAACAGGTTTAGGCCTACCTTATATCAATCGAAAATACAGATTCTGCTCATTATTTTGATATATAGGTATTAATACAATTGTAATGCCCCACTGCCGATATTCAAGATTTTAAAACGCCTTGCAACTCTGTTTAAAACAATTAATTGTGCCTTCTGCCGCTTATGTTTCAGAAATCATCCAAAACTATATTACAAAATTGACTATTTCAATAGGTCTATCAATTTCAGTAAAGTTGTACTTTCTTCTAAGAACTAAAATTGTGAATCAGGGCTAAATATATTAACAATAATTGCATTATTAATCATAACCTCAAAGAGCTTTGATACTTTAGAAATCGGGTTATATTACAAAATTGTATATATACCTATTTCAATATCAATTTCGGCCAAGTTTTATTTTCTTCTAACAAATTAAATTGTAAATTAGGCGTAAATATATTAAAAAATAATAGCAAGAATTACCTCAAGGAATACACAATTTACTATCGTTTTAGGGCAAGTTGTCTTTCTTCTGACAAATTGTGATTCAGTAGGAAATATATCCTGTAAGGGAAATATTAAACGAAAAATTAATTAAATGATTTTAAATTTATATGATTTCAAATGAAATTTTGTGAAATTAAACCTAAATATAGTAACAATTATTGGAGGATAAATTTCAATAATTGTAATTAATAATAATTAATTTTTTCTAAATTTTAATTGTATTCCATGAACTAAATAAGCACAAAAGAAACTTTCAAACTATAGCCTATTTTATTATATTACTTACGTGGAGTATTACACAGTTTATATAACAGACTATAATTATTTATTTAAAACAGGAAATTATTTATTACAACGGTAGTGAGGAACTAACAGTTAGTGAAATGGGACCAGAGATAATATTACCAAGTGAATGGGACTATAGGCCTATTTTTGGTATTAATTATTTTAAGAACATATGTTAAAATTCCTTTGTTAAGTGAAAACTTATTTTACTGCTTTCTCAGTTACAGATCTAGTTAACTTTATTTATTTCTTCTTCTCCTATAGGCTTCACTGAAATGATGACTGAAATTAAAAGGCAAAAAGAGACAATTAGCGAGTTTTTGCAGATATAAGACCTAGCGCATTCAATTCCTGGCGTCAAACAACCCCTATTAAAATTTCCTTTGTTAAGTGAAAACATCTTTTACTGCTTTCTTAGTTACAGATCTAGTTAACTTTATTTCTTCTTTTCCTATAGGCTTAACAGCTGTGATGGCTGAAATTAAAAGGCAAAAAGAGACAATTAGCGAATTTTTACAGATATAAGACCTAGCGCATTCAATTCCTGGCGTCAAACTACCCCTATATGCAAATTTTCGTGAAAATCGTTAGAGCCGTTTTAAAGTTTGGATACATACAGAACTCCCTCGCTTAAACTAATAGGATAAGGAGAAAAGATTTTGGTCAGCTAGTTTTGGAATCTGAAAAACTGTGCGGTGTCTCTAGTTGTAAAAACCGTTTTTATTTATTTTATTTTTACTAATTTTTAACAATTTTACCCTCAGATATCGACATTTTATAAACAAATTGCTAATAATACTACATAATTCTAAACAGTTACAGGAAATTATGTTTAACAACGTGACCATATAAAGCCGATTTTTTAATTTTTTTTTAAAGTACACGTTAAGCAATAGGCTAGTTATATTTACATTTTTGTCTTCTTACTTTTTGAGATGCTGTCGAAAAATCCTTATTAATTATATAATTGTCTTGTAGCCTTGTAAAAAAAATAAAACGCACCATGTAAAAGAAAAACTACCAGATGTGTAGAAAAATGGTAATTAACCCTATTGTTATTAATTACAATCCAGTAACTACAGACATATGTATATGGAATACACTATAAACTGAGCCTAAAAGTTTAACCCTTTCAGAGGCAGACACTCGTCCCGACTATCGGTCGGTCTCGAAACAGACGATTTCAATCTCGAATTTGAGGAAACCAGACAAGCTATAAGATTGTGTAAAAAATCAAAATGTACAAAATAAATTCTTATATTTATTGCATTACCTAAATCCCCAAACAAGTTTCATTCTAGTAGGGTTATTTACTTCCGGTCGAGAAAACATGGTTCTGGTTGTTGGTTAACGAACTCGTCCGAGCGACTTAGACACCAAGATGAGTAGCTACCATATTTGGAACAAATAGGACTTCAAATGCGGCCGTTTAAATATGAACACATATATACGTAGGTCTGTATATAAACATTTTATTAACACCTCAAAATGTGTTTTTGAGACCATGGTCGGGGCTCATTTACTACTCCCGACATTAGGTATCACAATAAGGGTCACTGCAAGAGCTAATCTTTCCTATGGAAATTCGCTAAAAAACGTTTTAATCTGGCTATGCTGTTACATCTATCAGCTTAGCAAGATTGCTGAAACTTCGTTATATTAATTCGCCTATTAAACTTTTAGTTTTGTTGTTAGTTCTTTTAAACTAGTGTTATGTTGATCATATTTGATTGTTGTAATACACAATTTCAATACATTATATGGAAATATGTAGTTCTTTCAATCTTTAGACATAGTGTTCACGCTTATCTATACTAATACCTTTTTTTCGAAGTCAAACTTCTTTAGGAGTGGTAGGTCGAGTCGGCCTGGATCAGACGAAAAGTGAAACGCTTCCCCTTCTCCAACTTCAACTGGCAGTTGAAAGCAAAGAGTAGGAGAATAGTTTCCATTGTTTCTATCAAATGCGTCATACACAC
>JAGFPH010000536.1:159788-170895 GCA_018207615.1 Philaenus spumarius
GGCAGATAAGAAGAGGGACAATTATTTCTACTCTTTCCGTCGTATACGTCAAGCGCCGCGTGCACTGTGTTAAAACGTATCATAGGGAACCAGTAAACGCTTACGTATTATACTGTGCATTAGCTAAACACAGTTTTAATTTGTATTTCATTTTTGTTGATGTATTAAATCTAATGGTCGAAATCAGGTGTTATATATGTTTGAATCGTTGTTTATTGTTTTCAATTCGTTTTATTTATTTCGTCCTCAAAATAAATATCTTAGGCCTACAAGTAACAAACTATATCTAGCTGAGTCTATGCCGTTAGGGATTTTCAACATGATCAATGTGCATAGCCTATAATTTAATATTTTCCTCAAAGTCCTAGAATACGTTTTGGAAAACAAAACAAAAGATGATAAATTTTAATCTTGCTTTCTTATCAACAATTTTAAACCCAAATATTTTAAATTCAGTCATTTATTTATTTATTACATTGTGAATTAATGAAAATTTATGAATAAAACAAATATTTCATTTAATTAATATTTCACAGAAACATCCACCATCTTGAATTTCAACTCCCATAAGAGCAATGTTAAAAGTTTAACAATATAACTGGAGTAAAATGGTCAGAAAATTATTCTGAATAAGTAATTTAAAAAATTAAGACAGTTCGAATGTGAATATCATTTGGTTTTATAAATTTGTCTTGAACTAAATTTGTTCTTTGACTTAACTAAAAATCAAAGTTTGCTAATTTTTTTCTTATTCAATGATGCAAATTTTTAAAATGTATAAAGCTCACCTCATTCGAAGTTTAATTACCTATCAAATATAAGCAATTTCAATAAGTTTGGATAATTTATGACAAAAAAGTGCGTAGCCTATACAGTCAGGGTTACGTCTGTAACCAACTAGTTTTCGCCTTTTTGAAGCGGCTCTATATTTGCTAGTGGAAGAATGAAACGTACACAAACTCAATGCTAATAGTGTATAGCTTTGCCACTTGGAGAGATGTTTCAATTCAGAAATGTTCACAATGATTTCCAAATTAATTGCCGAGCCTTAAGCGAGATTTTTTCAATTAAATTAATTAATAAAGTTTTTAGAAATTTGCCCGCTTGCAAAGGAACCAAATAGGACAACTCTTTTTCTGGGATGTTTAACGTTCACATCAAGTAACACTCAATTGTTTTACATTTAAAATGTCTTTAAAAACAACACCCACCTTTACAGTATTCTTTTGTAGCTTTAGAATTAAAAATATATATATTTAAAACTGTATGTGCAAAGTAGTGTTGTTTTAGTTGATCCAAAAGCAGTAGGGAAAATGTCTAAACTGATTCCATTGTTCGTTACACGTACGTCACTGGTGGTCTGAAACATTCTGTACAGTGTACAATAGGATCTGCTGTACAGGCTCCGTGCTCTTAAAATATTTATAGGAACAACATCGTAAAGCTGTTTAAGTAATTAACACAGTGAGTCCATTATCATTTTTGAATACACAAAAATTCAACACGATTAATTCTCCAAACCGTTTGCTTTGTTATAAATATGCGTGGAAAACTGTACCATTCATTTTCCTAGCTGTCATGAATATCCGCCAGATGTCAGGACGAACAACTTCATAAATCAGATGATTTCATGTTAAAGTTACAAATGGCATGTGATGGCCCCAGTTTTTACAAAATAAACTATGGTTATTCGTTCTCACAAACTTGACTTTCAATCAAATACATTTTGTCTTTTTAGATGATTAGAGAAAATATTTCTAGCTTGGATGGCAACTCTTATTTCGCACATTAATTGTAGTGTTGACATTTCGGGCTTTGTTTTTGACGGTCAACGTTGCAACAGAATGAATATAGGTATCACATGAGTTACAATTAAAGTCGATCAAACCATAATAATCCAGACATAAATATTAACAATAACTTGAAATTAGAGATATAAATTTTGTCAAATTACTAGTAATCCTCCGTGAAAAATCACGGGCAGATTAATTTAATACGCTTCAGAATAACTATAACTTGTTGTTTCGTCACTAAAGTGTAGTAAAATTTTTGAGTCATAAAACAGACACAACATAAAAAGTTTCGCATTAAACATTTTATTTAAAGACCTAAACTAAATTTGATTTGATCATAGACCTACTTAAATCAATGATTTTAAAACTAACAAATAAAAATTACAACCATTTAGAGAAAACTGCATTATAGTGCACTTGAGTTAATTGACAGTAGGCCTTTAATTGTAAATTAATATAACCTCAAACTTTTATGATTCCATTAAAATAGCAATAATTCAGTCCAATAGCACATGAATAACATAGACATGCTCTGTCTATACAAATGTCAAGGAGCAGAGATGACAGAACGAATCAGATGTATCAATGTTATTCCTAAAGGGGGTTCGGCTCAATTTGGGTAAACAAATTCGAATTTTTTGTTTTATTGTTTCCTTTTTTACAGGTCTTTAGCTTTAATTTAACAATAACTTTATTAAAATCGGATGTACATTTTTTGTTTTATAAGCATTTTAGTGCATGCATGTCCTCGTTTTTATGTACGAAGGCCCTACAGTAATCCCCTCTTGCCTTCAAAAATCCTGACATTTCATATAATCTACTCCTTGTATTTTATATGTTTTTTTGTTGCAATTGGCTAGCCTGTTTTCTTCAATATTATTCTATTGATAGACACAGCTGTCTTCTGTTACTTGTTGTTTTGAAGTTTTGTGTTTTGAAGTGAGTTCTGTGCAAATGTATTGTTTTATTTTATTTCAGTTAGTGAAGTTATTTATCATAGTGTATAGTTATTAAAGTGAAGTATGTCTCGTTTTTCATCTATAAAACGTAAGAAAATATTCTCTGGTGTACCTAACTCAAGTCTATGGTTAAGAACAACATGTATTCCTATCCAACAATGATATGCCTAGTCCTAGCCCTATTGCTAGTTCTATTCAGAACAAACCTAGAACACTCAAGAAGGTAGGACCTAATTTGGATGAATATGAAAAATTCACTGATAGCCTAGACGCTGAAAAATCTTGCAATGACATAGTCAATCTAAAAAACTTAGAAACATTACTTTCAAATATCGCAGTGTGTGTGAAATGCAAATGTAGCTTAACTGTCGATACAATAACCGCTTAGGCCTAAGCGTTAAAATAGATGTAAAATGCAATAAATGTTGCTTTTCAGTGTCTGGCAGAAACCTTGAAAAGTTAAATAATAAGTCCAAAACCCTATCAGAAATAAACCTATGTACAGTGTATGCATTCCGCTGCATAGGGAAGGCAGAACGGGCAGCCAAATCTTTTTGTGCCGTTATGAATTTAAATAAACCTCAAATTTTTAAGAGGTACAGCAAATTATTATGTGAAGCAGGAAAGGAGGTTTGTGAGTCTTCAATAACACTGGCAGCAGCTGAAGCAGTTAGAGAAAATGATGGTGATGGACAAATAACTGGAATTTTCGACGGTAAGTGGCAGCGTCGTGGCCACAGTTCACTAAACGAAGCAATTACGGCTCACACCGTGAAGGCCTTTGATTTATTGCGGATTAAAAAAGCCGAGAAGGATATGTTGGACATAGGGAAAAGTTGGCGGAAAGAAATTGGCATTGCTAATAAGAGATTGGAAGATCAGTATGGAGAGTTGAAGGACCCAGACAACCCTTCATATGGAGCAGGCATGCAGTAAGGTAGGATTACTTACATTACTCAATCTAGTTAGGCCTATATTCATCTTTAGTTGCGATTTCCCAAAAAACGTGTTTTTCGTGGGTATGAAGACTTTTCTCCTAAACTATTAGATATATTAAGTTGATTTTTTTCCAATGTCCTGCTCTATATTGTAAGCGATAGATTTCTAAATATTCCTATTAAATTTTGTTTATCAACCAAAATCTATTAATTTTTGGATTTTTTGGGTTTTTTTTTAAAGCATAAACAAATTTATTTTAGATATTTTTAATATCCCATCGCTTTTAATGCAATGAAAATTATGAAGATTAAAACAAACAAAAAGTCAATTCAATATCTCTAATAGTTTTTAAGAAAATTGTTCCTAAAATTAGGTGATTTAATATGGTAAGGATAGAACGAGCCCCCCCCCCCCCCCCATAAAAAAACATAATCTAAAATTTGTAAACATAACCTTAAATGGTTTACATAATTGTTAAAGTTACATCTGATGTACGAAAACCAGATGTTATATGGCAACGAATAAATCAAACAATAGTTAGGTTTATACATGATTGTTAGCCTCCTGGACTGTAATAGTATTAAACTGGGTTACATACCTTAGGTACCGTACCTATTTTACGATCGTTGCTGAAAAAAGGATACAGAACTGTTAACGGTACCTAAGGTATGTAACTTAGTTTAATAGTTAGGTGTACAATAGCTAGTTGATAATATGACCTGTTTAATGTATATGCCACTGAAAAATATCACACATTTCAATTTACATCTGAAATTTAATCTGAAACCTTGCACCAGTATAGTTAAATTAAAAAAAACATTTTCGTACTTTTTATAGCTATACGTTTTTATTGAAATTATAGTTAATTTAGTATTTTTATTTTAAGCTTTAGATCATGTACATAGTACACATTCGTCAGTAATCATATAATTTTACTTATCAAATTATACATGTATCTAAAATAAGTTTTCAGTTAATTATTATCTCCCAAAAATATTTATTTATAATATAACTAGCAGGATATGACTAAATGAATGAAAGGAATATCTGATTAATATTGACAATTACCATTACACGCAATCCAAAAACCATTTCGGATTCAAATTCTCTGTCCTAAACACGTACATTGATTTTCGTCCAAATTATACTATGTTACTATGTATAAGCGCTAAAGAACACTTTTTCCGCCAGTTTTTTCCTCATAACTCTCGGACGAACGTAAAACAAAAAAATCAGGTGTTAGTAGGCAACATTTTATTTCAAAATATTCTCTACGAAAAATATTTTACCAATTTTAAGCATAAATCAAAATGAAAGTTATTGTTTTTCTTTCATATATATAACTTGAGAATAATATGTGTGAAATTTCAGGTCTCTAGCTTCATGGCAAGATTATTATTTATTTTTAAAAGTAGTTATCTGATTTATCCCCTTAGCTAATCGAAAATAAATGTTTTTATATTGTTTATAAATCACTTTAGGATAATATGTACCACATTTCGGCTTGTAATTTTTTTTTTAATTTTTATTTATTTTATAGGAATAATAGCTACTCAATTTTAACTACTTACCGGTAGTAACCAAAATTCGACGTCTTTACTTTTACTATGTAACATTTATAAAATAAACTGATAAACAAATTGAAAAAAGATTAATAATTAATAACAACAAAATTTATGTAGGACATACCCTAACTATGCTGAGGGGATTTTTAAATCGGTAAATGTGTACAATTAGGCCTATAAGGATTATTTATATATTTTACTAAACTGAAGGCCTATTTGTTAACATTTTTTTTATTTGTACACATTATTATACATCAAAACAAAGATACAAATATTATCTTTTGATTGCTTTTTATTTTATATTTTTGTATCAATTTAATTGTTTTATAAGTTAATAATTGTATATTTTTATATTATAGGAAGATGTACGAATGTTTCCGAAGTTAAACGAATGGGTATGTCTTCTTTAAATTAGTAGAAATGAATATATTGATGATTAAAGATTGTATTTATATTCATTTTATATCCTCAATGCAAATCGTATTACTGTATAGCCTATATTAGTTATATATAACTCATATTAAAAATATCAACTTCACAAGACATTATGTTATTGATTGAAGTTATAAACATAACCTCAAAGTATTGTGCTAGATTTTGTTCACCTCTTACATATGATGGACGAAATCAACTTTTATATTATATTGTTACTCAGGTACGTATGTATATTTTCTTTTATAATAGGTGATGTGCTAAATTTCAGAGAAAGAAAAATAATGAATGTATTTACATCGAGGTTGGTATCCTCGTTTTCATCAATTTATCGGAAATAATCAAAATTCGAGGGTTCTATTTTTGTGTGTTTCACATAAGAAACAAATTTCCATTGTGCACAAGGATTGGTTGAGTTGTCAATGAGTCAGTAACCAAGTAGAGCCAACACTAAATTAATATGGAGTAGAAAACTCAAATAGACTCTGTTCTAAGAATTCTAAAAATGACAAATAAACTTAAGCAATGATTGTTTTTAAACTTTACACCGTTAAACATTATTTTACCTAAACTCTAAAATAAAAATGTGTTTTCTCTTTTATGTCATTCCTTGCTTTCTTCTCAGGTACTTAGAGTTAATTAAACCGTAAAAAGCAAAGCAATTATAATGTAGTATTAGCAAAGCTATAATCGTAGACATTTTTATTACTTAATTTAAAGCTATAACCGTCACTTTGTCCTAATTAACTACTACGTGTTCTTAATACGAACAACTTAAGTCCATTAGAACGTTTCAAATTGTGTAATAGAAATTTTTTATTGAAATAATGTTAATTTTAATAACATTTATCAAATTTGAATACAACAAGCAACCCTTCAGGTCAGCTAACGGTCAACGGTGGATCAACATTTTACGGTTTACGTATTAATTGTATAATAGAGAGTGAGGCTTTGAAGCTAAGGTTTTTTAATTACTCTAGAAAAATTTTTATATCGCCTTAAAGTGCATACAAAAAACTTGTAAACATAATGTATTTGTTTTAAAATAACTCTTAACGATTATGTCCGTTTTGTCGTTTTCATCAAAGGAACGCTATAAATGAGCGTCTCGCCGCATCTGAGGAGGGACGTATATTTGTAGAGCAACATGCATCTCCTCGAATGTTCTGTTTGATATCCTACACCACACCCTACTCTTTATCTAGCTCCGCCTAGAAGTCAACCGAACGATAAACACTAGAATATCAGCATGTTTCTACAGACTACAAGGTATGGAAACAAATTATTATAATTTTTTTTTAATTCACGCCATGCATGTCCAGGAACGTCTGTGAATAAATACCGCTTTGCATTCCCGGCGACAGTTTATGGGCCTATTCATCAAAAAACTAGGATCCTACCATCGTTCATGAAGACAGCTATCCGACTGTCACTTTTGATGAATAAAGCGTAAACTGATGGACTCGTTGAGAGGTTGTATCACTCCTGTACTTATACTTATGTTTACTCACACAGCTGGATATATGGCAATGCCTAATGTCATTTTCCTAGTCTTAAATAGACTTTTAAAATAAGTATCACTTGACCATACTTCCCATTTAAAAATGTTGAGTTGCCCCAAAATCCCCATTTTTAGGGGACACTAAAAATGTCAGATTACTTCAAAAGATACTTTGGGTTAAGTTAGTATCGTTCCCGAAAGGATATTTGTTTGTTTTAACAAACACAATAGTTAAAGGAGGGGAAGTGAGTTTATAACCACCCTGTATACACACCAACTTAATACATCCATTGCATTACACCCGCAAGCAACCCAGGATATTCGTACATACACAATAGTCGTATCAACTCATCCATATACATCAAACACTAAGTATTGAAATAATTGTTTTAGACATTTTATTAAGAATGTTATACAGTTTTTATTGACTTTACAAAGAATTGTTTTACAAATAAAACCGTTATTTAAGTCTGTATGGCAAATTTATAAAAAATGAACTCAGAATAATTAAAATACTTTGTGTATTCAATTTTTATTACAAAGTGATTAAACCATTTATTTGCAAAACCCATATCATTGCGTATCTCTAGTTATTTACAGTATAAATCAACGTTAAACGTATAAGTTCTTACGACACATAATAAAACATCATAATAATTATAATGATAGTACTAAAATAAACATACACTGTGTTGGATATCACTAGTACCATGTGTAGTTTATGACCAAAAGGTTGTTAACACTTATCACCAGCCACCCTGTATATAACAAGGTAGTATTTTAAAAGGGCTGGTTTTGGGTCTGAATATTTTTGTTATTCCTTAAACGCCATCTGTACAGCATTATGCTCTTATATATCTGTGGTTGTTCCCGGATTTAGCTTTTTATTGTGGGGACTTGCGTAGATGTGGGTGTGAATAATGAAAAACTGTTTCAATCAACATTTTCCAAAAAAAAAGATTGAAACCATACGACCAAAACAGTTTTTTTGCAACAGTTTTGAATTTCAAAATACCTGACGAAGGCGTTAAAATCGTTAAATCATTTTCAATGTTTATTAGAAATTTTTATATTAGATACCTCACAAGTTATGAGTATAAATTAAATCCGTTTAGAATTTTGTTGCATAACGTTTTTCTTTTTAGATTTTTATGAATAATTACTGATCTATTTTTAATGGATTCGTTGTTTCTGTTTATTTATTGAAACATTTTTTTTTTTTTTTAAGAAAGTAGATTTTTAGTTTTTTATTTGTCACCTTCGTGTTTGTTAAATTTTTTGATAAATTTTTAATGGTATGTTATTTATATTTATATATATTTATATCTCTAGCTCTTGAAAATGATTGTATTGATACAAGAATCGTTGAGGCTTTTTAAATAAATGTGCTTTTCGGTGGATTGATGCCTTTCATTGAACAAATATAAGGTATATAAATTGCACACCAAAGTCTCAGAAGTTTTAAGTAGTGTTAACTTTAGGAATATGTTTATAATATTATATATTTGTATATTACTTAAGACAAATTGAGAAAAACGTTGTTATTAAAAAGAAAAACTAACAAATACTCAAAAAACGAGTATTGAATATTAAATTTTTATTTGTCAGAAAAACTATTACATCCTAAAAATCCATTAAAATTAAAAAAAAATACCTTAGTTACAAAATTTGTAAAATTTTCTTATTCTTTTATAAACAAACAGCTCTTATTTTAAAGATTTTAATTTAAGTGATTATTTGATTTTCATCCAGAGATATGATGAAATGGAGTTTTTGGATTGTGATTTTTTTGTTTTAAATAACTAATAAATTTTCAGCAACTATGGGAGGTTGATTTTTCATAGTTTTTCAATCCTCATGGGACTGGGAGGTATTCCATACCCCTCTAGGCCATTCGACCCTCTGTAGTTTTCTTGCCTTCCCCCCTCCCAGTTTTTCAGATCTAGAACCGCCACTGACGTTAGGGTCTAGAAGACAAACATTGTCTTGCATGCAGGATTAATGAGAATCAAAATTATAGTTTAGATGAGATATTATTGGGTTGTTGTATTGACAGAACTGTATACAATGATGCGTTTATAATATAGTTAATATAGTCTGGCACGCGGTCTATGGACTCTGAATGATTAGGCGACCTTCTAACAACGCACGCGCACTTTCCAGCAAAGAGTAAGGGACCTAATGCCTCAACACTAGTTATGCCACTAAAAAGTAGTAACATTGCTATTTGATAGGTTTTCTCTTTTTATTTGTAATTTTTTTAGATAATTGTGCAATTATCGGTAAAATTCTCCACGTGGATTTGAGCAGGGAAATTTTATTGTATTTTACGTTTTGATTGATTTTATGTAAACGAAGTAAGCTATACGGTCGTGTAAAACACAAATCGTGCATAATAATATCCTAAATTTTGTTTTAGATAAAACCATAAAGAAATAATTCATTCTAGTACAAAAAGTCTCAAAAATGTTTCCTTCCTGTCAAAAAACGTACTTCCGGTTGTTGTATTTTATTGGCTAACGAACCCGTCATAGAGACTTACATAACCAACGTGTGTACCAAATTTAGACCAAATTGGACATAAAATGAGACCGTAATTTTAAATGACACCCTAAAACGTGTTCTGGGGACCATGAACGGTGCTCATTTACTACTCCCGACCAGGGTCACTGCAGTTGCTCATCTTTTCTATGAAAATTTGCTAATAAATATTAATTATAACACGTGTATAGTTACATATTTTTAATTGTATACTATGAAAAAATATAACATATATTTATGTTTGTTGAAATTGTTATTATTTTACATACATGTATTTACTAAAGTACAATCTGAATAAGGAAAAAGTATAGCGCAAGCCCAGCTAAGAAAATAATAAATTTCTCTTTTATAACCCTCAACTGCATCATGAACTCCTCCTCCTACACACCTCATAAAGAGTAATTAGAAACAGACCTTGGGGAAATTGTCTTTCTTTTCTTACAAAGAAATGTCTGATACAATGCATATCTTGCCCCCTCTTGCAAAGTAGTAAATTCTTTTTAAAGTCTCTTTCTCACTCTCTCAACTTCCCCTGCGTCTGTCACTTACTCTCTTTTTCACTCTCTTCACCTTTACTTTCTCGCTTTATTTGCATGTTTCCATAGATAAAATGAGCTTTGCAGGGACTCTTATGGTGAGACCTAAGGTCAACTGGCAAAGATCATAATTCCCAGAACATGTTTAAGGGTGTAATTTAAATTGTGTATATTTGTGTTCGCACTCTAACGGCAGCATTTTAGGTCTGATTTGGTCCAAATATGGTACCCACGTTGGTTTACTTAGTAGCTCGGACGAGTTTGTTAGACCAGAGCCATCAACCGGAAGCACTTATTTGACCGAAAATTTTTTCCCCCGCAGGTGAATCTTCAAAAAGGCACCATTGCACGCAGTGGTAGTGGGTAAACGATTTTCTTTTCTTACTAATAGTTCGCAGTGTATGAGAGAATTTAAAAAAGTCTCCGCTTCACTAAGCCATCAAATCATGAGGCTTCTTTCTGCTAAGGTGACGGATGTCACCACTTACATCCAGTACACTTAGCATTTCAGGATTTACATCCTGAATCGCATGTCATGCAATCGGAATGCATACTTCTTCATCTCCTCCGTTACCATGTCAATTCATAGGTGACGATGGAGATTTTTATTCTTTATTATTATTTGACCGAAAGTTACAAAGACTTTGAAATTTTTCTTACTAGAATGAAACTTTTGGGGGTTTTATCTAAGCAAATAAATGTATGAGATTATTCTGCCCATATTTTAATTTTCCCAAAAAAAAGGCCAAAAATACCATAAAAGTACCCGGTTCAAATCCACGTGCAGGATTTTACAGTGGGGGCAGCTTCTGATCCGAGTCCGATGGCGGGATGTAAACTC
>JAGFPH010000536.1:171295-194841 GCA_018207615.1 Philaenus spumarius
GAGGCCGCAAACTAGGGGTCCAAACTCGCAAAACAGTTCATAATTCGAGGCCGCAAGATAGGGGTGCAAACTCGCAAAGCAGTTCACAATTCGAGGCCGCAAGGTTTTGGTGCAAACTCGCAAAACGAGTTTCCCGCTGTGAGCAGAACTAAGCAGAGCCTGAACTGGGACTGAAGACTGATGTGCAAAAAAATTGTACTAATTTATTTCGTACACGCAGGCAGCTATTCAGTGCCTTCGTGAAAAGACAAATTTTCCGAATAGTCGGTTGAAACCCAAACACATATAAACCTAATTTTGGAAATTTTCTCAACTGACGTCAGTGATTCAGCTCTGCGATCGAATTATTTATCTTCCATTTATTTTTTTCTCTCCATGAGCCTTATGAATAAAAAGAAGCAAAACCTTTTATTTGCGGTTTTTAAAGCAAATCCTTCTACTTATATGATTAAAAATATAAAGCAATACCTTTTACTTCGAGGTAAAGACAAATCCTTGTTTGGTTGATCCTTATACTTCAAAAGTAGCAAATGGATATGAATAAAACTTATCTGTTACTTCAAATGTAAAGCAAATCCTTCAGAACTGATGCATCTAGTCAGTCGCCGAATTATCAGTGAAGTAAAAGGTTGTGTTTGTTTGTTTTTGCCATCATGGCAGATTTAATTCAAGTGCGATGTGTTACACATTACAAACCTCGTTCTTCTCCATTAACAGGAGATTTCAAGAGCTTGTAAAGGTTTGAAGAAGAAAATGTGCAGTGGTTAACGGGCAGGTTTCTAGAAAATAGTGATGAAACTCGAGGTGGTGCTCTCTCTCCATCACAAATTATCCCTACTATAGTAATTAATTAGAAGCACGGTATATAGAATATTAGAATACTAACGGTAGGGTTCACGAGTGGATGCGCAGTAAATCGTGACGTCATCGGTGCCCAGTTTCTCATAAGCTCCATAAGTTTCTCATGAAGCGTTATGTAAAAATTGAATAGCTTTAAAAATATTTAACCGATTTTAATAAAATTTTAGCTACACATAGAAAACATATCTTTAATAATAATATTAAAAAATCAGATTGTTACAACAAATTTTAATACCTTTACTGATTAGGCCTATAAAAATTACTTTCCGATATCTTTATTCGGTGAAAAATTGTTTGTTCATGTCTTCAGTAAAAATTTAATAACTTTAAAAATATTTAACCGATTTAAAAAAAATTGAACCACATATAGAAAACATATCTATAATAACAATTTTAAAAAATCAGGTAGTTACAACAAATTTTAATACCATTACTGATTAGGCCTATAAAAATTACTATTTCAAATTCGACAATATTTGACATTGGTGAACAATATTTTTTTTATTTTGTATTATTTGACATTTATTTTAATTATGTATTGGGTTATGAATATAATAAGTTATAGAGAATTTTATTGTAAATCCAAATCTTTTTAAATATTTAAAATCTAATATATATACATCAAAAGATATATACATTTTAAAAATGTATTGTACAATTATTTTGTTAAAAAAGTATAGTGCCTTTTCGATAGAGGCACAAAAAATTTAATAATAGGGTCTAATAATTTATAAATAAAATAATTAATCGTATCTTGAAAATTTTTTCAAAGAATGTGTATAATAATATACTCTGTTAATACGACTGCAATCAATAATAATCTGTTGATTTTCATTTCTCTTTTACATGTCAACTGTTTCATCCATCTACTTCCAGATTGCAGGATTTTCTCACAAGGAAAAGATAAACATTATGCATGTGTAAGGAAGAAAATGCTTTTACTCCTAACTTTTGGTTGAAACAAAACCTTTTACTTCTAACTTTTACTTTAAAGCATTAGCTTCACTTTTATTCATAAGGCTCTATGTCTCTCCCTTGCTATTTGCCCTTTCTCTTAGCCCTTTATCGTTTTATTTGTCTTCCCTTCTTTATTCTCTCTATCGCTCTATCCCACTGCCTGGAGAGGGAGCGTATTAATTCATGTTTCCATTTTCTGTTTCTCTTCCTCTCTAGATTGTTTCCCTTTCTTATTCTCTCATTGTCTTGCAATCTGCTACCCTAGATCTTTTTATAATTATATATTCTCTCTCCCCCCTCTCTCCCCTCCACCATTATTTCTCTTTCTCTGTCTCTTTTTTCCTCACTCTCTACTAAATTGTCAGAATGTCTCAAAACATCTTTCATTGAACAAAATAATATTCTCAGTCGATGTCAATCAGGTTTTCATTCTGGCGATAGTACTACTACAGCACTTCTTTATGATTTAAAAAAATTAAATGGAACGCAGCCTTTATTTTGGGTTAATGTCGGCTGTTGAACAAAATAGACTTAAACAGCTTTCCCAGACTTCAGTTTGATAACGGCTTCTTATACTACCGTAACAAAGTGAAAGACCTTTTACTGCTAATTGACAGTAAACTGACTTGGATAGATTATGTGATTGAGACGTGTAATAGAGTTTTCGCAGGTATGCATACCTTTAAAAAATGGAAGATCTCTTGCCGTTTCTCGTCAGAGTGCTATTTTTAAAATCTCTTCAATTTCTATATTTTACTTTACCAATGTGCTGAATTGCTAGGAGGACGGTGAACGCAAGAGGCATTTGGTGGACAAGGCATTCTGGGTAGAAATGTCGGACTGGTAGCACGCGTACAGTAGCTAATTTTAATTGTAGATCAAACAAGTTAGTTTTGAATAAATGGATTATTGAATAGTTGTGTTTTATTGCACTAAATAAAACCGCCGCCTCCTTGCACATACCTTTATACCGGACTACGAAATATAATAAAATCATTTACTGTTGCCGCTAGCCGGCTGTGTAATTCACGTTCTGGTGCAATTACATCTGCATGGCCTTGTCCGGTTATTAAAGCTGTTGGCGTCTTATATATTGTGCGGAGTGGGTGATGCATATCAGTTTTGAGACGTATTCTGTTAGTGCATTCAGTTGTATGAATGTGTACTCATTTTTTATTCTGATAATAATAAGTATTTAACATGTAAGTATTTAATGTTGATGTTTTTATAAATTGTATACATTTATTTTAGAACAATTCTTTGTTCTATATGTTTGTAATTTTGTATTGGGATTAGGTGGAAGAGTCCTAACTAAATAGTCCTAACTTTGCCCCAAAAAATAAAGTCATCATCAATCAATCAATCAGTCTACTGTGACCTTCCCACTTTCTATCTCTCGCTATCAGTCTTATCTTTTCCTTTTTTCTTTCTTTCTTTTGGAGAGCAAGCTTCTTCCTCCACTTTTTTTTCTATTGTTCTCTACCACTCTTATATATTGTGTATGGATGATTAATATTAAGTTATTACTTACTATTAATGTATAAACTAATATACACTACTAGCTGACCCGATCCGGCTTTGAACGGATAGACAAATCAAAGTTAAATGCATATTAACAAAAAATATATTATATCAATAAATATATTACACTATGTATTTCTTATAAGGATTTTTAGTAACTTTGACCCCCCCCACCCTCAGCTAAAATTTCGAATTATTTTAAACCCTTTCTTAGCGAGCACCTAGGGCCCTAGAGGAAGCTACGTACCAAATTTAATTCCAATCCGTTCAATGGTTTTGGAGAAATCGTGATTTAGTAACTTTGACCCCCCCAAACCCCCTCTAAAATTTCGAATTTTTTGAAAACCTTTCTTAGCGATCACCTATGGCCCTAGAGGAAGCTACATACCAAATTTCGTTCTAATCCGTTCAGTGGTTTTGGAGAAATCGTGATTTAATAACATTAACCCCCAAACCCTCCTAAAATTTCGAATTTTTTTAAAACCTTTCTTAGCGATCACCTACGGCCATAGAGGAAGCTACATACCAAATTTCATTCCAATCTGTTCAGTAGTTTTAGAGAAATCGTGATTTAGTAACTTTGACCCCCCCCAAACTCCCCTAAAATTTCTATTTTTTTAAAAATCTTTCTTAGTGAGCACCTATGGCCCTAGAGGAAGGTATATAACAAATTTCGTTCCAATCTGTTAAGTAGTTTTTGAGAAATCGTGATCAGTGAGTCAGTGGATTTGGCTTTTTTATATATAGATTGTGTATATTAGTTTATTTAGTAGCCTAATAATGTTGCCTTTCTTAGTTTTGTATAGAATATTTTATGTGTAATATGTATAACTCCGCTCGCGTGTGTGCCAGGATTATCTATACAGTTTTGTATAATCAAGCATTTTGTTCTGAAATGTAAATTTCAGTTGTCTCTTAACTTTTAATCTAATTTTCTGTTAACTATTATTTACAAATTTTGTCCTGTGTAAAAACCATAATGTAATATAATATATTATATACAACGATCCGTTTTTAGTGGTCCTCAGTTGAGGAGCCAATTCTACAACGGTACGTGCCCAACTTTCTTTGAACACTAACTTTAAAAAAATCGTTGTAGGATAAGTTACCTACTGGAAGAATCAGGCTATCTCTTTTGTCTGGCCTAGGTGATGCAACTGGTTTCAGAATATTTAGCTTTCTAAATAAATATTCTCACTAATACTCTATCAATTAATTATACACTTTCAGTTATTTAATTTAATTTAATTTAATTATTTTACTGTGATTACTTTTTCTCTACTTTATAGCCTAGTAACTCCCATCTCGCTTAGACTTGTCTTATTTTGCTCTACATACGTACAGGCACCGATGATGAGATAACACTAGATTTTTACAAAGTTTAATAAATCTCGAATTTCTCAAATTCTACACGGGCCCTGCTCTTTGTAATATATGATGTAATTAATGTCCTAAGATGATTTTTTATTCTTTCCCCATAAAATCATGTGTAGTTCTCCTCCATTCTCTCTTTTTGTCGATTTTTTTTTTTAATTTTTTCTTAATCTCTTTTTCTCAACTTCGTATCTCTCTCTCTCTGATTATCTGTATATCTTTCCATATTTTAAATTCTCTCTAAAGGGGTATTAACATGTCAGTTTATACACAATACGGATCATACACCCATCTAACTATACTACAGCCATCCAACGCAAAGTTAAACTTATTTATACAATGTATATAAACTATATCAATTGTCTGTGGCCAACTGCGGAACCCTTTTCTCCCGCCTTTTTATTTACGATCTAGCAATCACTATCTGACTAATTATCAATTTCCCCCGAAATAAATTTCCGTTTGCAATTTAATCCTACATTAAATTTACCTATCCTATTTACCTCTCTTCACTCCTCTCTGCAACAGAAATCTCTTCCTTTTTTTGAGTTTTAAAGGCAAACAATTAAGCCAAACCTTATTTGAACTAGTAAAATATATATCGCTGTATTAAACAATCTAAAAGCTTGTAGTAAAAATCCCATCAGCGTTAATTGAAGTACTCAACTCATTCTAGGCTCCTATTTTATTGCCAGCGGCTATTTTCAAACAAAGTAATTGGTTCATTAAAACGTTCTCTTAATTGAATTGTATTTTAAAATAAATCAGCTCCAATATCAAGAAAACAATGTTACTTTACACGCTGTGATGCATCATATTTTAATTCCAGTATATGCCACCAGGGGAAAGGTTAATTACATTTGTTTTATTACACTACGAAAAAACATTTCATTGAATGTTATTTTAGTAAAATACAGCATCTGTTCTTCTTTCATGATACTACATTTACTTAACATTAAGGAGAGATGTGTAATTTAGTGGGGCTATTATCTCAAAAGAAAATAATGAAACCTAGCACGATCTTAAACAGAAACCTTGTCAGTTATGGTACATTTTCTCAAGAACGGATACAAGTATCGCAAACATATTTAACACACCTAGAAAGCAATATGCTAACTCGCCTATAACCAAAAAAATAGAACTCAACAAATTATAATTTGTTTATGTATTTATATGGGGAGTCAAAGTTGGGTACCCTAAAAATAAAATATATACTGTATTTCTATCGCGCAATATCCTCTTTTCCCATCAAACACATGCCAGTTCAGCAAACACAACCTCAGGACTTACTCCAATTCCTGAATTCATATCCATTGTAGTCTCTTTCTTACTAATGGCACTATCCGTGCTCGCTTCGCCCAATAACGCCCGAGAAGACATTGCAAACATTTTATTGTATACTCTGATATTTTCACGGAACAACGATATTAGGACAGAGGCAATCGGATCTAAATAGCAATCGGGTGGGGGTAGCGGTGATCTGTACATAATGTAAGACAGAGATCGAAATAATCTAGCACCATTTCCAATAACTCAAATTACAGCATGCGTTTCAATTTTACCATTAATAATTAAATAATAAGTAATCAACAATTCAAGTAAATTTTGATACTTTCAACTAAAGGAAACAATATAATATGTTACTCCGGATATTTTACTTATAATAGGCCTACAGCATTCATTTTTCGTAGATTTTTGTTTGTGTTTGCTTTTAAACAATATAAAAAATTGTCAGTTGTGAATAATAATAATTGCCTGATTCTAAAATTGTCAAGTTGGCTGCTATGGTAATAAATGTTGATATGGCCTAACCTAAAATTATAATATTTTATCAATATAAACTAGCTGTTTGATTTTTAATATGTAATATCGGATGATTGAAAATTAAACTATAAAACAGTAAGCATTTTTCGTTGTGTTTTGATTGTGTTTGCTTTTATTTCGTTAACCTAACAAAAAACACTGTTGATTGTAAATAATAATAAACTAATTCTAAATTTGTTCAGTTGGTTGTTTTGTTAATGAATATAAAGAAACATATTATGTTGCTAAATTTTTGGTCTGAATCATCTGCTTTATCTGTTAAAATACCAAAATTTTAAGCTATATTTTTACGTGGTCGCGGATGCTCGCCAAGAAGGGATTTAGCTAAATTTTGTGATCATAAAAGTAGTGAACCCCAAAAATGTTCACTACTTTTATCACAAAACTAAGCAAAATCCCTTATTGGCGTGCATCCGCGACCACGTACAAATATACCTTAAAATGTTCGTATTTTATCTTTAGTAGTTTTGCTCTACGTTTATTCTATGACAGTCAGCCGGGACAAAGTCGCTTGTATATGAAAATTTGTTAATTTTAGTATTTTACCACCAACTTGAGATTACATCTCTCTTACATTAATATTTAATACATATGCAGTGAGTGTATACTTTCTAAATTACTTTACTCTCGATTTTAAACTATGTTGTGGATATTTCAACGATTATAAATCATACAAATAACAGTAAATTACAAAATGAACAACACAATGAATAAATAGAAAAATACAGAAATCGGTATATGTAACACGAGATATGCTAGTGTAGAGTGTAGAAGGAGAAGAGAAGTAAGATATGAATCCATTAGGACGCGAGAACATAATCCTTGCAGAGAGAGCGAGGTGACATACGTCCTTGCTCTATTTCTTAAGGGAGTCTTTACTCTAGATATTTTACTTCATACAGCTTGTATGGTGGAAGAAGAACATCTGCTTTTCCTCACACAATGCTTAATCAATATTGATTAAATCATTGAATTCATGATTTCCTTCTGTAATTAGGCGGATAAATAAATAATCTGATTTAGAATCAATCATTTTAGCCAAGGATCAATTTTTATAATATTACTTATAAGTCAATTTTTACTCACGTCAGAGATCCTTGTTGAACAAGGATCATTGACGTGAGTAGAAAATTACTTGTAATTAATATTAAATAATCTGCATTTGATTGTTAATTTAACAATATTAATTAAAATCGCTACAAACAATTAATTAAATAATGTTTTTCCGGCTCAATATTTCTGAATGAACTAAAGTCTAAATTTTCAAACGATTAGTGCCTTAGGCAAGTGATTGGAGTACAAATAGTGGCCAAATAAAATAATATCATATATTTATTTTTTAGTATGAAAAATCTAAAAATAAGTCTGGTCAGAAAACGTGCTTCTGTTTGTTGGGTTTTTTCTTTTGCTCGTCTGAGGGACTTAAAAAACCATCATGTGTGCTTAATATGTATACACATTTTAATGACAACAAAAACATGTTCTGGTGACCATGATCGATGCTTATTGACTGCTCCCGAACTTAGGTTACTCCATAAGAGGCACTGCAATAGCTACTCTTTTTTAAGGAAATTTGCAAATAAATTATTAAACATGTATGTAGAGGCAGCAATGAGGTTGGCATACGAAGCACGCGTTTTGAGTTTTGATACATTCTGCAACACATTGGTACACACATTGGTTTTGTATGTTACTCGGAGGAATTCGTCAGCCAAAAATACAACAACCGAAAGCACGTTTTTTAACCGGAAGTAATTTTTTTTAGATTGTTCATATCGGAATCAAACTTTTTTGTGATTTTAACTAAAAAATATATTTAAGTGATAGGTCTGCATATTTTGTCTGGTTCCCCTAAATTCTATCAAAACGAAAATTAATATAAAAGTACCCGGTTTAAACTAACGTGGGCGATTTTACTGTGGGCTCAGCTTCTGGTCCATAGCCGTCGTCGGGATACAAACCAGCAGTCCATAATCCAAAGCTGCAAGATCGAGTTGCAAACTTTCAAAGAGAGTTTTGCCGCTGCAAGAGGAACGAAGCAGCACGTGAAATGGGGCAAACAAAGTCTACTATACTGTTATATATATTACGTACACCAAGGCAGTTATTCAGCTCATTCGTGAGTAGGCCAATTTCCTAAATAGTTCGTTGAAACTCGAAAACATATATATAAACTTAATTTTTGGAAATCCGCACAACAAACGTCGCGGTTCAATTGCGAGTTCAGATTATTTGTTACAGTAATTTTACGACCAGTACGACCTTTACGTTTTGTAAGTATATGTTTCCAGTTCGATGGAATTTTCTGTTACCCTGTCAGTTGGTGCAGGTCGTCGCGGTCAATTCTGTTTGCTCGGAAATATTTTTCAACAGTCAAAATGTTTTTAATGTTTTAATGCATTATTAATCTCTAGAGTCTGTGATTCATAATCAACAAACAATACTGTTTCCATGACAACAACAATAACCAAAGAGATCAGCGTATTTGGTTATAATATTTAAAGTAAGCAAACTAGGCAACGCGTTGATCCCAGAGTAGTTAGAAATAGTTACTCTTTCCCTGATATTGACAGCTCTGATTTTCCCTGTATCACTTACAGTTTGCTTGTATCTAATCATGATCTGAATTGCAAATTATAAATTTACATTTTAATTTCCAAAGTTACCGTGTATTGAATAATATCATCACTGTTGCCAACCTAAACGTGTATAAATCATAAATTACCTGACTGGAATGCGAAATAATATAGATACGGGAAGTGTATCACAGAACCTTGACTTTGTAATTCTGATAGCACACATTTTTAAATATAGAATTTTGTTACGTACAAATAATATAAAACTAATTTATACAAATAAATACATTTTGAGTTTGATTTGTGAGAAATAACTTGATGGAAAAAACTTGAACACATATTATCACAACTAATATGTTTTGCTTAAACTCCTTCAACGACAATATCGCCACACTTCAGTGCTGCACGAAGTTATAATTTTATTATTGTTTATTATTGCAGCTCGAGAGTCACTGAAGATAGTGACATTGTTGTAGAAATGCGTCTTAATTAATAAACCTATTATAAGAGTCTGCGTTCGCGTTCAGCTTTTATTCCATTGATTTATGCAAATGTTTAATTTACAATGCAATTAATGGAAGTAAAATTATATCCTTTTCAGAAATTCTGACTTTGTTTTGTAGGTCAAATTTGATGAAACCAAATAGCTATTTAATTAAAACTCAAATTAATAACTACTTTACTTTTACTCATAAAATAATAAAGACGAGCATTTCAAGAAAGTTGTTAAATTTAAAAATCTAAATTGAATTTAGGTTCAAAAACTTTCAGGCATACTCTAGATACATTTTTTACTTTCTCCCCCTATACCATAGTATATGGAGAAAGTATTGTATTCGTCAAAATTTTCGAGTTTGAGTTTTTGGTGGAAATATCCGTTTTGGGTCCCCCTGAACCTAAAAAAGTGGTTTTCGGAGTGATGTCTGTGTGTGTGTCTGTGTGTCTGTGTGTCTGTGTGTCTGTGTGTCTGTGTGTCTGTGTGGATGTTATCAGACCTAGAGCCTAAACCAGTCGTTCGATTTTGATGAAATTTGGTATGGAGGTACTAATCCACGGTATCTCCAGGCGTTTTTTTCATTTTTGTTAATTTTTTATTTTTAAGGGTAATTTTCCCATAAAAACCCATAAAATAACGGAAAAATTAAATTTTCTCAAAAACGGCTCTAACGATTTTGATTAAAATTTTATAGTTTATTAGGGACCTAAAGTACTATAAACTGTAAAATTTTAATCAAAATCGTTCGAGCCGTTTTTGAGAAAAGTTGATTTTTCCATTATTTTATGGATTTTTATGGGAAAATGACTGTTAAAAATAAAAGAATCACAATAAATTGGTAATAGTATTTTTTTATTAACTTTCTATAATGAGGGAGAAAGTATGTGTCAGTTTCCTGATACCGTTTATTTTTTAAACAAGTTGGTCTACAAGTGCAAGAAGATTTTGAAGTATTCATTGAACAAATTAATTCGCTAACAAACGTTTTGGTAATATTTAGAAAATATACAACTGTTTTTATATGGGTCGATATTGTGTGACTATTAAAGGCGTAGTGTATTCTTTGTTTTGTGACCTATTTCAAACACTGCAGTACGGGTTGATCTTATCAAAAATTAATTTATAGAAACTATTTAGGTAATATTTAATATTTTACAATAGCTTTGAATGAATTTGATAGTGTGCAGACAAAAAGTTACGATATTTTTGCTATTCAACATCTATTTTCTTCGCTCTAAATTTGGTTGTTAGATAGACTAAACCTCGTGCTATTTGTACTCACCAAACTTTTAATAAAATTTATTTTTATAAAATATATAACAGAACCTCAAATCTAGTGCAATATGAAGTAATAAATTATCTATTTCTTAATTTAGTTCAGTCATGCTACTTTTTTTACTTAGTTCAAAGACGCGTTTTGGATTCAGAACACCAATATTCCGTTTATCACTCAATAGAGGTTATCAAAACATTAATATAAACATAATATATAACAAAACACAAAATTATACACGTATATTCAAAATTGTACTTGTACATAATACATTGTTGAGGTAGTATGTTGAAGTATTCGCTTTGCGATGAGGCACGGGTTGGAAGATTAAATGGTAGCTCTTATCAGTCTGTTGCATACATTCCCGTCTTAGAGTTAGATTGGAATGATAATTTGCCATTGGGTATAATTTCCAGTGATTGTTTAAATGCCTTGTAAATCTCAAATTCTTTAATGACATTCATATTTTGTCCCTTTTTACATAATTATGTCTAATGGTGTCAGGCATGTTTCAAACCTCGTGTATGAGCGTTTCCTGTCAAAAATACGTTGGAGTGGCGCTCCATATAAGTTCTGACCGTTTGTCCGATGAAAAAGTAATCACAATGTTACAACCTATTTTATAGACAAAATTTAAAATCTTATGTGTAGGAATTTTTAGCACATTAATTTCAATATTTTCAGCAACAGTTTAAAGAGGGGGATTTTGATTTGATGTATAACACATACGCAGTAAGTGCACGTTCACAGTTGTTTTCATTTAATCAGTGTCGGATCCAGTCCTTGCGGTGCCCTTGGCGATACGATATTTTGTTTTCCTCTTATTAAGTGTTGGGGATCTTCGAGGGGCTTGGGCAAAATTTTGAGGCAAAATGGCAAAATTTTATGCCATTTAGGCGTTTTAAATGTATCCTCAAAACTCATTGTATTCAGCCTATAATTTTTCATTTAAATACAGATTTGTATGAGTTTTTGTTCAAAAGTAAATTTGTGTACAAGTTTTAAATAATAGCAATTTATTTTTATAAAAAAAACTATTTTGTAAATATTAAACAGTTATTAAATTTGAAAAGAACCAAATGAAAGCAAGAAATGTTTTAATGTCTATAAACAAAATAAACATTACAGATCACACAAAGAAAAATTAAGGTTACATTATAGAGTAAATACTACTGTAAAACTGATGTTAAGTGCTTTATTTAAGATATCATGTTTTAATAAGCACGGTTATAAATTAATAATAATTAGTAAAATTCAAATAACATAAAGATTTGTATTATTTCTAATTCATGTCAAATAGTAGACTAAATAAAACCAGACCAGGATTATAGTTTTGATAAAGTAACAGCATTATGGAAACTATTGTGTTTAATTTAGTTTACGTTGTGACTCAATCTAATGCCTGCCAACAGAGCTGACTTTTGACAAGATGGAGGCCGGAAAGCGAGAACAATGTTTCTTGCAAATTGCGATTCTAACTCATCATAAGGGGCGGGCGCCAAGTGGGTAATCTAAAATTATATAAACTATAATGCAACTGGATTGTGTTACACATTAATTTATATTGTACTAGCTGGTACCTGTGGCTTCGTTTGCAGATGTGATTAAGTCAATCGCTATCGGCTAAATATCGGCTAAATAAGGACTATCGGCTAAATATTGTTCCTTACCATTACATGCAATTAAAAACAACTATTTTAGATCCGAGAACAACATTAAACGCACAGTAAAATTTGCCCAAATCGATCAATGTATCCCTTTTATTCCTATAAATTATTAGCTATTCACCAATAAACGCTAAAATTCCGTTTTCCAGCAGTTTGTTACTTATAACTCCCGAACGAATATTAAAACTACAAATGAATACATTCACATTATTAAATACTGTTTTATCACGGAACGCGGTAGCGTTCCATGCGTCAAGCTATGGCACACTACCGCATATATATTTAACGGTTAAACCAGCGTATACAGTAAAATAAAACACAGACAATCTTGTCAAAGTGTTAAGCTTTTGATCAAAATCTGTTGTTTTATTTATAAAGGTCGCGTGTCACGTCAGTTCACTAAACCCCTAATTTTTAATTTTTTTAAAATTTTTAAATAGGAACCCCAAATATTTCCCGGATAAAAAGTTGCCTAGATTAATCTCTGAAAAGCGTGATATGCAAATGAAAGTTTCGTCAATATTTGTTCTGCCATTCTGGAGATTATCCCGGACAAACAAACAAACAGATATAAGGCAGACAGACAGACGGACAAAAAATTTAAAATGTATGTTTAGGTTTTGGTAAAGTATAAATAACCATATGAGCTTAGAACAAATTATTAGTTTTGAAATCACAGACAGCCAATTCAATTTTATTTATATGTAGAGATGCATTGAAATATTATGTAATACAGTACATATTATATTACTTTGTAAATCACTTACATGGTAGTATATTTTCTTATAAAACAATTATATTACACAATACTTTTACATTTGATATGATAAAGCTAAATACATTTAATTTGACAATTTAAGTACATATACCAATTAATTAAAACTTTTTTTTTTCGAAAAAATCATATAAACATTCGGAGAAAATGCTAATAATAACGCATTGAAATTTGTAATAAAAATTACAATGTTATTAAAATTTGTTTTATAATTAAATTTAATATGGCAGTGTAACTAATGTATTATGTATAAAGCACTGGCAGAATGTGATTACAATCACATTAAGGATTAGGAGAGGTGTGATTTTATAACAGAATAATTAATTAAAACTATAATAGAATATTTTGTAAAAAAACCATAGATCAATAACAATTTGTGTTAAAAAGTTCATAAAATAAAAATGGGGGAAAAATTCTGGAGCAGAAGGGCATCGATTCCGGTACTTCTTGCATACTAAGCGAGCGCTCTACCATCAAATCTGAGCTACGCCGTCAGTTAATGTAAAGCAAGTTCTTACGCTACATCATCTTATGTTAATATCCTAAACATTTTTCCACAAAATCTCTAATTCTGTTAGTAATTTTTTAATTTTTTACAGGAATTTTATTTGTGTTCAGAATAAAAAGTTGCCTAAAATGTTCTCTGAAGAGTTGCTTGAAAAGTTTCAAAACCCAGATTTCCAAAATAGGACCAAAAAACAGCTGTAATGGAGAAATTGCCAACAGAATTCCACTCTTAGGTCCCTGAAATCAGTAGGAAACTACATAATTTAAGAAACCGGGTAGTTTACTTCACAAATTTACATTTTGTATATAAACTAAACAACATTATTAATAGATCAATACCTGCATTCATTATCAATCCTTTTCATAATCATGATTTCATTTTAATTAGGCCTATAGGTTTCTCAAGAACTTAAGAAGTTAAACAATATAAAAAGTGGAAGCGGTACGGAAGAAATCAAAAGAAGGCCCTATTTTTCAGCATTGAGTTTTATTGTTCCGTCCTTGCAAGCTGCTAGGACACATTCCAATCTAATATGTTTTCTTCAGATTTTGTTTTTCAGAAAAGTAAATTTAACCAAATAAAATGAGTAAAAACACCTTTTGGTTCGTTTACTCAATGACACACCTACATAGGCCTATAATATTAGGCTATTGTTAATAAAAATGATTACTAACTTAAAATTCACATAGAGTGTACAACGTCGAAAATTTACTTTCTGACACCCAGCTGATATGATTGTTTGCAGACATCGGCCTTTTTTTGAAAATAAAATAGTGCTGCCAAAAGTTAATTGATGTTACAATATGTTTAACAACTGGAAACCTACTGTGACTAGAGACTACAAGTTAGAACTTAAGGTAATTTTTCGTTTGAAAATATATCGATGCAACGAATTTGGACCATTGTTATAGGCCTACACATCGGATTGATTCAATATATCCAATCGTGAACATCGATGTATATAGAATATCCGTAGTTTCTATTGATGTAAAGTACGGGAAACATTAAGTAGGCCTATTTATGTATTACAGAATTTTATGAAGTGAAAATTTGGTGTGTTCCTGTTTTGCTTTACATATTTTATTGGGTGATGTTAAGTTGGTTGTACAGGAATAAAGGAGTCCGACAATAGTGTTTAAACATACGTTCGCATGATGGCAGGCGGTTTACATTATGACCCCTGGCCATAACCATACATCAAATATTCGGGAGTTGTGTAAAACGTATTGGAAGTAGGTTATTAATTTTTGCTTATTTTTCTATAAGCACAAAACTAGTAGTGCTGCTCCTACTTCTCTTTGATGTGTTGAAGACATCTTGTCAAGTTAAATCACTCTCAGAAACTGACAGAAATCATGCGTGTAAACGGTCTGAAGGATTCTCTCGAGAGTAGCCACGGCAAGTAGCTCTCCGAGAGTGGATTGGGGTGAATTTCACTCTCCCGTGTAAAGGGATGTGAGAGTAACTATCGCGAGCTCTCTCGACGAGTTCATCTCACGTCTAAACGTAGCTTTACTCCCAGCAAATACAAACTTTCTTGAATAATTGAGTGCACTCATCGAGAGCGTGGGGAAAATCGTTTACACTGGCTAGAATCATGCAACATTAAAACTGTCGGAGGGCTCCCCCTCTTTTTTCGGCGAGAACTCTCAGAACCCTTTACACTTGCGAGTTTTACTCTCGAGAGTATATTTACCAATCTCAAGAATTAAAAACTCGCACGTGTAAACGCACCTTTAGAAACACACTTTCACCACAACGGTAAAATAAGCTTATCTCTCATTCCTTCAACAAACAGACTCAGTTATTGCACGAGGACAAATGCATATTTAACCAACAAAATAATCATGAGTTTGAAATTAAAATTACATAAACAATGGACTGTTATCAACTACAAACTTAACTATGTATTTTTTTACTGCATAATAATTCAGACTTCATTCTATGTTAAATTAACTGTCATTAAGGAAACTTATATCAATACCATTGAAAATTTTCAAAAAGGGTAACCCAAAACTGATTATAACAAAAATAAAATTATAAATGTGGAGTTGCATGCATTTTTCGGCTAACAGTCCCTAAGAGACAAACTTTTCAACATATTTTTGTATTTAATTGCATATAAACAAACTTGTTTTAAATTTATTAATTGCTCTATTTTTTTATATTTTTCTAAATCTTACCTAAAGTTAAACTTTATTAATTTAAAATTAATCATATAAAGGGAAAATTAAACATAACTTTAAGAGTTATTATATAATAATATGTACATAAAAAATATGTAAAAGAACATGTAAATATTTTGACATTTAGTCATGTAAACCTTTACCTAAGTAAAGGTATATCTGAATTTATTATATTCTGAATACCTCAATTTGATTTATTTATTTTTTGAGATTAACCTTTTATAAGTTGTTAAGCTGGTACATAAATCATACAACAAATCATAGATACAATCAAATAAATTATAGGTACATAGCATACAATTGTTTTATTTAGTGTCAAATGGAATTTTCAACAAATATTCTGAAAAGCTGAGTAAGTGATGAGCTTTTTACCCATGTAAAGGCATATCTGAATGTATTATATTCTGAATACGTCAATTTTATTTATTTATTTTTTGAGATTAACCTTTTATAAGTTGTTAGGCAGGTACAGTGTATACAATTATTTTCTTTTGTGTCAAATGGAATTTCCAACAAATATTCTGAAAAGCTGAGTAAGTGATGAGCTTTTTTTATTTGTATATGTGCAACCTTAAACAAAAGTTTTTTTGGTATTAATCCACTTTACCTTGCCTAGTCACTTTCCAGTTAATTAATAGTTAATTTGATTCATATAACTACCAAGAGTAGTATAAGGTTTATTTTAAAAATTACTTTAAAAAAGTGCATATTCGAAACTTCTTTTAAAAAACCCCAAAATATGCAATTAATGCGTAGGATTTGAAAAATAAATAATAATTTTCTTAGATTATTTATATCCAAAACGTGGAGTTGTTGAAACTAAGTGAATAAACTCGTTAGTTTGCTCGATGTAAACGCCGCTCGGATGGTCTGTTACACTCTATATAAATACCACCTTTTAGATCAATATTTCACATTTTCCTATTTATTACTGGGTCTGCTTTAAATTGTAGCTAGCATGAAGCACGTTTAAGTCCACATCAAAGGACTTCCTTTAGCTACAGTCGAGTGTGAACTTTTGACTGTACAAGAGTAATTAATGTAACTTAAGGGCATTACATCGACAAAGGAAGCCTTAACAAAAGCTGGTACTTGACTGCAACACTCTCTTAGTAGGTCACGTGACTTGGAGTTTCCGTACACAGGGTGTTGCTCAGTTATGTTCCAGAGCTTTAAGGGGTATAGTTAAATGAGATGACAGCTTTCACGTAAACGTTTTCAGTAAGTGTTATTTTACAAAATACATATTTATTTGTTAACATTGTAGTTTTTTGCTATTTCTCATACAATAACATTTTTAAAGCCGATAAGATTGTTAAATTTATATTATTATTATTCTTAACACAACATACATTTATTGGAACTTGGCTGGGACAAACTTTAAATCATTTTAATAACATGTATATTCTATATTTTTATTATACTAGCTGCATATCCGTGCTTCGCTACGGGAATTAAAATGGAAAAAGGTGTCATTTTTTCATAATAGTACTTTTAGAAAATTTCGAGAACTAAAGTTCAAGTTGTATAAACACGGGTCCTTTTCGAAAACAGAAGTTCAATGTGTAGTGCTGAGTACAAATTTCCAGTACGATTGTTAGGCCGAAGCCTTTAGTATACACAATAACTCCTGGGATTGACTTATTTAAAAGTTGGTTAATGATTTTCTTAAGCCGAATGCGTTGTCGATAGGCATGTTCTAAAAACGAACTAACAGTCAGGTTTTTAGGCAAAAACCTTTACCCACCATCACTCTTGGCGTTTCGATTTTTTGTAGCCAGGATATTGGTATTTGCAAGCCAACTTTTTCAGAACTAAACTATTAACTAAATTGGTGTGAACTGCAATAGAAAATAATAATTTGGCTTAAAGAAAAAACACTGGTCTCTTGTAATGACTGTGTTTTATAAAACTTCCTTTTGATCGCCCCGCTGGCTGCAGTATGACTAGACTGTCAGGAGAACCTAGTCGTGAACAGGCTACATTAACTGGCCGTGGGAGAAACATACCTTCCTGAAATCAACTCCTGCTACTTTCAAAGATTGCCCTGGGCTTTGTTTACCATCATGGCAAAGCAGACCTTGACGGGAAACTTCATTCGTTTAAATGAAAATGGAAGTCATAAGGAATCAAAGGGATTCGGGGAACAAAAACTGTTTCTCCTGCAACACAGCCTATGCATGAATATGGTTGCTTCAATCACATTCCTACGTAAGGCTTTATTCTGCAGTCTGGTTCCGTTACAATGTTTTTAAGGGATCAGATTGCGTAGTAACCTAATTGGAGTTCAAACTTTGAGGCAGAGATTGTTAGGTCGAATTCCTGGTGGGTTTAAAGTCTGAAGGAACTCTACAGGGTAGTGAACAGCGTCCTCCAACTCAACCATAGAGTCTACATACAGATCTTTCACCAACTCTTAAGAAAGTTGATAAAATACAGAATCATTAATGCTGATTGCGTAGTAGTTCTTTGATGTTAGAGTAACTCTCTCCTTAAGCCAACTAAGATTGTCTTTGTGCAGTTTGTTCAACTCGACGTACATATTTTCACTCAAAGGTATTTGACTGCTAAGCAAAGATTGTTTGAAATGACTACCTTGCCTCTCTCTTTAGGTAAATTACCATCTCTGATTTGAAGTAGTAAGTTTGAAAACTCCTCCGCCCAAGATCACATTTGAGATGAACCCTCATGTTGACTTGCAAGGATAGGACTTGGACTTTGGCCATGGTAAGATGATTGGTAGTGTCTGCCTGATGTCTGCGACTAATAAGACAGTCATCCCACCCATTAAGCGTTTACTACTTCCAATGTCATGAAGAGTTCTATCCAATGCTTCTAGTCCTCCCTTGTGAGCAGTGGTGATCTTATCCAAAACAATCAACTTACTCTCCTTACGTACATGTGCTGTATCACTCTACTTTGAAATGTAGCACAAAGGAGTCTCAGTATGGTTAAAGTTGAGAGGTAGTTTGAAGGTCGAGTGAACTGTCTTACCACCCTCTAACAATGGTGCCGCTATACAACAGAAAACAAGGTGAAAACAAGGTGATGTATGTGCCGCTATATAAGGTGAAAAGCTACAGAAGACGCAATTTTTGTTTTTCTTTCCTTACGGTTTGAAGCAACAAATTTATCAAATACGTTTTCTCTGTTTCACCCGAGAATCCAGAAAAAAAAGCTGCCCAGAATCTGAATCAACTCTCTTAATTACTTCTCTCTTTACTTCGTTCAGAGTTTAGCTTTGTTACGTTTTGATTAAATTATTCAGAAAACTGGACTATGTCGTAATGACTTGAGGTGACATTTACCAAGTCTGCATCATTAGACGGTGATGGAAGGGCAAAGTGTTGCAATCATAGGTTTGACATTGAAAACACAGTCCGTTCTAGACGAAGCAAACATTTTTTATAGACAACATACATAAAGGCCTCTGTGCCACTCATTGCAATTTTTTTCGGTTCTCTGTTTACAACATCTGATAAACTTTTTTTTTAAATTATCAAAGCTCACTAATAACAAAGATGTTCTGGTTTTATTAAAGGAAATCTATAAACAGACGGGCGGTTCAAAGAACTAACAAAAACATAATATATCCTTTTTTTAGAGAATGTAAATTTAAAAAATCACACATAAAAGAACGTTGATCTGCTGTTGAACGGACACACCAAAGTTGGTTAGAATATGGGAAAATATCTTAAACAGAAGTAAACCCTAATATGAAATGTGGAAAGAAGAAATCGAACCCGATTATAAACAGTACTTTGTGAACAGACAACAAACAAACAAATAAAAACAAACAAAACTAAAATAACTATATTGTAAAATTAATAGAAATACTTTTTTGCAATAACTCTTCGAAATATTACGTATAGGGAATCAAAACTGAAGTATTAAATAATAAAAAAATATATATATATAATTGGAAAACAAAATAATGGTAATTCAATTAAAACAGAAGCGAAAATGAGATTCAGGTATGGAAGTAATGACGATTCCGCTACAGTAAGAATATTGGCACCAAAGCCTTGACAAACTTTGTTACTAATGTATTGTAGTGAACGTATAGTAGAAGAAATTAATAGCAGGGAATAACAAATTTAAATAAAGCAAGAGTCGACGCAAGTAACTGTACTAT
The DNA here is from genome assembly GCA_018207615.1 of Philaenus spumarius. Classification (NCBI taxonomy): domain Eukaryota; kingdom Metazoa; phylum Arthropoda; class Insecta; order Hemiptera; family Aphrophoridae; genus Philaenus; species Philaenus spumarius. The sequence goes on from JAGFPH010000536.1 coordinate 191,449, forward strand.
ATTGAGCAAAACAGCTAATGAGGTAATCTGATCTGAGCTCTGTTCACCGGAACTCTGTTATCAATGACCTTATCACTGAGACTATTTATTAGCGACTTTTGAAATGAACTGGTCAGCCCAACTATTTGAACCCTTGTCAGAGGAACTCCTCACCTCTTCCCACCCCTCCCGAACCCACCTTACTTTTCATTCATGTACTTTTGCATGAATAATCACTTGTATTGATAGTCAGCATACAAATTACAGCTTTTGAAATACTACGTTTTAACGGCATTACTTTAGAGCTTTCGACAAATCACAGCGCACAAAAAACACTGTGCCTATTGTAACATAGCCTAAACTGTCATGGGTAAAAACAAAATTACCCAATAGACTCGACCTATTATTAAGTTGGTGTAATATTATTAGAAAGGCGTAAAGATATTGAAATCTTTTTTAATTAAGAAAATGTATATTCCTGCAGATCAATAACTGGTTTAAACTTTAATATTCGTATTAGGTTGTTACTATCTGATGTAAATTTCATGTTTTAATGCGATTAAAGTTTAAAAAAAAAGATAGTAAACAAATATTATTTGGAAAAAATAACTCTACAATCCAATAAATATATACCAAAGGAAAGGCAACCAATGTGATTATTATTCACCATCTTGGCAGAGGGTGGTTAGGGTTGGCCGCCATCTTGATTTTTTTGGTTTTGTTTTAAGTCTCTTGATTTTTCAACTTTTAGCGGCCGAAAATCCATTGATTTAACAAAACTCGTATGCATTTAATTTCTAGCGAGTAAAAAATGACTGTAATTTCAGCTCTGTAGTCCTGGTTTTTTTTTTCTTGTGATAGGCTAGCCTATAGGCTTTTTTTTATTCCGCTTAGAAGCAAATTTTTTTCAAAATCTCTTCTTATTGCAGTATAGAGCACATTAGGGACCACCATACCAAATTTGAAGTTAATCTGTTTTGTCATTTTTTAGAAATAGCGATAAATGAGTGAGTGGAGATTGGCTTTTATATATACAGATTAAGTCGAAAAAGTAACAGTCTTATTACTTAGTCCCTGTTGTGCTGTTATGTGAGGATTTTACCCGTAAGACTCAATTGTCTGTAATACAAATATATTGAAATACATTGCAGTGTAAGGAACTTTGATAAAATGTCGTCAAACACTTAAAGTAAGTTTTAATTTAGACTGCGTGTATAAGTGAATTAAAAACCCGTTTAAAATAATAATATGTGGTAACAGTTAAGTGAAATAGTTTAACATCTGAGACTTTTTTGCCATTGTATAAAACAATACTATATTCTCTGAGAAGTGATTTTAGCGTAGAACAGACAACACCTAGACTCCCTCGGGGAAAGCAAAGTGATAACACTAACATTAGCTTTTATGGAGCTCTACAGTTACGTTAGAAGCTACTACACAATCTCACTGAAACGTTAGGCACAGACTGTAGATTAATAACATTCAAGGCCAAGAAACTATCTTAAGCATTTTACTGGCATCTATACAGCGTGTCTAGAAAATATCATCCCTAAATTCATCAGGCTATCCTATAGGTAAAAATGATAAAACAAATCTCAATAAACATAAGTCTGAAATGTGCAGTTTTCAAATTATATGAAATTTTTATTATTTTTTTTTTACTTACCAATATTTGGAAATAGAAAAGATATTCCGATCAAATTGAGTGTACGTATTTGTTATGTAACCTTACCCTTGTAAAAAAAACAGACCGTTATTTGGTGTATTTTAAAAGTGGGGGCCATTTAAAATGTATAATGTCAACGACAAACAAAATTATGTTTCTATTTTTCCCGTAACTCAAAATTAACAGAGTTATCGGCTAGAAACATAAAAAAACATTTCTTAGGTAGTTGATTATAACAATATTGAAATAACAATAGTAGTACAATTTAAAACTAGCAGTGATATTTATAAACAAACAAAAGGAATTGTTAAACGTTACGATCCCTGTTTAGAGCACACATGAATTTAAGCTAGGGTGACCAAATCATGGACTGGAAAAACGGGACAAACGCAAGGGGAGCGGATATCTTTAAGATAAAGGGGTTTCGGGGCCTCCCCCGGAAACTATTCACGTCCCTGAAGTTAGCCCGCAGTTTTTTGCAAATAAAAAATGAAAGCTGTGCTGTGATATCTTAGTGCTGATTGTGCCAAAAATTTATTTTAGAAAATTCGCAAAAATTTCGGATTTATTAACAAAAAACAAATTTTGCAAAAAAAGTTAGCGACGCCATTTTTCTCGAATGAAAATTAAATACTTGTGCTTATTGTACTCGATTTGTGCTGGCTGTGCTACATAATCTTTTTTCAAAAACTCGGCTTCGTTGCCATAGCGTCCCTTTTGAATATAGTTCCACTCCTCCATAAACTTACATTGACGTTTGTGCATAATTAGTGACAATATGAGACAATAATATAAAATTAAATAATAAGGTTCAAAACCCAAAACAAACACCCGTCACTCCGACTCTGGCAGGCCAGCAGAGACACATATCACTGGAAGAGTGGGGGAGGAGCCCACTAGCACATGATATAGCATGACTTTATACAAAATATGGCTTGAAATTCTATTATAAATTAGGAAGTTTCAGTAATTTGAAAATGTGTTTCGTTTTAGTATCCAACGTAAATACGGGACATTTAGACATCCCGAAAGACTTTTTTGGGACACTGTTTTTACAGGACATTTGGTCACTCTAATCTAAGCGCCTCCTCATATATTTCTGAATCATTTTAAAAACTCCAGGCATTTGCCCAATACTCTCAATACCAATCTCAATGCGTTGCCTGAAATCTTGAATTGAAGCTAGAATACACTTAGCTCTGAGGTGACCCCGCAGAAAGAAATAAAGGCGATTTCTTTCAGGTCATGGCACTGGGCCTCCTCGGCCAATCCATTTTTCTTGGTAGATGCGTTCTACATCCACACTAAAATGGGCTGGTGCCCCATCCATCTTGAACGATGAATCCAAATCTCTTTGAGTGGAACATTCTCCAATAAGGCTTGAAAATCAGTTGCCAAGAAGTGCAAGTAACACTCACCACAAAGAATCTAAGACTTTACTTTTACAGTAAATTTTTGTATTACATACAACTACCAAGAAATAATGTTTTTGGCCAATAAATCAGTTAACTTTAAAGGTACGGGGGAAAAAATCCGTTTGTTTGTCATTAAAAGATTTACTTTTTTTGTTTCCTAACATTTTTGGGAAATTATCTGTTTTAGATATATTTTAATTCACATATTAAATGGCCATCATTTAAAATGCACAATGAAATGTTTTGGTTTTTTGTGTAACTATAAAAGATTCTGTAACAAATATGTACCAAATTTGAACTCAATATCTTTTCTACTTCCAAAGATAGTGTTTA
>JAGFPH010000536.1:194851-211795 GCA_018207615.1 Philaenus spumarius
TGATTTTGTTTTCAATTCAACTTTGCCCTTGGGCAATGAAACATCAAAGCCTTTCCCCTTTGCAATGCCGCTTGTGCAATCAGGAGAACAAAATTTAATAAATTCTCTCTGCTGCTACATTAAAATACCGCCGGAATTGTATTTATAATAAAAGTTTTTATCAATATTTGGTACACTAATAATAAGGTTTAGAGATTAAAAATTTGTTAGGATATTTTGATTTTAAAATACAATGTTTAGGGTTTCACAACTAATCATTGCAGTAAGTCTATCTCAGTCGATTTTCCCACGAAAAGATGAATGTATCGCAATGAAATTTGCGTTCACCAAGGCCTTCTCGCCACTGTGACCCAGTAGAATGTATTGTGGTAAGATTTTCACTTTAGTGATCATCTCAGATACCTCCCAGGTCTCTTATGAAACCTATGAGGGTCTTGGGATCAACACCACGAACCTCATCCGGGCTAACAAAAGCACTTTCGAGTACCATGAAACTCCTACACGCCAGAGCCTCGCATAATCGACAGGAGTCTTCAGACACTAGCCCCATTATTTTACCGGTCAGTGACCAGTAACTAATTTGGTACCTCAAAATACTTTATAACTTGCCGTGTGGAGGTTTCCTTTAATTGTATTTTTTTAAGGTGTTTTTTATGTTTGTGATTTTACTGAAAATGTTTCTCAGAAACTCATTCCTATATCTACTTCCGAAAGTATTTAAAGCTAAAATTTTAGAAAATTTATTGGTGTTGGTGCGTATACACTTGTGCGCTGCACCGCTTTGAGAGAGTTGTTGTTTTTTTCTAGCATGTGGTCCAGTTAAACTAAAAACTATTCAATTAATATTTTGATATTATTAAACGTCTTTCATGCATAAATTACTTAGTATGCATAAATGTTTAGTAGTAATTATAGAGTGGTCAGGAGAAATTTTATTTAAGCTCATCAATACTTATCAAAACAAATCTCTAATTTTGTACCCTATAGATAAAGACAGTAAAAAAAAAACAAGCAGATGCCTGGCGGGAAATAGCAGCTGAGATTTATTCACCTGCGAACAGCTGAGATTTAAAGCGAGAAGGTGACATTCGAGTAACATAGGCCTACTGGATACGAAGTAAATAATATATTAAAATTAATCTAATATAACTTAGAGAATGCTGAAAGTAAGTAACATTTGTACTAACTTCCAAAGTTTATTTAAATTATTTTCTGTGAATAAGGTTTAAATTTTATTACATCCGAAATTACTACAGAACCCTTCTTGCGTTTGACAGTATTTTAAAGAATTACTGAACTAATATTTCTGTCTCTTTCCATCCCAGATTTACTAAATATTGATCTCTCTATATAGCCTGAAGCTTCTTGTTACTTTAATCTAACTTTGATGGCAAACACGATAAAGTTTAAAGGAAAAGTTATAAGTGTTTACACTCAGGTTTGTAGGCTTTACACAACTCGTAACTAGTTTACACTAAACTGTATCATTCAGCGTGTAATAGAAACTAATCAAAATTGTTATAAATTGTACATTTCTACAGGTTGAAACGAAACGGTACACTTCCAGAACATGTTCCGTTCATTAATCATAACGAATAATATTACCTGTAACATGATTTGGAAAACTTAGATTCTCTTTTCCTCGAAAAGTATTTAAGGCACAGTAACGATTAAAATTCGGTGAAATCTGATGCATACATTGCGTTGAATTGGCCCTGTATATTTGATTAACCTGACAAGATTATATAGCAAAACAAACAATTTCCTTTTCGCAAAACAATATTTTTAAATATAAATTATATTTCGAAAGCTTATGAGGTACAGAAACGATTCAAATATGAGGAAATTCAAAGACGACCCTACAGCTAATGAGCACTATAAGAATATATTAGGTGAATTGGACAAGATGATAATATAGCAAACAATAATATTATTGTCAGAAAATAATATTAATTTGAAATTGCACAGCGAAAACTATTAGAATTAGTTGTATACTAATATATTCGGTTAATCGGACAAGGAAATACAGCAAAAAACCTATCAGAAATTGTTGGAAAAATATATTTGTTTCGAAAACTATTGTGTTACAGCAAATACGCTTCAAATACGAGAAAATTTAAAGTCAGCCCTACAGCGAATGAGCTATATATGAATATATTCGATTAAACCGGGTAGGCAAGATGATAATGCAAAAATTATCTAATTAATAATAATCAATATTACCTTAGTTTGGTACGTCAACTAATCCTTCCTTCTCACTTCTTATTTTACGACCGCGGTTTCGGGCATTCGCCCATCCTCAGGTAAACACTTTACAACACAAAAACATTAATAAAAACATATAATAGCTCCGAGTGGAGATCGTTAAAATTTATTAAAAGTTGAATTTACGCATCTGACGTGCACGTCATGGAGGTTAGTCACTAACTGAAGCTGCTTCTGCCGTTATCTTATTTACTTGCCAAACTTTGTCCTGCCTTTCCGGCGTTAATGATGGTATCGAAGATTATATTTGATTGAAAGGCTAATTGGTCGTTTAGCAAATGTGGAGCCCTGCTTATTCTGGCTTTGTAAATTTCATACTCTTCCAAAGTATTCATGACGCGCCCCTTCTTACATACGTGCAAAATGCTCATATTATTGTCAAAATCCGTGTACGTATGTGTGTTATCAATAAGATGTTCGGCATAACTTGATTTTTTGGAGTTCAAAAGTTTGGAAGGTAGATGTTCTTTGAACCTTTTAATGAATGGTCGTCCAGTTTGGCCTATTTTACCACTTTGCCTAGTTTGCATTGCTAGATAAACTACTGTTTATTAAAAGAAATATTATTTCGCCTTATGGTCACTAAATCCTAAGTCGCATGTATTGGCCTTCTGAGTCGCTACTCTTTAAGAAGAGTTTGCAAGACTTTGATGTTAACATAGTTGTGAAGTCTAAAATTAAATTTAACGGCCTTAGATATTATTAATATTTATAGCTTGTGGATATTGTAATTTCCAAAAAAAACTTGGTACAATTCCACGCAGTGTCTCGTTTTGAAGACTTTTATATTTCTGTTGTTCTTCTTTCTGAATCCACAAAGTTGAGATCATACAAACAGGTAATTGTTGGTACACCAGTAAGTGGTTGTATTGTCATCTCGTATTTCAAGTTCAACTATTTGTTCTTCAATTGAACAATGCTCTTCCAGTTAGTGGTAATCAATTGTCATTCTAGTGTACTTCCCATCTGATTTAAATAAAACTACCTGAGTGAACATACATGCCTTGCTTTGTGAAATTAACATGAATTGATTCTGATTCATTCAGCAGGATAAGCCATTTGTTTTTGTAGTGATTTTATTCAGAGTTTAATGACGTTTCACTGATTTTTCTTCAACTGTTTCTTTTTCTTTTTTTGTATAGAGGATGGATGTATATTAGGCACTATCAGAAGGCAAGTCTTCCGTTTGGTGGTACTCCCGGTTTATACTGTTTATCCACTAAACCCTAACATCTTTATTTCAGACTTAGATCCATATCGGAAACGTATTTCCGCATTACGTAGGCATGGAGCTTTTAAGAATTCGTTATGTTAATTGCACATTTAGCATGTTCAACCTTCCAACCTTTATATCTGATTAACATTGAAATACAATTTGCCACTCTTCCTCTGTTCCCTTGCCCAGAAGTAAAAACCTGATAATGTTATTTAGATTTATAGGTAGAATTATAGGTTAGAGTAACTGTCTCTCTGCAGATAATTGTATGCTTTCGAAAAAGGTGTGTTTAATGTCTTCTATAGTACAGTCTCAGTACCCGGATTCGAGATTAGGCCTGCATACTTTTCCTTTCTTATATATTTACGATTTAAAGTACCCGTGACAGGTGAGAAATTGTGTGAAGTATAAATTCACGTCTCCAAAACCACAACTAACCCAAGATTTAATCAGTGGTATTAGTGTAGCAGTGCATATCTCTATTTAAGAGTTCTTGACACTGGTTTTTGGTAATCTCTCTGACTTCGGCTTATGAGGATTTTTTACCCACTTCCAACTGCTTTTTCTCAAATTAATTTTCTCTCTTCTGCCAGAAGACCAATGGAGAACAATCCACTAAAAACGAAAATCACAGGTTCTGAAACTGTCCTGTAAGAGCTCTCTGTACGTAATGCATCTTCTTTGCAGCCCTTCATTATTAATCTAATCTGCTTGAGAGAACACGCCCATATTTCAGCTTTGTATGGAAGAATAGACTGTCACCGTCACGATCAGTCACCTATTACATGCATTTGGGCTTCCTAGATTTCCCATACGTCTTCTGAGATCTCTGCCTTCTCGTTAATTTGCTTAATATGGTTCCGCTAAATCATTTTATCGTCCCAGATAATTAACAGCTCCTTTCAACCGTATCGTTCACGTGCGACTTACATGTCGACATTGGTGAGAATTAAATAACTCTGACCAATAGGACATTCTCCATTTTTTCAGTGGCGAGGCACAATCCGTGTTCTTCCGTCCACACACGTATTATCACATGATTCAGCCTACTAAGTAAATACTTAGGTACTCTTACAGATATTGCAATTAAGTTAATCGTTTCCTTGTCACAAAATAACCGGTTTTCAGAAAGAGTTTAAAATCTTATGAAAATTTATTTTGTATCTAAAATATGTACCACGTACAAATGTAAAATTAATTTCCCCAAGTTGGCTGACGTAAGTTTAGCGAATTTCAAAAATTTAATTTGTATGTTTTAACCAACATATTTGGGAAATTGGTCTACTAACGAAGTCGCTGAAATTCGCCTCCGTGTGCGAAATGTATTAGTACAATTCATTTTTACCTCAGCATTCAGTCCCAGTTCAACTGCTGACTAGTTCCACGAGTTTGCCCCTCGACTTGCGGCTTTGGATTATGAACTGCTTCACGAGTTTTCATCCCGGGACAGAAGCTGCCCCCAAGGTAAATTGATAAAATCCCCGAAGTGAGTTTTTGTACAATTTCCATTAGCTGATTTCATGCTTTAAAGCAATTATTTCTAATTTTTAGATTAGGAATGGGTTTTGGAGTGACCCAAAAATTTGCTTTTTTTAAACTGTTTTAAAACTCTGTTATACCATAAACTTCATTTGTTGATTTAGTAATTTTATATTATTTACTACTTAGCGTTTTTTATAAACGCTACACCTTTATAAAAACAAATATATAAAATATTTGTATTGACGCTGTAATTTGTTTGGCGTGCAAAGCATGATGGGTTCCGCCTAGCAATCTGATAAAATAAACCTTAAACTGGTTGTTTAGTAACATTGGGCAATATATACGTTAATGGATCTATGATCTCTATAATATTGATCATCTGTACTATAAGATGATATTCTTATCTCTCGATTTTCGTCTCTCTCGTCTGACACAATTCACCGCTTCAACACGATTCAACCGAAAATTTACAATCTACAAATTCTACAATAGATATTAATTAATGACATCTCTCAATCAACGGGCAGAAGAAGGCATAGGTAGAACTAACACGTATAACCTAATGACATAACATCACACATCATGGCATCATGGCGAGTCTCTTTGATTTTCTATTCAGACTTAAGTTATCATTTTAACCTATTAAAATACAGCCCACTCTTTTGTTACAGTCCAGCAATATAAACACCGTTTTTTTTTTTAAGTGTTTGGTAAAATATTTAGTTAGATACAGTTTTCTGAAACACCATGTACAGTATTTAAATAATTTTTGTAAACATTAAAGATTTTTTAGAAACTATAGCATATTATGGTATTTATACTACTATATAAAACCTTAAATAAATACCGTTCAAGAACAAAGTACAAAAGCAAAGTAAAATAAAAGGGTGGCAAAGTGACAACCGTGATTAATGAGGCCAATACAGAACAGGGGTGTCCAAGTCTTTTATGTCAAGCACAGATATATGGGTCTCAAGGACGAATACAGTGTGTTATACAGAACAGGGTTATCCAAGTCTTTTTTTCAAGAGCGTTTACAGTCTGTTATACAGAACAGGAGTGCCTAAGTCTTTTATCTCAATAGCATTTAGTCGTATACAGTATGTTATACAGAACAGGAGTGTCCAATGTATTTGATCTCGAGTACGTGTTACTCGTTTACAGTGCGTTATACTGATCAGGGGTGTCCAAGTATTTGATCTCAAGAGCGTTTGGTCGTATTCAGTCTGTTACACAGAACAGGAGTATCTAAGTCTTTTATCTCAATAGCATTTAGTCATATACAGTGTATTATACAGAAAAGGGATGCCCAATGTATTTTATCTCAATGGCGTTTACTCATATACAGTGCATTATAAATACTAATCAGGGGTGTACAAGTATTTTATCTCAATAGCATTTAGTCGTATACAGTGTGTTATACAGAACAGGGATGTCCAATGTATTTTATCTCAAGTACATTTTACTCGTTTACAGTGTGTTACAGTTATCAGGGGTGTCCAAGTATTTCATCTCAAGAGCGTTTAATCGTATACGTGTTTTACGCTGAACAGGGGTGTTCAAGTGTTTTATCTCAAGAGCGTTTGCTCGTATACATCGTGTTATACAGAACAGGGGTGTCCAATGTATTTAATCTCAATGGTGTTTACTCATATACAGTGCGTTATACTGAACAGGGGTGTACAAGTCTTTTATCTCAAGAGCGTTTACTCATGTACAGTATGTTATACATAACAGGAGTGTCCAAGTATTTTATCCCAAAAGAGTTTACTCCTTTACAGTGAGTTATACAGAACAGGAGTGATTAAGGATTTTATCTCAAGAGCGTTTGCTCGTATTCAGTGTTTTATACATTTACCTGAATAGCTTTGTCACACATGAAATCTGTTGGCATACAATTTCTTTACGTTAAACTTAAACCATCAGCAAATTGAAAAAACAGTAAGACTTCATTAATCTGGATTTATTCTTTGACGCAGTTGTCCGAATCTATTAAGCAACCTATACAATTCAATCGAAACAAGTGTGCAGCAACAAAACGTGTATTATACCATTACAAAATTGTGTATGAACACAACACACATATTATAGGCCTACATTATACATATTACAACGGGAAAAACCCGCTGTGATTCCTGGAATTTCGGGTTTTATAGTTAATTTTGTAAAATTCGATTTATCTAGGCTTACGGTGGGATCTCAACGTATGTATTTCACAGTAGACAGGTTGGGGCAAGCGGAGAATAGCATGACTGTATTCTTGTTAGAAATGGAAAATTAACTTAGACTCAGATGTCATGATTGCTAGGGGATATAAGAATCCAGGAATATTATGTATTTGGGTTTTGTTTAGGAAAACACATTACGCAAACCACGTATGTGGTGACCGAGAAATTCCCAAATCGTAATATTATATAATGCTAAGGTAAAATCAACTAATACAGTTAAGGAAAAAATTCAAAATTCCTCTATCTTAAAACGTTTTCTAGGTTATATAAGAGTAGGCCTAAAATAAAGGTCAAATGATGTAATATCGAATTTTGATTAATGTAAAAAATAGTTAAAATTAAAAAGTTTGAACCTTAATAAAGCATAGAAAAAATTAAATTTTTATAGTTTAACATAAAAAAGGAAAAGTTTTGAGAAAATTAAAATAAAATATTAGAAATTTACGTAATTTGAAAAGATTATAAATTTCACACCTTTAAGGTAATATAAAAATTAAATTAAAAGTTTTAAGCAAGTAGAAAAACAGAATATGGTATTAACTAAATAGAAATATACAGAAAAACCAGTATAAAATTAAATTTCGGGAATTTCATAAACCCAAAAACAGTGAAAAATGTTGAATTCCAAAGCAACAAACCAGAAGAAAAAGGCACCGATTTTAGGGAAATGGTGGCTAGTGAGCTAAATGAACAAGAACTAAAGACTCTAAAACTGAAAATGGTGAAACAAATACGAGAAAAAGACGCGCGTGACGTGATCGGGAACCGACGTCGCACAACTGCGAATCAAATTCGAGAAGAAATCGCACACATTCTGAAAAGCCGACTCGCGAGAAAATCAGATGAATCTGCGAAAAGTTAGAAATAATAGAAAAAGAACAATAGACAATTTCAACTTAACGTGATTAGGAATCAGAGATTTGTCAGAGTCAATAGGAAGCTGGGAGGCAGTGCTACCAACTTACGTTCTAATTAAATTCATTAGAAACCGTGAATTTAATTAAAATAAAGGGTTAATAAAATTGTTAAGTAAAAGGATAAATCACCAAATAATAAGGAATACAAAGAAGAATTGAAAAATCCTGGGAAAATGGGATTTTCAAAGAGAGAAAAACATGGAGTATAACAAGTAAAGTTGGCAAAGGATCTAATTGCAAACAGCAGTATAAATACAGTTACCCCGGAGGATGGGAACGCTTCTTAGAATGTTTCGAGGACGAAAGCTATGTCCGAATAGACACTTTAAATTATAAAATAAGCAAGTCAAGCCAAATGACTTAGCATTTGCAACGTTAACTTGTTGCATAAATAGTACAAGTGTTACTTGAATAGTAATCAGGATTATTAGAATGTCAGTATATGACAGAAGTTTACTACGTTATGTTAGTAATCATTTGCAAATTAGCTACAACGAAATTGACCAGTTTGTGACATTCTGGAAGAATACAACAGAACTTAGCACTGATAGTAAAGACGGCAGTGACGGAATGAAGTAGTTAACAGACTTCATTACAGGACTCCAGGATACCACCAGGCGAACTTTACTGACATGAGATTGTAACTTGAAAGGAACCAAAGGATCCCGGACTTTAGACGAACTCATTCTTCAACCAATAACTTTAATTCCACATCTAGCATCTGTTATCCATCACCCGACAACTCAACTCTCCAGGACAACACATTCAAGACAATACGACTACAGGGTCATCATTCTGTTCACCTGTAACCCGTCATCAGGCACGAGACCGCTGCTTCCAAAGCAACCTGTCGTCAACAATCAGCAACCGTCGACGTCACCAATAGCGTCGAGACGGAACGTCAAATGTTTTAAGGTCGGTAAAGAGCGTAAATACGTTAGTCCTGATTAAAATTTTGCTCAAATAAATTCTACAAATTTATGGAGTATGCTGGGTTATTTAGGATGTTAGATTTAATTAAAATTTCTTTTAATAATTAAAGTAATGTCATTAAAGAATTAAATTCAGATTAAATTCAAATTAAATTAAAAGATAAATATCAGGTGAAAGATTGATTAAATTGTCAGAATAATTTAAAGTAATTGTTTTGCCTGCTAGTATTAGGATATTATTAGCAATTAAAATATTGATTATTGTGTACTTGTTGGGAAGATTCCAACCAACGAACATTTTATTTTATGTTTTGGAAGAACTTTAATAAATTGCTAATATTATTTTTCAGAATAAAATCATTTATTTTGAAAGTTACCTATTATTTGAATATCCCATCATTTTCTGCCATTATAGATTAAGTATTTATCAGTGATCTTTGATAAAATTATTAAGAGCAGGAATAACAAATTTACAAGTTTAGTTTCAGTTGTACTCACTGCTCAGAGATCGACGAACATTAAAATTTATTTCTTGTGTTCAGACTGAGGTTTATTAAATTTAAATTCAATGGAAGTTATTATTAAAAGTTTGTTTTTTATTCAGAATATTTAGACAACTAAATATTCGACAAAAGAGTTGTAGGCCTATCACCTAGGCCCAACTAGAGAGATCGCCTAATACTTCCAGTAGTTGGTATCAAATTATTCTGCAACAATTGCTGGGAAATTGTGTTACCCAAGTGGGACACGTTAAAGTGACAATTTATATACCGAGTATTAAACACGCAAATCCAGCAATTCGTTGTAATATATTTTACATACATTATTATTATTTTTTTTCAGTTCGTATTTTGAATTTGTTTCCTGTTATATTAATGTTTCATTTTATAAAAGGAAAGGCACACCGCACCAATCAATGTTAAAAATGTGAATAACTTTTAACTGTTTGGCAGTTACAATCAAGATATAAATAATATTACAGTATATTAAGAACAGTGGACGCGCCGCAACACCGTTTTACATAGTGTTACATAGTTTTGTCATATATGTGTAATCTATATAAAGTGCGATTTGCCGAAAGTTTACTATTTTATGTAAAAAGGTACACTTATCTCTAGAACCACTAATGCTACAAGTCAAAACTTTTTTACACATAGTATACAAGTCTAAACTTTTTTACACATAGTATACTAGGTATAACTGAGTATATAAAAACTGAGTAATATTTTCAACCATTTGTATGTTTATAACTAGAAAGATTTGCTTGTACAAAATAAAAAAAAATTAAATTTTTTTTTTAATAAAACATTAAAGAAACAATTACCACTCAATAATACAATTGGATCAGATTAACAACAAAGATATGCTTATAACATCCTAGAAATTTTATTTTCTAAACTTTTGTATGAAATATTTTTGAAATGACTGCAAGGGGTGACCGAAAAATTCATAGAGTAAAAAATGGATTATTTCGTTTGTAGATACAACATCTAGTCCTATCAAAATTTTTTAATTCTTCTACATACAGTAAACTCTCGATTATCGGTGTAACTGGGTTGTGCGGCATAGATGGGTAATCCAAAATAAAACGAAAATCAGCACAAACATGATTTTAACATGTATTATTTACAATAAAAAGACAGTACATTCAATTGACCTACATGTTAAAATAAAAATAATGTTGTATTACTTAGTAGTTTTCTTACCTTTTAACAAAAACATCTGTCAACTGAGATGTTTTTTTTTCGTATCGTAACACCTCATCTTTATTTTCTGAATTACTAGTTTAGAAACAAGGCAAAGACCGGGATTTGAACCCAGGACATTTAGGTTTTCTTGGAAATGTTCTCATCACTAGGACAATCATGATCACACCAGATACTATCTCACTTGGATGGTTTGCTACATTTTAGTCTCTAACAGATTGACTACTTCGATGCAAACGACACTTAAATCAGATTTATCTCTATTTTTAGCAAACGATCGTTATTTAATATTAATGTGATTTCCACTTTTACTATAGACAATTTAACCTTTGCTAGCTAAGTGTATCGTGAAATTATTATAAATTAAAAAATAATAATATCTGTACTTCTACTTCTAAAGCAAAACATTTCAGTAGAACTTTCATTTATCATTCTAACATTTTAGTTTTATTGATATCATTATTTCTTCATATGTTTTACAACTTTTCTTGGGAAACATCTTTTTAAACGAATCTTCAAACATTTATCGAAAAATTGGCCCGGATTCCTGAAAACGTTAAGTTAAACATAAAATATTTGGCTAGACCACTAATCAATAAGAACTAACATTCTACATCCGAACTAGACACCTCCACGCGATTAAATTTTCAATACGTCTGTCTCTCTCACTCTGTATATAGACGCCTGAATCTCTCTCTGTTTACAATCCGAAGTTTTGATTACCCATGGGATTCCTGGCATAACGTTCATTTCTTACTCTATCTAAAGAGTGTCTCGTAAGTTCATTCCACTTTATCGTATGTCTGTGTTATATACAACTCTCATAAGCGTACAACCTCTCCTTCCAAGGAGGAAAATAACTTGTTTTGTTTACTCGGAACATTTATTATGGTCATAACAAAACCGCCATTTCGGATAATGTTCTCGTAACTTACTTTGCTTGGTATCAACATTTGTGTGATTTGATTACAAACAAAATTATGTGTCACAAGCCCTATATTAACATTACCAAATTTTGAGTTGCCTCCTACAGAACTCCCCCTCCCCCCTGGGGGGTGGGGGTGGTCTTGAATGTTTTAAAAGTGTTACTAATCATCCAAAGACATTCCCAAATTTTAATCTTTTTACTTTCCGGAAGGTACGGAAGGGTTTCCATACTTTTGGAACACCTAGTATATCATTTTAATTAAATGGTATTGCATAAATTGTTAGGCTAAAATACAACAAATTTAAACCATTAACATTTAGGTCTAGAAGTATGAAACTAAACTATTTGTGCACTTAAAATAAATAGCTCAGCTGATGGAAAATGTTCAGTGTACCATAATCAGCGGTTTTCTGTAACATCGTTAGAGATCAGGTTAATTACATGTGGTTTACCATAAATTTTTAAACAATTAACAAACATTTCATGTTGTCTTTAAAATAAACAAAAAATGTGCACTCTAGAAAATCAGTTATTAACAATTTAAAACAAGTTTAAATGTATAAAAATATACACAAAAAAATTAATAGGAGCATTTGCATACTGACATTCTGGCACCTTGCTAACTTGATAGAAATAACTGCGTTGCTAGATCTGAAACAAAATAATCGATATAGATTTCATATTAGGAAGATTAAACAACAAATAATACATTTTTTTGTTGTAAATGTAAACATACAGTATAGTTATAGTTACAGACGAATAATAAACTATTGAAACAATATTACAAAAACTGAAAATATATATATACATACGTATGTATAGCAATCATTCGAATAAAATATAAAAACCTAACTTAAACTAACATACAGTTTTCTTTTCGTAATGTGTAATAATACCATTTTCACAATAAAAACGATATATAAAATGTATTTTCATACAAATGTATGCATAGTCTAAACTAACTTAGTCTCCTTTTCGTACCGTGAATATTATGTCTTAACTTGTGCATACGCGACATTAATGTTCTGTCATTTACTCTATGTGACAACGTTGTAATTATTTATGTCGCAATTATTTATATTAATCTCGTAAGAACCCTGGAAAAATTAAGTGTGTATTAATTTGATACATTATGTACACTCGAGAAAACATATAACTTAAAAATATTAAGTTTAATATTTTATAGAACTTATGTAAACTGTACGACTTGCTATGAGGTAAAAAATCGTTGAAATACATATTTTTTTACAATTTTACCTTGTTTACTACGTCCTTTAAAAGAAACTACTTGGGCCTACAAACTATATCTAACTGGGAATACACCGTTAGCAATTTTCAACATGGTACATGTACAACTATACCTTACTCGAACATTGTATGTTACAGAGCATAGTATAAACTCGAAAACCTGAAATAAATTTTAGGAATACAAAACATAAAGTCATACATTTTAATATCGACCTACTTCAATAAATGGTTGTAAAACTAAATATTTTGAATACTGTCATTTAGGTATAACTGTATTAGTGTTCACTTTTAAATTCAATTAAGTTTTCATCGACAGTAAGACTATATTATTGTAAATTAACTGAAGGTCAATCTTTCAAAATAGCTTTTCAGACCAAAAATTTAAATAACTATAATTCAGACCAATTATTCAAGTTAGTGATAGTTAAAAATATAGTGCTATGTATGTTGGACTAAGTTGTTTTTAATCTATCAAGAATGAAAAAAACAAAAATGATTGTAAAAATAAATACATTTTCAACAATTTCTAACCTTAAAGACGATCATATAGCATATTCATGCCTATATATTAATTCTATAATCCGTTCACCAAAACAACCAACATCCAGTAAACTTGTAACATAACCTCAAAGTATAATCTAATCTAGGTTTTATTAAAGTATTACAGATAATGAGCGAAATCAGCTGTTAATGTCTGAAGGTGGGGTTTATTGTTGAAACTGGCTCAACTTAACAGTACACTCGCTTTTATAGGAGTTGATGGCGTTTGATTGCTTGGGGCAAATGATTGGATGTCAATTAATATTAATATAGATTTTACACGTTTTATTTCTATCCCTATATATTTTATATTTTGTAAACGGTGGGTATTATTTATATTTTTTGTTGCCAGTGAAGTGTATAGTTATTCAGTTTAGTTCTAACCTGGCCATAATGACTGAACTTTAACTTGTATTTTATGTATTTTCTTTCTCATGTAGTTTCTATAATATTTACCATCGACTGTTAGTTTTGGTTTGCGTTTTTAGAATAAGTTAAGTGTCTAGTTTCAAAATATACACATAAATTGAATGTGGATTGTCTCCTTCATCTCTACTAAGAAACGATGTTATGCTTTGCAATTAATTGTATCCTAATTTGTATTAAAGTTAGGTTTTCCTTCCGGTTCAAGAGAACTAGTATAAAACTATTTGCACTATTTTTACCAAATAAAAGATAAAAGATAATGAATTATAAATACAATCACGATAGTAAAGATACCTTTTTTGGTTACAAAATAATGTATTTTATATTTTTACCGATATAACAGTGAATGTGAGAATAATTCTTAAAGAAGTTCTTCAATAACAGGTGTTAGATATTACTGGTGTTGTAATAACAAACAACTGTTATATCGTAATGTGGTTAAGTAGACATAAACAGTTACCTCAAAAAGTAAAGTAAAAGTTTACATATTATTCTTTTTTCGTTTCTTAAAGTTGTATTTTTTTTTCAAATTAGACTAATTAATAAAGGGGAACAGAGATGGCAAATCCATCGCCAGTAAGTAGGATTGAACCTTTACAATCTGTCTTGGATTCAAAACAAATTCTACTTAATGTATGAGGAAAATTTAAAACTAAACATTCATAGCTTCATTATTTATTGGAGCCACAAACATTACTTACAAAATTAGATTAATGGTGTTCGCAAACAGTTGCAATGTCGGTTATATACTTCTGCCAAGCTTGTCAGTTTGAAATATTGTTTATCATTTATATTTCATTATTTTTATTTTCGTTGGGGTTTAGAATTAATAAATTGCATACAATAAGTCATTCAATACGTATAAACATGTTTTATAATAAAATAGTTGCAAAACTATAAACTATCAACACTTAAAACTATGAATGAATATTTACAGTAAAACAAGTAAAGTATAGAAAATAAATAAATTACCATGCACAAAATGAACAAAAACTGTAAAATAATTTAAAACAACAAAAGTGTACCGGCAAAATGAAGATCATAAAACTCTCCGTGGCTCCTTCCCTCTCGACTGAGACAGAACAATTATAAGTTTAAATATTATGTAAAACCATGTATTACTATTTACGTTCGGGAAGTTTATTGGGCGAAACCCTCTTTCCCGGCATATTTTGTAAGTTGTTCTCCTCCGAAACTACTCGACCGATTTGGATAAAATGTTGCTGGCTCAATCAAAATGGTTTTAAGGGTGAACCACTTTAATTTCAAGTTAATGTCTCGGTTTTAACAAAAGTTATTCCAGTTTTTTCAAAAATATCCGCATGTCTCTTTTTGTTCACCCAGCTCGTCTTCAGTATTTCCCCCATTTCCAGTACACCACCAATCAAAACTGTGCACACAGAAGCCTACACGAAAACCAATAGTTCTGCTATCGACCGCCAGGTGGCTGATATCTACGTTGTAAGCGAGTCAAAATTAGTAGTTTTGTAAATGTAAGGCGGACTCAGTGGCAGACCGGTGTCAGTTTTTCGTAAAGGTTTCGTTGTCTCTATAGTAAAAAAATATTACAACAAAAAAAGTTGCATTTATTTTTTTATTTTTTTTTCACTCAAATATATAATTTTAAATGTCTTAAAAAATAAGATCAGCCATTCTTCGTTAGACTTATACGCAGAGATACTATAGATGTTGTCGTGAGAATGATTTGATTTAATATCACTGACGAATCTAGAAAATTGTCTTTCCTTCAGGTAAATGAAGAACTTATGATGGAATCCACCTTAAATTATGACGTGCCTAATTCGAATAGTTAAGATTTCAGAGTTTTCTTAAATTTGAAAAGGGAAAAAATGTTTACAAATGTAAAAACTGTTTTAGAGTACTTGTGGCAGTAAACTCTTCGGAAGTATGTCCAATGTAAACGAAATCCAGTTAAATTTACTACTGTCAATAAAAAAATAGGAAAGGGGCTAAATGTTCTATACGCCCACGTCGTTAGGTCTGGGTAATGTTAAGAGAGAATTCTATCATATCAAGTAATACGGAATACTAAAAATTATGGTTAAAACTATTTTTAATATGTGTTTGGAAGATTGAAGGAACTTTAAGGCTTTGACGGATGGACAAAACTATATGTTTTACAAAATACTTTAAATGTTTTTTTTAGAATGCATAATGTTTCGCAATTAATTACTGCGTGGCAAATTATACTATTTTTGTGCTAAAGGTTATACGTTTCCAAGATATGTTGTGTCAACACGCCTTCCCACAGAGACAGAGAAACGCATTTATCTTGTTAGAATAATAGCTGCCAGACTTTGTTTAAACTTGAAGTGGGATGACGGATACAAATTTACGAGGTTATGTAAAGATTTAGCGGCTTAGAATTTATGGCTCTCATGTGTTAGTTGAAAGCACGTAGACACATTATATATAGGAGAAACGTTTACGCTTCCTTCCTTGTCTGATTTACCTGGATAACAGACCAGAAGTCTCAGATGTAGCTACTGTGGGTTTTGTCGTACATGGCTGCTTAACATTTTTTGAAATCATTTTGTAACATAATTTAAAATTATAACAAAACTGAAAAATTTAAACGAGAATCAACATACGTACAGTTTTTTCATTTTTATTATATTTACAAATTTTGATCGCCCTTTGATAAATTCTTAAATTTTGCAAATTTTATTTTCAAATATATTTAATGGCATGTTTGGGTGACTTGTACACTAATGTAAATACTTTTATAAATCCAAAATGTTTTCGTAGTACACTTAAAAGTTTTGAGATCTAAGGGATTTTTATTTTTTGGAAACTTGTATTTTTGCCTAATGCGTGAAAACTTTGAAGACATACTAATGTAATATATTGTTCAAAGGCTTCCAATGTTCCTACTTTTATATTTGAGCTTTTTGTAGTGAATGTATTTCTGTATTGTTAAAATATTAAAAACCTAAATTTCCAGACATTTTGAACAGTCGTTTTGAAAACCATATTGGAAAACTTCGGAAATAATGCACACCTTTGTATTCAGATAGTAATTACACTAAAATTAT
>JAGFPH010000536.1:211805-284573 GCA_018207615.1 Philaenus spumarius
ATAGTAATTACACTAAAATTATGTATAACTTTGTATTGCTATAGTTATATAACACTAAAATAAGTCATTATTGTTTTTGTAACCATATCCTGATTGCTATTATATATATAACTAGCTGACCAGTACGGCGTTGCCCGTGGTGGTTAGTATTTTCAGTCTTTTTAACGTAATTGTAATCTTTTGAAGCGTTCAGTTAGTGAGTTTTATTTGGCTTTTATATATATATAGATCTTAAATAATAAAAGCACTATTGTCATAATAATAAAAGATCTGAAATTATGATTTTAGTAACTTTGATCCCCCCAAACCCCTCCTAAAATTTCGAAATTTTTCATACACTTTCTTAGTGAGCACCTATGGCCCTAGAGGAAGCTACATATCATATTTCATTCCAATCCTTTCGGTAGTTTTGAAGAAATCGTGATTTAATAACTTTGATTCCCAAACCCCCCTAAAATTTCGAATTTTTTTAAACCCTTTCTTAGAGAGCGCCTAAGACCCTAGAGGAAGCTACATCCAAATTTCCATCCAATCTGTTCGGTAATTGTTGAGAAATCGTGATTTAGTCATTTTTACCCCCCCAAACCCCCCTAAAATTTCCAATTTTTAAAACCCGTTTTTAGTGAACACTTATGGCCCTAGAGGAAGCTACATACCAAATTTCATTCTAATCCGTTAGGTAGTTTTGAAGAAATCGTGATTTAATAACTTTGATCCCCACAAACCCCCCTAAAATTTTGAATTTTTTCAAACCCTTTCTTAGTAAGCACCTATGGCCCTAGAGGAAGCTACATACTAAATTTCATTCCAATCCGTTCGGTAGTTTTGTAGTAATTTTTTTTTTATTACTTCCCCACCCCCCCCCCCCCCCTAAAATTTCTAATTTTTTCAAACCATTTCTTAGTGAGCACCTATGGCCCTAGAGGAAGCTACATACCAAAATTAATTTCAATCCGTTCGGTAGTTTTTAAAGAAATCTTGATGAGTGAGTGAGTGGTATTTCGCTTTTATATAAATAGATTAGAGAGTTCCGCTCACTGCTTACCAACCCAAAAATTAAAACAGATTATTGTATACTATTCAGTCGTTCTGCTAACACATGAAAAAACGCCTCAAAAACGCAAAGAATAACTGGGAAAACGTCAATATCAGGCGTAATTTGAGGATGATCAAAAACGCATTGAAAACGCAAGGAAAAATGCACAAACGCCTATTTCTGGCGTAATTTTGGGAGAATCTCAAATATTTTTTAACAGACTACTTTTAGGCCTTAAAAGAACCTAAGTACCAAATTTCAACATTTTCTGGCAATTAGTTCTCGAAAAAGCTGAGAAAACGCAAAAAATCGCTAGAAAAACGCGAATATTGGGCGTATCTTTGGGATGTTTTCAAAATCCGTTCTTAATGCGCGTCTAAAGGTCCAACTGAACATGCATGCCAAATTTGAACTCATTTGGTTCAGTAGATTTTTTAGTTCTGCTGATGAATGAATCAGTGCCATTTCGCTTTTATATAGATAGATATTATTATTTAGGACTTGCCCTAGCAATTCTTTTATAAGTTTTATCTCTCGTGTACAGCTGTTTCGCCTTCTCATTTTTAGGCATCATCAGATCGATTACAAAAACGATTTCTAAATAAATAAAAAACACAAAACGACACTTGATAAATGAGGGACACTTTGTGTTATGGGAGATTTGATAACAGTCACATACTGTGACATTAATAAATTTAACAAGTCTTCCTCATGTTTTATCAATTGTCGTTTTGTGTTTTTTTAAAATATTTATTATGTTTTATTTCATTATGGTTTAAACACCAAATTAATTTCTGTTATTAAGTGTAACTGTGGAAATGTTTTTGTAATCGTTCTGATAATGCCTGAAAATAAAAAGGTAAAACAGCTGAAAACGAGAGATAAAACTTAGCCTATAAAAGGATTGTTAAGGCAAGTACTAAATAATAATATTAAACTAAAATAATGCACACCTTTGGATTGCTACAGTTCAATACACTAAAATAATGCACACTTCTGTATTGCTATAGCCGAATACACTATAATAATGCTCACCTTTTTATTGCTATAGCCCAGTGCACTAAAATCGCACACCTACTTTCTATTGATATAGTCCAATACAATAAAATTCACACCTTCTTTTATTGCTATTAAGGGTCTGCTCCAGTAAACGAGAAAGCAACAGGAAACGCACTTCCGGTATCACTGTATCCCTATCTAAACAGTGCAATTTCTTGCAGCTGAAAGCTTTGACATTGTCTCATTTCAAACCATTTTATAAGTCTATCTTTTGTTATTGAGTGTTGAAAATAAAACTGAATATTCTTTATAAAATTTCGGATCCGGCTTGCAATTATTTTTCATTATTAATTTTTTATTGTGTCAGGAAAAAAATTCAAACTTTGTACTTACTAAATGTCAGTTACTTGATAAATGAAAGAAATTTTTAAAAAATGTAAATTGCAAGACGGATGCGTATTGTGACTGTGCTTAAAATGAGACCTTGCAACAAATTTTATGATAAAAAGTAAACGAAATAAATGGTTTGAAATTTAACATTGCTCTTATGGGATAAAAATCCATTTTATTTTTACTGGAGCAGTTCCTTAAATAGTTCAATACAGTAAAACAGTACACATTTATGAACAAACACAAATGGTGTATGCCCAATAATCACCACATGCTCCTGTGTGGCTCATGGCAAAGGTAAAAATTGCACGTTTCTCATTGGGTTTCGGGCTTTCAGTTTGGAACGCTAAATATGTTTGGCTTAACTTTAGGTTTGAACAAAGGTTTATTTTTATTAAGTTGACTTTGTACCATTTTTTTTAAATATTTTCTGAATAACAAACTTAGGTATTTTACATTATGAGCACACTGTAGCTAACTAATAAAGTGTAATTAACTTTGATAGCTTTAATTTACATAAACCAGAATTATCCTGCTACAAGTAATAACACCGAAGACTAAATATGTGGAGTTTTATAATTTTATACAAAATATATACCAGTATTTTTTTAAAGATTATTCCCTTAAACCGTTAAGCATTAGTTAAAATTTGTTGAATACACGGTAATTGAATACGGTATTAAGTCTAAAGCCATGTTGCAAGAACATTCATATATAATCTTTAATTTCGTAAAGTTGCTTTAAGGTAAAATACAATGTAATAGCTATCTTTCTTGTTAGAATTGTTTTAAAGCTAATACACCTTAGTTGTTAAAGGTCCTTACTATTTAATGGTAGATAACACGGCTGTTAGGTATATAGGTTAATAGTTTCATTATGTATGCTCCCGGATTGGAAAATGATAACAATTAAATAAATAGGTATAAGTTACCTGTCTGCTGTCATCCAACAAGGATTAACTTATTAACCTATACCTATTTATTTAATTGTTAATAGTTTCGTTTACTTTTATCTTGTAATCATTTATTTTTGTTCAAGAATAGCAATACTTAAAGAATAATCCCAAAAAGAATTATATTTTTACAAACTGAGCAGAAACTCCAGTCATATATATATAAGGGATAAAGTATCTGCAAACGATGGAATTTCTTGGCTTATAACAAAGGTAGCAAAATGTGTTGACCTCTAATTTTAAACGAACGTTTATTTTGTATGCCTTGGTTGATAACAAACAGTATTTCAATGTGGAAGGAAATTATAAAATTGCTGATGAAAACTCCCAATTTTATAACGTTTTTGGTTTTCACACATCATCTTAAGTCTTTTTTATGTTATGATTTTTTTAGTAAACCCAACTTTACTGTTTTCTTGTAAATTGCATTTGAGTTTTGGCTTTTAAGATTTTTGAAAGGCTCTAGCTCCAAGGGGATAAAATAATAACTCCCACTCAAAATGAAATGTTTTATGAAGTCATACCGTAAAAGTTCTAATTTTATAGGGCTTGTTTTTTTTAGTATTTTGCCAATAATATGAAACTGGTAATTTGTATTAAATGTTTACTTGTATTGGGTCAATGTGTATCCCGTGCGACAAACTCAACTTTCCACCCTAGATACACAGATAACTAAAGAAGTTTTAATATGTTTGTACTTGTAGTAGAAATAGATCTACGATCGGGTAAGATTCTGGTCGGATTCAGTTAAATTTGAATAATTTTTGTCCAGTAATTAAATTTAAGTAATATTAATATTAAAGTAAGAGCTAAACACGAATGTAAAATAACTACTTTTAAAAATTACCTCTTATTAGCTGCAAAATGTTATAGGCCTAACCTGAAAACTCCCGGTATGTCATTTACACTCATATACGGTAAACTATGAACAAACTACACTTTTTAAATACACTATCAGTATCAACCGATAACGGTTTATCAGTATCAACTATAAAAGTGAGTGTACGTCCGTACTTACATACATATAATATAACAGCTGATTTCACCCATCTGTTTATAGTTTTTAAATAGTATTTTTTATACTATGATGTATTTCTGATGTGTATCTAATTAGCCTGCCTTTGATTTTCACGGGGGCTTACATCATAATCATAACATACTGTGTACTTTCAATAATGTGTAACTACTTTAAATGAGCATTATTATTTGTATCAATATTTGGCACTAAACTACCGCTATCGCATCAGCTGATGTGCCAATAAACAGTATATCGTGAGCAATCTAGCTGAATCTGCACTCTCGAAGAAACTTTCGGTATTTAAAAGAAGTATTTTACAAAGAAGTTTTATTTTTTTAAGTGCTAGATTTTAAAAGTTAAATGGCCGTTTAATTTTTAACTGCTTTTAGTGAATTATTTAATGTGAGTATGTGGAACTATTAGATTATAATATAAAATACAAAATTGTTCTGTTTGTATATTCATTTTATATTCTGCATGTTAAATTTATCGCCTTGGCTCAAAGGCAACGAATGTGATTCGTCATATAAAGGTTACGAGTTCAATTCCACACTTATTTTAATTTTATTTAATTATCGTATACCAAATCGCGAGGAAATCCTTAGAGCAGTTTACGAGAAAATATTTAAACATATACAAATATGCAATTTCTAGAAAACTCCCTGGAAAAAAATGTTCCGGAAATTTTCACATGCCCTTCCTTGTATACCTAATCTCGAGAAAAGTCTTAGAACTGGTTTTGAGAAAGTATTTACCAATATAAATTTTTAGCCATTTCAGAATATAAGATACTTACTTTAAAAGAACAATTTTGGGTATTTATTAATACAAATTTTACTAAAGATGCTTATTTAGTATTCTTGCTACATGTGTGCAGACAGTTCGCCCTATATTTACTTGCAGACATGCAGAATATTCATGAAGGTGAACTGCTCCAAGGGTTTTACATCAAGTGCCAGTCTTTTGTTGTGAATTCTTTTGTTTCTTAATTAGTTAGTTGTACCATGTTTTAATGAAAGTTAGTCAGGTCTGGGCTTAGACATTAAATAGCATTTCGTACACATATCAGTAAAAATACCTAAATTAAATAAAGAAAATGTAATGCAAGTGTGAAAGTATTATTTAAAATAATGATTTAGGCTGTATGTCTATAATGTACGGAAACTGGTTAAAATGTTGCAATTCATGTTATCAGTTTTTTAGTCCATAACTTAGTTTTTCTCTATGATATAGAAAGAATTTAAAAAAATTTCATAGTTAAAAAAGGAAAATATATTTTTCAGAAATATGTTTGGGATACGTTTACAATTTCAAATCAGCTCCATTTTAAAACGAGTAAAGGTAATACGTTGTTTATTTCTGTCAAATTGGGCCTTTAAGTAATTTGCAAAATGTTAAATATATCATTTATCGTTAAAAAGATATTATTTGTTTACACAAGTTGGCAATTAGATAGAAATTAATCATATTTGTATACATGTTTATATAATTTTGACTTATTTTGACCCAAGATACAATATTCTGAACTTTTGGAAAGATTTGTCACTGTTACCCTATGCGCTGGACAGGGACAGTTCTTTACAATAATTCGATCACGCAGCTGAACCGCTGAAGTGAGTTGAGCGAATTTCAAAAATTAAGTTTGTATATTTTAGGATTTCAACCAACTATTTGGGATATTGATCTACTCACGAAGGAGCTGAATAGGAGCTTTGCTATTTTGCACCACGACTTAGCGGCTTGGGATTATTGACTGCTTAGCGTCGCCTGCAGCCCACAATCGGCGGGTGTTGCATCCCGGCCTGAGACCTCATATTAACAGATGCCCCCACGATAAAACCCCACTCGAGAATTTTGAGGTATTTTACGTTTTGGTCGATTTTGGGGGAACCCGAAGGGCTAGTTTGTGTAAAAAAACAAAATGTTCAGAATTATCTTGTATATATATATATATATATATATATATATATATATATATATGTTTTTAGATAATAGCCCAAAAAAGTTTCTTTCTAATACGAAACATCTAAAAAAATTGCTACTTCCGCTGAAGAAAAGTGCCTCCAGTTATTGAATGTTGCTTGCTAAGAAACGCGTCCGAGCATCTTAAACCAACGTGTGTACCCAATTTGGACAAAATCGTACATTGAGGCCGTTAGAGTGCGAACACGTAAATTCACACATATATATATATATATATAAATTGTTATACACCCAAAACAAGTTCTTGATACCATTATCGGTGAACATAGACCACTCCCTACCTTATTTTGCAATGGTCACTGCAATATCTTATCTTTTCAATGGAAATTCACTAAAAAGGTTCAATTAGACACAAGTAATTGAAGCTCATTTTTAACCGTCAGGGAAAGCAAAGAAACGAAAATTTTGATTCGATGTATACAGGTTCTGCAACTCTCTGGTACTGTATTGACTATTTTAGTTCCCACGCAAGTATCAATAAAATGTGGTTTCGAGTTTAAATATAGAAAGCTGACTGTTTGTAGCATTTATGATCTACTAAGAGTATACGAATTATGGGTAAAGAGGAAAAGTTAGTTAATTTACTTTTATAGCTATAGAAGTAGTCTTTTTCGTGTGTAAATTTCGAAATTTAAAATTATTTTAGATGTGAATGCATGATTTATTTGTATTAATTTATGTATCGTTAGGTTAACTTACATTTTATTTAATATGTTTTTTCTTGAACTCGGTCTGAAATTGACGTAGGCTCAGATGTAGCCTTGTCGAAGGTGGATTGATATCTAGTTTCGGTAAAGTATCTGTTAGCTTTGGTGAAGGGAGTTGCCTTGTGGCTTGGAAGGTAGTGGTGTGGTACATTGTAGAATGGTATAATTTTCGAAAGATTTGAATCTTGGTCCTAAAAAGAACAAAGCTGCTTGGAGATCTATCACTAAAGTAGACTCCCATTTAATTTTCCCAGAGGGAGATGTCGGTAGTCATTAGAAAACCGTATTCCCTTTCCTCTTGGTCAGTTAGAGTGGTTTAGTGAAGCGATGTTTGTAGAGGTGATGGTGGATAGAGAGCGATGGTCTCGAAGAGTCTCAGAAGAGAGTTGGTATCGCAATGTGTTTGGGTCTTATTTTTTTGGTAGAATGAAATGCTTATACTCATACCTCTCTCCTGAGAGGTACTGTAGGTCTCACTTCTCACTTGCATGAGTGAGGGAGCCATATGACGTCATGATGTAACTGGCTACACTCCTAGAACACAAATAAAATTAGAGTCATTCATTTAAGAAGCTCCAACTAAGAGGAGTCGTAGCCGAAGTCGCTCTACAGTGGATCATCCAAGATGGCGGCTGGCCAATGCCTTCCATCTTCAGGGATGACAATTCTCCTGCAGATCTCGGATATGTGTTTAATGCCAGAGTCATGTGCAGCCTCAAAACAATTTAAAAGTGCATCTTTTTTCGAAAACATCTAAGGTAGAGATGACAGCTGACCTTAGAATAGTGGTGATCTTCACATACCACGACTGGTGTGTGAGTCTGCGCAAAGCCACTGTCTGAAGCCTCTCCTGTTGAATTTGCTGGTAAGCGACCACCAAGCCGAGGATGCATACATCAACACCGATCGCATAGTCAAAAGAAAAATGTTCATTTTAGTTTGTGTAGTTCAGGGGCTTGCCAGCACCTGAAGTTGAGTCTACTGTCAAGCGTTATGCCAAGGTACTTGACTGTGGTCTTCCCAAGAATAGCCATTCTGTCAAGTGCTACAGCCCGAGGGACTGTGAGGTTCATCCTACGTATTTTTCTGAAACAAATAGAATCGGATCTGTCCGCATTAATCTTGATACAGTTGCTTCTCCGTTGTCCTTGGTACGTAAAGTGGAGAGTTCACCGTCTACGAAGGTCTTAAAGGATCTGCCTGAGAGATAAGAGGGTATCAAGTATACAGCAGTCTCCTATTCAAGAGACTCAATCAATTTGTAGAGGCCTTCGTGCCATACCTTGTCATTCGCCTTTCTGACGTCCAGCAACACTGCAACAGAAGACTTTTTATGGTTATCAATCAGCTAAAGCGTGGTAGAATGCCCTCGTGGAAGCTGAACTGCTAGGTTCTAATGAAGTACTCCAGATAGGGTTGCAACCATACAGAAAAAGGCATTCAAAGGTCTTGGAGATCGTTGGCATCAGAAATATCAGGCAATCGGGGTTTCGGCCCAATTTATACAGATTTGCGACCATAGATTGAGTGGGCTGGGGTTGGCTCTTGGTGATGCAAGTTTAGTGTTGTGTGTCTTGGACTCGAAGTTAGACTAAAATTGCACCTGGCTGTAGCTTTTCGGCCAATCATGAGCTGTCTAATCTTACGTTCCAATTTGTTAGGATTGACCGAGTTGTTAGCGTTAAGCTGGAGAAGATAGTGGGTTGTTTAGGTGAGTGTGTTAGTATTTTGAACGTGGAATGAATTTGTTCCACTTTGTTCCGACATTATCAGAAGTTGTAATTTTATTGTAAGTTAATTGTACACAGACTCAGATGCGAAGCATTAACTGTAATTTGTCATTTAAACCGATCACAAATAACCTTTTGCTGTGACTAAATCAAAACCATAATATTTTTAAGTTTCTATCAAATGTTGTAATATTGTAGATTTCTTAAAGTAGGTATTACTATAAGAGTACATGACAACCAGTTTAGCCTCAGTAAATTCGTCGAATGAATCGGAAGGAACCTAATTTATTAAATAACACGGTTGCAATATTACTTCTCGTTCGACATATAACACCACCCTGCAATAACTTGTACTAATTTATTTTCCAATACCAGATTACATGTATTAAAGGGCGGGGGATGTCAACATGTTGCAATCAGGCTCAGGTGTGGTGATTGTAAATCTACCCCCATAAAACCACATCCCTTAACACAGGGTTGTAAATATCGTTACTTGTCCCAAACATTTATAGTGAAAATACATTTTGTACGACTTTCTGTGTCCGGATCACTATTTCTTAGAAAATATTGAGTCAATTTATGCCCTAAAATGTGCACCTATTTTCTGTGTAACTCTTTAATTTAGACAATTCAGTCAGATTTTGTTACTGCAAGTTAACTTTTTTCATTTAAAAAATATTTGTATACATAAATTTAGTGTTAATGCTCTTGTGAGCCAGCCGAACTGTAAAATTTAACTATTGCTGCATTTTTAGGATTAACTACAATATTATTATTTAAATGTATTCATAAATTATGTACATTTATTTTATTTATTATTGAAAGAGGCAATACGATTTTGTCATTACAAATTAAATTTGTGATTTGATCATTTTTGAAAACATAAATTTAATGTTTAATTCTTTTTTTAGCAAATAAAAGTGCCAAGGCTTCTTTATTTATACATTCTAATTTTAACAACTAAAGCTTTTTCGAGATTTCTGCAGATTATCAACATTATGCACAAACTAACCTTTTAAAGTGTGCTGCAACCACCCTAATGTACTTACTAGCTGTTGTGTCCAGCTCCACAAATGTGGAAAATAATCAACTCATTACAAGCTTTCAAGGAATTAGTCAACTTATAACACTTAACAAATAATTCACAATAAATACCTTATAAATACCTTATTGAGCTTGACTTCTGAGAAGATATAATTGATGGAATAAACTTTGAACACAAAATCTCACAACTAATACGTTTATTTACTCAAACTCGTTTCAACGACAAAGTTGCCACATATCTTACTACTTACTTGACGGGAATTAGTAATAGTATCAGGCATAACAAGTGGTTACTTAAAGACAATTATTTTATAATAATATAAGTTGTGTACAAAACTAACATTTTAACCATTTTTACTTTCTCACTATACTATAGTATAGAGAAAGTATAGTGATCGCAAAAAAAATCGATGTTGAGATTTTTGTGGAAATATCCGTTTTGGGACCCCCTGAGTCCAAAAAAGTGGTTTTTACAAAATGTCTGTATGTCTGTATGTATGTCTGTATGTCTGTATGTATGTCTGTATGTCTGTATGTCTGTATGTATACAAAGCTAGAGCGAAAACTATTCGATCGATTTCAACCAAATTTGCACCAGACATGTCCAGTACGCCTGTATAGATGCACGAAAAAGGGTTTTGAACAATTTTGAAAAACAACCCCCTTTTTGGCCAAAAAACCCCCAAAAAATCAGTTGTTATTTTTTTATAAAAAAACGGCTCTAACGATTTTGATAAAATTTGGCTTATTTGTAGAATTTAATGTGCCCTACCATATAAAAAAACCCGCATCTTTCTAAAAATTCTCGTTTAGCTAATAATAATAATAATAACTGATTTTTGGGGGTTTTTTAGCCATAAAGGGGGTTGTTTTTCAAAAATTTTCAAAACATTTTTACGTGCATCTATAAAGACCTAATTGACGTGTTTGGTGCAAATTTGTTCGAAATCGATGGAATAGTTTTCTCTCTAGCTAATAATAATAATATTTATTAGTTAATCGCCTACTTTAATAAAAGTATACAAAGCTAGAGAGAAAACTATTTGATCGATTTCAACCAAATTTGCACCAGACATGTCCAGTACGCCTGTATAGATGCACGAAAAAGGGTTTTGAACAATTTTGAAAAACAACCCCCTTTTTGGCCAAAAAACCCCCAAAAAATCAGTTATTATTTTTTTATAAAAAAACGGCTCTAACGATTTTGATAAAATTTGGCTTATTTGTAGACTTTAATGTGCCCTACCATATAAAAAAACCCGCATCTTTCTAAAAATTCTCGTTTAGCTAATAATAATAACTGATTTTTGGGGGTTTTTTGGCCATAAAGGGGGTTGTTTTAAAAAAAATTTCAAAACCATTTTACGTGCATCTATGAAGACCTAATTGACGTGTTTGGTGCAAATTTTTTCGAAATCGATAGAATAGTTTTCTCTCTAGATAATAATGATAATAATAATATTTATTAGTTAATCTCCAACTTTAATAAAAAAACTCTCCTACACCACCCTACAAGTCACAGTGAATCTGTTTAGTAATTTAAATGTATTTGTGAGAAAGTATGTGCCAGTTCCTGGTACCGTTTATTTTATGTTGTATGAGTGTTGTTAATGTTTAGTTTTATGTTAAGTGTCAGCCTGAAGATACCGTCATGAAACAATGAAACTCGTCGCACTAAAAACATACAAGGTATTTCTTTGATAGAATAAACTTTGAACACAAAATCTCACAATTAGTACGTTTATTAACTCAAACGCGTTTCAACGTCAAAGTCGCCATCTTCAGTGATGCACGAGCTACAATAGTCAAACTATAACGAACCTAACAGTGTTTCCTGTCCCGTATTTATACAAAACTCAAAGTGCATGGCTTAAGACTACGTTACATTAGTAAGACGTTAACAACTGCCTAGCATTTTTAAAACAAGCATAACTTAAACTATATATTTCAACAAGTTACTAAACTAATAATAATCTCAAACAATGCATTATTTTTATTTATATTTATATACAATTTTGTATGGGTCCTAATTAGTGATTTACCATTATTTTACTATATTTGTTAATATAAAAAGTTTCCCAATCATCTATTGTGTTAAGTTTAGTTACATTTTTCAATAATACAGAGTTTTTTTTTTTTAAATGATTCTCATCTAAACAATGTTTAGCCATAGCAGATTTATCTGGCATATTGTACTTTAAATGAGAAAAATGTTCTTTAATTCTTGTCTTCATGCTTCGTTTAGTGTTGATTATATATTTCTTCTGACACATTTCACAGTTTATAAAGTAAATTCCGGATTTCTCCCAGATGTTCTTGAATGTTCTTAAGGATTTACTAAAATTTTGCGAAGATTACTCTCAGCTGACAAAGCTACATTTAAATTTGCATATTTCTCTAGTGATGCTGTGGTTTAGAAAACTCTATGTATTCATCCTCATCCCGCACAAAACTGTAAAAATATAAACGAAGACAAAACTATAATACTGGCATTTAGCAAGTGTCCCAATATGAATAGACAGGCGGCCCACTATTTCAAAAAAAGAGTTGAGGAACATTTGCCTAAGAGAGACTTTTTCCACAAATTCTGCACTTACTGAACATCTGATAAAAAAAACGTACGCAAATACACAGATATCCATCCTAAAACTACACTTTTGCTATAAAAGAATATGCATAGATTTGGCGGAAGATTTCGAGATCTACAAAAGTGTGAAAACTTATCGCCATAACTTCCTCAAGGAAAAATTTTCCTTTGAATCAAATTTATTTCTTACATGGCTATTCCCTCAGTGCTGGTCTTCTGGAAATATCCCGTAACCTACATTGATTATTTTTTTAAGGGCACACAAAAAGCCTTCACAAATATGTGTGCTTAATGTTGATACAAGTAATTGCATTTGTTCAAATAATCAATCATAGAATCTTTGTGGGTTATAATATTTTGCAGTGATGTGTAGGAAGAGTAAAAGAATAAAACAACAAAATTATAATTTTCTGATATTTGTATGGTAACGATTTATTGCCAGAAGACCGTCGCGCAATCTAGACTTGTCCGGTATTTGTTTTACACCGTGATGTTTTGGCCAGAATAACTACGGCTAGAATAAATATCTGACAACTCTAAGTATTTTTTTTCGTAATAGAATGACACTTTTTTTAGTTTATCTATACAAATTAATATAGAAGATTATTCTGTACATTTTTTTTAAACGACGTTTTAGCACGTCTGGTTCCCCCAAAATCTAACAATACGTTAAAGTACTATAAAAAGCAAGTTTGTCCTCTGCGAGCGAAGGGAAGCAATCCATATTCCGAGGTCGCAAAGTCGAGGTGTAAACTCGCAAAATACAGACCTCAACAAAAACCTGTAATGGTAAGCCTGTAACAGACAAAAATTTGTAATGGTCGATGTGCAAACGCACAAAGTGAGTGATTCCGCCGCGAACGGAACGAAGCAGTGCAAAAGCCGGGGCTGGTGGCTAAGGTACAAACATTGACAAACAAATATATACAAACAAATTCTACTAATATTCAGCGCCTTCGTGAGTAGACCAAACTCCCAAATAGTTGTTTGAAATCCTACACCAAATATGAACTTAATTTCCCATTCACTCCTCAACTAACGTAAACGTTTCAGGAGCGTTATCGAATTATTGAATGCTTTTTAGTCCGTTTTAAAAACGTGGTATATTAAACATGTGTGATTATATAATGATTTATAATTGCTGCTATTGATATAATTTCATTAAAAATTGTTGGCAGTAAGCAACACTTTACTTTGAATCAAACTAAAACCCAATTACAAACGAAAAGAAGTTTTAAACGTACTATAATGCGCACAATCTTGACTATTATAGGAGGTAGGCGATCTAAATTTTTATTGCAGAATAACTAAACAAATGTTTGTTAACTAAAACGATTTACCTGAAATAATATGTTTAGTATTAAAAAATGGAAGAAATATTGTTTTCATTTAATAAAAAAAATGTTGTGACCCTTTGAATTTTTTTTTAATTTAACCAAGTTTGGTCGGAAGAATTTAGTGTTGTAAGTTAAATGGACAGAAAATTCTTTTGTTTAATGTATACGTATGGAACTACTGTCCTTAAAAGGATAATATCATTGGTTAGAGTAAAACTATTTCAGT
Source organism: Philaenus spumarius (assembly GCA_018207615.1). Taxonomy (NCBI): domain Eukaryota; kingdom Metazoa; phylum Arthropoda; class Insecta; order Hemiptera; family Aphrophoridae; genus Philaenus; species Philaenus spumarius. Next base: position 225,815 of record JAGFPH010000536.1, read on the forward strand.
TATCGATTGTATTAGTTTTGTAAGGAGTCGTCAGTCTGTTCCTAAGGAGAGTTACTATCATTTAGTCAGACAATTCGAAACTCATTTCAACTTTGAACAAACAACTATAGATTTGTGATGATTTGAACAGTTTTCTCTTCAACTTTGTCATCTAAGTCTTTAGAAATTGAACAGATAAATTGTATAAAGGTATTATACGTTTTAGTTATTTTCGTAAACCCTAACGCATATTTTTCTTTTCTAATATTAAAACAGTTAACTAACCTTAATAATTGTAATTGTTTAGAGTTTTTGAATTGGAAATAAACCACAACTATCTTCATCTTGCAGGTGTTGAAAACTACAATGAATTTGACCTTAAAACACACTCTAAAATTTATATGAATATATCATTGTTGAATATTAGAAGTAATTCAAATAGAGATTTGTTTCTAGATTGGGGCTTGGTTGAATATCATGTGCTTAATTATAATAATCCTAAAGTCTAAAAACCAGATATAAAAAAATTACAACTAATCAATAACAGTTAAGACTAAAATTAATTAACAATAGAAATACAAATATTAAAATTAGTTAACTAGAAATCAACAGAAATCCTCTACCCCATAAATCATTGGATAACTCTTACACTTTAGAGATTATATAACACAGTAAAACATTTAAAAACTCCACAATACGAAACAAAGGTAACAATTTAAAAATAAGCATTTTTAATAAGACTTTTGTTAATTTATTTTGCCTAAGGTTACTCAAAAGTTATTTATAAGGGACCTTCCAAGTGAATGGGAAATAACATTTTAAAGGAATGTTGGATGTATATTATTTTTTAAAGTATGAAGAGCTCTTGCAACACTTGATTTCAATGCAAACATTGATTTGACAAGTTCTGATACACTTATTCCGTGTGTGACTTATTTGTCGATTCAGATTTTTACCATCGTACATCTCAAAAGATAGTCGACTACAACAGTTTTATTTACAGTCTCTATAAACGCTCCTCTCTTTCTCTCGCTCTCGTTGTCTATCTCATATAAACTCCTCGTTTTCTTTTATTGCTCCTTTAACAACTTCCTTCCATGGAGTGCCGGTTAACCCTGACAACGATCTACCTCGTTCATTGTCTGAAGGCTGATTCCTCCAGGACGAACTTTCCTTCTTAACTCCTACAATGTTCTTTCTACTGTCGAGCCCTACTGAACCCTGACTTGTAGAACCTCTATCTGGTTTCCTAAACCATAATGCTCGACAGACAAATTATTTTAATAAAAATAAAAAAACCACCAAAAGACAAGACTAAAAAAATGTTTCAACTAAATAGTATGTCTGTATCAATAGTATCAACTAGTAAATATGTTTCTACTAAATGCTCAGACTTTCCGAAAATATTGAGTAATACACTCAACAAAATAAACATCTTCTTGATATATATGAACAATATTAAATGATTACAATATTAAATATATAGGTAGGATTCTCTGATCTAGGAACATAAAACAGGCTAAAACCAACATAAGTATATAAAATATAATGTGGTAATTGTAATTGTTTTATTATAGTTTAAGAAACGTTTAAAAAAATACGTATTCAATGTAAGTGTAGGGACATTATCTCTACTAACTCTAACTATCCAGGCTTGTAATGAATAGTAATTACCAGTATATCGATTTTGAAACTCACTTTAAAAGTTTACATAAATGGAACAAGGGCAAATCCTTGACGCCATTGATGAATTGGAAATTATAAAACATTTAAGGTAAATAATACTAATTCTTAAATTTTGAACTTAATTTAAATTAAATTTTTCTCTAAGACAATACTACAAGCAGAGATAGACAACTCAGTCGTCCTTCAAAGATCATGGTGCGCACCTGTGCCTAGCTGTGTCATATAATTGACCGAGCGAAGCGAGGTCTCCGTTTTAACTCGACCGTTCGGCATTTCGTCTGTGTGTCTGTATGCCTGTGTGTCTGTCTTACGATTACGGCCAAACGCCTTGACCGATTTTGATGATTTTTTGCATGAATGTTCCTTATTCTTAGGCCGAGCCATGTATATATAACGTTTTTTTCCATTTTTCATTTTTAAGCCCTGAAATAAAATAAAAATGGCGGCCGCACCGTATCTCTCAGTGTAAGCTTTTTTTCAAAGCCAGTTTGTGGCTTAACCGTAAGTCGAATTTAAAAACTAATGAAATTTTGCCAATAGCAAATTTGATTTTCAACAAAATTGTATTCTTGATTTTTTTCGTATCTCTAACGGTAAGCTCACAAAATGGCCGTAAACTTCAAATTTGTTTAAAATCGTCCAAGTTTTTGTATTTCAACCATGTTTTTATACGTTTATTCTAAACCAATTCAAAAGTGTTCCATAGCTTTTTTGTAGATAAAGGTTCAAAGAATGCATATATGACAGTAAAAAAATGATGGAAGTAAAATTAACAAAATTATGAGCTCAAGAAACATTTTTTTATTAGTTATTAGCATGTTCAGTAACGAAAGGAAAAAGTTAAACTTTAGGCCTACATTAAAAGTAGTAAAAATTATTGTATTTTTTTTCATAAATGTAAATGTAATTTAGTTCTAAATAGAATTGTATAAAAATATTTATCAATTTCAAATTTCTTATTTTGAAAACACCTGTTTTTATGTTCCTACTACAAGACTGCTAACAAAACTAGGCCTGTTTTGAATAGTAATTTAGGAATACCCTTATATCCTTTACCCAAAAATGGCATATAATAATAAGAAAGTGTAGAGGATAAGAAAGTGTAGAGAATAAATCAAAGAATCAAACTGAGTACTTGTAAATTATCATTGTAAATTTCATAAAAGTATTTGACTTATCTTTATTTGAATTACAAAATGAGATGAAACAAATGAAACCCCTCGGCGATAAAGGACATACAAAAAATGACAGTTGGACACCGTGGGAAGTGTAGGTACACGGGTTTAGAATAAAGTTGAGGTCACTATCACGACGTTTTAACATCGTTTGTTTTCATTATTTTTAATATTGGAATATAGTATATGATATGGAATAATAATGTTTCACTAGCTAAACCCTGTGCTTACTTCCTTACTGGAACACTATTTTTAACCTACGCTCAAAACCACATTTGCGAGTTTGTTGTAATGTCATTTAATTGGCGATCCATAGGAAATCCCCGAACATTCAGTTGTCATTTTGCAATGTCGTTGTAAATTAAATGCATTTTTTTTAAATCTAAATGTTGTAAACTAAAATAATGGCAATTAAATGAGATTTACATAATATAATATTTGATAAGGATTACCAAATCCTCTTAATAATGGTTGCAAGCTATCAACATCTTTTTGTATTATTGCCAAAATTTCAACGACAAAAACTATATTTTATAGATTTGTTTAAACTTTTAAATTGTTCTCTGAAAAGTGAGGGAATAGACTCAACCACTTTTTCACTAGGATGAGATGGGTATTAGTATGTGATTGTTCTTTGTATGATGCCAGAGCAAATATTCCAAGAACTATATTGTTAATTGTTTTTGTTTTTTATGATATTTTTGTAGAGAAACATAAAGAAGAGATTTGTTTCGATAAACATAGACAAATTTAAATACATTTTTGTCCCGATCACTCCATAAATACTACTGAAAAAGCAATCACAAAAACAATAATATGTTAATTACGCCTGAAAGAAGTTTAATAACATAAAGGTATTAGTTGAAAGTATAGTCTTTTATTTCAACTTGTAAAATTAATTCACTGTAATTCACTTGAAGTTTAGTTCGGTCAAACTAAAAGATTACGTTCAATTATTACCTTGAAAAACAACAAACCTCTGGCGTTCCCATCCAAACCTGAACAGCTAACACACAAAGAGTGTGCGTTGAAAAACCCGTTCTGATGATGGTACATACGTTCTGAAACAAGTAAACAAGATCAGCAAATAAATCTCAGACGGTTAAGTTAAATAAACGTTAACAATAGTTTAACTTAGCATTTTAAGTTATTGCCGTCAATCTTAAGCAATATCTAGTACTAAAAATTTTCGCTACTGTTTGTAAGCTTCGACTAGTTTTCTTAGCTAAATAAATAAAGCTAATAAAACTAATTACAGCTAAAATAATATAGTGAAAACTTATATGTTTTTCAATGGCTTCAAAATGATATACTAATACAAGTGGGCCGGCAATGCTTCAATATTGCTTGATTTAATTATAAGGGTGGGGGGAGGGGTTTGACTTAAATAATCAAATTGCAAAATTTTTGTTTATATAAATTAGGAATAATATTAAATCATTTTAGATTTATAATTTAGGAATTTAGAGCAAATTTATTTTTATTGTGTAGGGGTAGCTAGCCAATTAAATCGTTTTGTTTGTAGTAACGATATTCTCTAAAAAAATACTGGTAAATTATGAAATTTTAGTAAAATTTGTTGAGCAGTTTTTGAGAATATAGAAAAAAAAATAGTGGATTATTATTTAATTTTAATTGTAGTTATACCATTACATTCCTTAATCAAATTGAAAATAGTTTTGTATATCCTTTAAAAATAATATTACTTATTACATAATTTTAGTTTTACAGCTTGCAGGAAGTTAGTTCAATTAATATTATTTATTGTATAAGAGAAGCAACCCCAATCAACCCCTTCCAATTGTGAATCGAAACCATCCAGGGACCCACTCAAATATAGGCTACACAAAAAATATCATCAAAATTGGTCAAGCCGTTTATGATTCAGTGACATACACACGTACAGAAGATTTATAAATGTATGTATATTTTATGAAGATTTAACCATTTAAAATTATTGTTTTCATAACTGTGAAATAATACCATATTGGGCAAGTCTGTTTTATAAAGATTTTCATTATTTTTTGTAATTATTATTTGACATGTGATCATATTTTGTAACTGGCCTTGTACTAACAGTCAAGTCATTCAGTTTTTACTTTTACAAAAACTGCTACTATTCAATTTATTGGAACATAAAATGAAAAACAGAAAATATTATTTTATTACCTAGATTTTAAAATTTATTTACAATGTGCAGCTTTAGTTAATACATTGTGTATGTAGACATAGTTTATATAAATCAACGATGTTTTAGTTGTTAGCATCGAATTAAATTAGAAAATTATAATTTTGTATGTCCCCAAATTTTGTAGTTCAAATATATAAAATGTACGGTACTATTCATAATATACAGTTCAAATAACCTCAATTTTGAAATAACTGTTTTAAGTGGTATTGTTGCATAATACATAAGAGTTTTTAAGGTTAGGATGACATTTTCGTACATTTGAAAAATATTGTTAGCTAAAAGTAATTCGCCTTACTTTAAGCAAGTGCTTGATTTAGTAATACAAATTTAGAGCTTTGACTAAATGCTAAAAGCTTTTGCTTATTTTTTAAGTAACTTACTCATTAAAAGAATTATGAGGTATTTGACATACATGGCGGACACATAAAGGAGATTTAACTATCCCACGTAATATAACGTTACTTGACTGCTTTGAAATCAGGTTCTATCCCTTGGCACAATTAATTCTTTGGACATGATTATTATGTCCCTTATAATACAGTCTCTTAGTTGTCTAATATGTTGCGATGTATGTTTTATTTGCCTGTGGCATTAAAGTTTCCATTGTTTTATGACGTCACATACAGAATATTGTTTCCGTGCATTCTTATAGTTGAGAACATCCTACTTCATGCAGGATGCATTATATTGAATTTATATATTAACATAATAAAATCCTTTGCTATTTATTATTGTGCTGAAATTTTTTAAATTAAAAGTTTTAGATGCGGGTCCGAGAGTAATATTTACATTCAATTATTTCTAATCAATTACTTATTCTAAATTTTGAAACTAATGTATTTTAAAATATGTGTTTCAAATATCAATATCAGAGTAATATGTTCCTGTTATATCAGCTGTATTCCTTTGCGTTTAGGAAATGTCATCGGAAAGCAACATTTACAAATAGCTCTTATAAATTGCATATTTTATTACTACTACCGAAAGTGACCTTTTCCGGGAAACGATTGTGTTTTACGGAAATTCAATCCAGCACCGGAAAGCCCTTTCGATACGAGTTATGAACGATACTTTTCATCATAATGCAACAAAAAATATAATACAAAAAACAATAATAATAATTGGCCTAAGCCAACTTTTGATTACAAACAAAAATATCTAAACAAAACATAAATGAGGTGCAGGGTTAAACAACATAAAACCTAGAGTTTAAAAGTTCTGATTAATATTTATTGTGCGATTTTAGTTTTGGGTAGCATTGCTTTTCCTTCGCTTAGAAGTGTTTCTCTGAAGTAAGTACAATAGAAAATTTGGCTATTTGTTTTGACAATTCTATTGTTAACTATTTGAGGCCAGCTGATTTCAAAGGAACAAATTCATTGGAAACTAACATTAGTGATCCTGGTGGACATACACGAAAAAGGGAAAGTCAACTATAAATTTGATTAGCATGTTTGTGGTACCAAATCACTATTATAATTAATAATAATAATAATATTACCTTGTTAGGTCCGTCACGTGACTTCTTGTCGTGTATTTATTATGACATGTTTCGGAGCCGAAACTCCATTTTCAAGTTCTAATCACTCCGAAAATATCGTCGCACATTAAAATAAATAAAACATATACACACATACATACACATACACATCACACCAACACATAAACACAATATCGCGCTTGTCATAATATTAGGTGCGCAACCTATCATTGTCGGTTGAATACTGCCGGTATTGCGTTCAGGGATCTAACGATGGTTATCTCTGTTTGTCTTCTGTAATTATTTGATGGAAATATCATATAAATGGTCTAAGTGAAATGAAAGTTGGTCATTTAAGATATCGTCCGGTTTATTTTTGAATGCTTTATAAATTTCGTATTCTTCCTTAGCATTCGTTAGTCTACTTTTGCGGTAAATGTGTAGGGTTTCTACCGAAGCGTAGAAGTCACCTGGGCAATGTTTATTTTCTTCAAGGTGACGAGCGTAATTGGAATTGTTAATGTTGGACTTATTGTTGGGAAGATGATCCTTGTAACGTTTGATGCTCTCCCTGTCTGACCTATGTAATGTTTACTACAATCCTGGCAATTGATTTTATAAACTCCGGACATTTTTTCAGTAGAAATGTTGGTTTAACGACTAAGCAATTTTGATAATTTATTTGTTGTACGGAAGGATAATGTGATGTTGTGTTTTTTGAAGATGTTTTTTACTACGTTAGGTAAAAAGTTCGTATATTCAGACGGGACATATTTATTATCAATAGTGCTAAGGGTTTCTATGTGTTTATTGTTCATTCGCGTTTTATGGTTGTTAATCATCTTATCAATTATTGTACTCTTGTACCAATTGGCTACGGCTATATGTTTAATATTGATAAATTCTTCTTGGTAATCAACTTTACTCAATGGGACAGTGAGAAGTCTATGGAGGGTAGGAATGAGCGTGAATGCTGACGTCAGTAGTTGTAGTGGGTTTACGAAAAATTTTGTATTCGAACTTGTCTGTGCTTTTTTTATGGTTAAGTCAAGAAAGTTGAGTTGGTTATCGTTTTCAGTTTCAAGCTTGAACTGGATCTTGGAATTGATGTTGTCCATGTAATTCTTAAGATTGTCGGCTTGCTGGTCGGTTCCATTGAAAACTACGAACGTGTCATCGACGTAGCGGCCATAATATATTATGTTCTGTTTGTATTTATTACGGTTGGACAGTAAGAATTCATTTTCATAATGATTTAAATATTATTATTATTAAATATAAATTTGAGATTGGAAAACGATAAATTTCGTTGCTCTCAGCTTTTAATGAAAATTATTACTTTAGATGCAGAGTGCAGAGTGATGACAATATTTACAGTTTTAATATAACCAGTTTTGAAGTTTTATAGTTTTAATCAGTTGCTAAAAGTGATAAATTTTTAATACAGAGTCTTCCAAAAGTAACTTAAAATATAGGACTCTGTGTATTAAAAAAAATTACTGTAACAGATATATCAAAAATTTAAAAAAACCTTGAACGGCCAACATAGTTTCTTAAATCATAGCTAAGAATAATGGTCTCGATCAAATCACTTAAAAAAAAACTAAATAAAAATCGGTTCATACATTTGGGAGCTACGATGCCACAGACAGATACACAGACACACGGATACACAAATACACACGTTAAACGTATAACCTCCCTCTGTTTGCTTTTTGGGTTAAAAGATACTATTTTGATCTTTAATTATTTGATTTATAAAAATACGAAATCGAAGAAAATTTTTTAAATTTAAATAGATATTTGTCCTATCAATAAAACTTTTTTACAAAATTTTTTTACAAAGATACAAATTATAAAAAAAGTAAATAAATAAATAGTTCGTTGGCCAACTAAAAAGATAAACCATATGGGTTAACAAAAGATAATAGATTTCTAAATTATAACCAAAGGCTTTGCATGCAATCTATCCGAATATAAGTTGAGTTACGTAAAAAAATCTTCTCATCTAAATCATAATAATATAAAGTCTACCTGCAAAGTAGTTAAACCTCAGTAATTGTTCTTATTAAAAACAAACTTTAGGTTCAAAGGTGGGTCACCACATGTAAGCAGCACACTTGAAAGGTGTTAAGTTGTTACTTAAGCATACAATGATGATAACCTGCAATAAAACCGAACCAGCTTTAGATGTTAAAAATAAAATGGATCAATGAAGTTGCATGTGCACTTTGATTTGCTCTAAACGTATTCAATATTACACTTATGTTAACAAAAATTATCAAATCACAGAGTTCACTTGCAGTGACAAGATCTTAGTGCCTCTTCCAATTTTAAGAAACAATATTAAATTTTACAGTTTAGTTTGCATATAAGATCATTACATTAAATGTATGTGTTAATTATTTGTTAAATGATAAAAGTTAACTTGCAGTAACAAAATCTGTCTGAATTTTCTAAATATTAAAGAGATAGACAGTAAAAATGTGCTTAGTTTAGGGCATAAATTGACTCAATATTTTCTAAGAAATAGAGATCCGAGCAAAAAAAGTGAATTAGGTTGTCGTAAAAATTTATTTTCAATTGTTATGTGTGAGACAAGTAACGATATTTATAACCCTATGTTAAGGGGTGCGGTTTTGCTGGGTTGGATTTACACTCACCACACCTGAACCTGATTGCAGCATGTTGACATCCCCCCGCCCTTACAATACATGCAATCTGGTATTGGAAAATAAATTAGTTCAAGTTATTGCAGGTCGGTGTTATAGGACAGTCTTTATGATGTACTGCTATAGTGTTTTATTTAATAAATTTTGTTCGTTTAAAATTTACGGCAATCTGAACCACTCAATAGCTGTGAAGGATACAATCTAAGGATATGCATATATATGCTTCCTAAATTAAAGGATTTACTTCGTATAAAATAAATTTTAAAAATTAGCAAATGCTTATTATTCTATCATGGAAAGACATTTGTTGGAAATTTCAAGTATTTGCTTTAAAACAAAGAATTTGATGGGTTTTTTTTTTTTAAATAAATGAAGTAAGCAAACTAACAATTACTTATAATAATGTTTCAAGTTTGTAACATCTCATACTTGAAAGCTAAATGAAATTCCACAAAAGTTGTAGTTTTGAGGATGCTTAAATCTACTTTTTAAATAAGAAAGTTTTAAATAGCTAAGGCTATAAAAGATTTGGAAAACCAAACGTATACACAATTTTATTGTATTGTTTTGATAAGAACCATTTCCAGTAGAATAAAATGTCTTACCTTTGTTTCCGTTACGTGACTTCTGTTTGTGAAAGCGTATTTGTGAAGCGTTTCGTGACTTGCATCCCACCTTCAGAAACAATTATAAATTACTAAACCGAGGTCGTCAAACATTAAAATGAATTACACAAAACAGAATATTTAAATATAGTACATTTTTAGTGTACACCATCTGGCTACCGGACGGCAAATGTTAGTCTGTTATCTGGCACATTTGGAACCTGATATTTCCACCATCTTCTTAAACTCTTATCGCCGTTTCATAAGAGGTATAAGAGTTAAAATTTAACTGGTAATTCAATAATTTATGTTCGCCTTTTGAATATTTTGATTTGAACTACTTATAAATGTCATACTCCTCAACAGCGTTCATATATATTCCTTTAGAACATATTTTAATTGTTTTAAGATTATTTGTAAGCTCGTATAACAATAGTCTTGCTCTATTAGATGGCGTGCAAAATGTAATTGTTACCTGAAATTGTTTTTTCAGCGTTTTTTTTAAATCGAATTTAAACGCTCTCCTAGTTTGGCTTGTGTAGCAATCATTGCATGTCAATCTATATAGCCTACGCCTGTTTTGGCATGTTTGGTCTTAGATAAGTCTTGGGTTTTGGGGATGAAGAAATTGTTTAATAGAAATGATAGTTCGGAAGGCTATTATTATTCTGTTAAGTTATGGAAGGTAGAAGTAACTTTAGGTAGAATGCTGCCATATTCAGTTGATACGTAGACAAGTTTATCTTTTTATTCGGGTCGTGATTCGGATCTAATCTTGCTTTTTAAGAGAACTTTGTCATTGATTGAGCTTTCGTAACAATTTCTTATGGCTAGGTTTCTATCTATTTTATTGTATTCAACTTCTCTTTTTTGAAGATGGGATAAAAGTCCCGAAACGAGTCACTTATACAAAAAAAGCGGTCCCATGACTGAAAAAATTAAGACACTTTATTCTAACCAATTAGTGATCTGGCTACCATATCGAGCCGGTTCAAATTTGTTGTAAATCTTCGAAATTCGAGTATTATCAATGTATTTGTTTATATCTGCACCTCCAGCATAAACTGAGAATACTTTATTGGGAAATATAATTATACCTGTAATCCGAGCTAAATGGAATTTTAAATAATTTTACCACGCAGATGAACCGTTGACGTCAATTGGGCAAGTTTAGAAAATTAAGTTTTAGAATTTCAAACAAATATCGATACATCACTGAACATTTTTAATACATTTTTATTTGCTTAACAATTTTACACGACTCCATCAAAGCAGTGGAACTGAAACTCAATTCAAGACGTGAGGTTTGTGTCGACACGATTGACGTGTTTTACTAATATAATTACAATGTTTTTTTTTTGATTTAACGAATCTTCAATTCGTTATGTTTTACGGAAAGCGATTGATTTATTTACTCATTTTATGAGTGATTAAATATAAAATGTCTACATAATACACCAAGGGATACAGAACTCGTTATCGTGTACAGCTTACTGTAATATTGTGAAATTCGTAAAACATTCCGCGTTTTCAATCTGTTCATATTGTTAAGTAAACAATATACTTAAGTTAGTTAGTGGATAGTCATCAACTCTGTAAATAATTCGATCACTTAGATGAACAGCTGATGTGAGTTGAACTAATTTCCAAAATTAAGTTTATATGTTTAATATATCAACCAACTTTTTGGGAAATTGGATTACTCACAAAGGCATGGAAATGGCCTGCGTGTTGGGAATATAATAGTAGAATTTGTTTCCAGCACCTCAGCCTCCTGCCACAGCTAAACTAACTTCTAGAACTTTACATTGAATTGCCTTTAAAACACTCAAATACAGAAAAAGTCGCATTTGAGTGGCGAATGAAGACGGACAACACTTGAGTAAATAATCGTGTTAAGGTAATTAAATTGACTACGGAGCTGAACAGCTGTCATAAGGTGAACGAATTTCCAAAATTAAGATTATAAGTTTTAGAACCAATCAATTATTTGTTAAATTGGTCTACTCACGAAGGCGTTGAATAGGTTGAAATAAATTAGTAGAATTTGTTTTCACCTCAGCCTCCAGCTTTGCGAGTTAGAACCTGGGCTTTGCGGCATATGAATTTATACTGCTTCGCTTCGATCTCGGTGGAGGGGCTTCCAAGCCATCGGCCTCGAAACAGAAGTTACCCCACGGTAAAATATCTACGTTTGGCTTTGAACCGGGTACTTTTATTTTAACTATGCGTACTATAAGTTAGTGTAAAAAAACAAAATGTACAAAATAATTTTTATAATTTTAGATAAAAACTAAAAAGTTTCAATTTAGTACGAAAAATCACAAATCATTGTTATTTCCGGTCTAAAAATGGTGGTAAGATTTTTTTACTAATGAACTGTGTACCAAGTTTGAACCAAAATCGAACTAAAATAAAAAATTGGAGTTATAGTTTGAACATATATAAAGTTTACACATAAGTTAAAGTAGGTGTAGGCAGTGCGAAAATCGCTGCTCGGTCGAGTCGTACGCTTGTGTCTACTGGCTGTGGCTACTTAGTCGGGGTGCAAGCGTAATGTTAATGTTTATAGCAGTTATTCCAGCAATGTCTACAATGAACCATAAACCAAAACCTAGTGGCGGAGAGTTAAAAAGAGCGTGAAGAAAAAGATAAAACAAATTACAAAGTTTTAAATAAAGTAGATTTCTAAAATAACTTCCTTTTTCACGCACTGCTGAATGTGGAATTGTAAATTACAATATAAACAACAGTGAATCTTAACCGACTGTTTCTTCTATCACTTCACGAGGAAGCTTTCGGGCAAAAGTGGGTTTTTTTTAAATCGACGTGAAAGGAAGTAGATTTAGAAAGTGGGAAACTGACCAGTAGAAGGTAGATTTCAGTTCTGATCCACCTTAATGGAATGTACATGAACAACTAAGAGGTTATGTGTACACTATACATTTTAAATATATAATAATATGATTTTAATATAATTAATAATAGTAATAATGTTATACATCATATAATAATTATAATAATCTTGTCATCGTTAAGATTATTTTCTCTCTTCCAATAGTACGAAGAGTGGGTAGCGAAAACTCTTGGGCCTATGAGCGTCCAAAATTTAAATCCGACCCTGATCACCTTAGTACAATTTGGGGATTGGGGGGATAAATAGGGAGTAAATCTTTGTTCTTAAATATTCGTCTATTTGCAAGGTGATCAGTCCTACACTTGCAGCATTTACTCCTCAAGGAGATGACTGGTTTTATTAATCTGCTTGACAAAAAACAACGAAATAAAATTGAGACACGCTTTCTTAAAAAATAAATACGGATATTAAGATGAAGGTTTGTGATGTAAATTCCTTCGTATGTTATATTATGCTTGCAAGGTTGCAATACGGGACTGGATGGTGGGGTGGGGCTTCTAAATCTGCTATTAAACCTTTATATATAACATTTACAAGTTTATTTGTATAATGCTATTCAAGAATAAAAACCATTTTTAATTCCCACTATTTGCATAATTAAGTTTTCTTCTTATGAAACATATTTTTGTTTATAAAGTTATGAACATTTGTTTAATAATGAGTGATAATGTATTTATCAATACAATTTATCATTCGATCTTATGTAGATCTGCACTGCAATTATAAATACTAATACATTTTGATCCACATATCACTGGAAGTAATTATTGAACTTTTGAGGACGATTTTTTTTTTATTTCTTTACTATTTTCTAAAACTAGGAAATGAAACAGAGGAGCTCTTACTTCAGAAAAAAAGATGGAAATTACTTTCAGTATCATCGGTTGTGCGATGTTTCAAAATGGCGTAGAAAACAACAATGATAGTTCTGTTGTGCTCCTTTATCTTTGTTCTAGAGGTAGGCTACTTTGACTTACAACTCACTTTACTTACTTTGACACGATACATCGGCGAAGTCGATCTGCACTACGTCATGTCGTCTTTGTTCAGATTGATGTACCCACAATGACTAAGACAGCTTGCATGCTGAGTTGACTCAAAAGGTTAGTGAGTAAATAGGCATGGAAGCTTACTGGGCCCATAACCCAGAGGTCCCTGGATTAAAACCACCTTCCGCTACCATTTTGTAACGTGAGGTATCTCAGGTACACGCAACTCTCACTGGACCCAAAGCCATCCTTAACTAACGATAATTACCGTATATAATAACGTTAAAAATATAACTAAAGCGGAAAATTGCACCCGAGATCAGCTTAAATAGGCCTAGCGAGATGCTTATATTAATAATATATAATATATTAGAAGCTTTGTTTGCTTCTGAAGATGGGGTCTACCCGAAACGCGTCAAGCGAAAGAAAGACAAAGCTAAGAAAGGCGGATAAGCAAGAAGACAAATGTTTCAAGCATCTTAGCGGAAATAAGAATAACAAATGCAGTGAACACTTATAGTGTTGTTTCTTCAATGCTATTAGCCAATCCTAATTTTAAGTTAATCGCGTTCAAAATAAAATATATAAATCCGTTCATTCTGCGAGAACCTGCCCGAACTATGGTTGAAAATCACTCTCTCCCCTTGTCCAACATCAGCTGGCTCATACAAGGCTTGGTTTACTCGTATAAGATAGCGCTAAAACCCTAGTGGACCCAAGTGATTCCATGAATCCTTCCCAGACGATCCGAGATCTAGATCAAGATGATATGTTTATCTACATAGTATACTACATGTTTAGTTAACCTGCTAAGTTTTGATCGTGTGAACCATCCTCACGTCATGATACGCCTGTAGAAGCAGGTGCCGAATAGAGGTGCTCAAAACGTGTTAATTTTGAGTTGTCTTAAATTAATATAATTTGAATCAAACTTTCAGGGCGGTTTGTGGTGCGGAACCCTTGGTCAACCAGTCAACCATAACATTTCTGTTGTTATTTACACACAAACTTACTAAATCTAGTAATAAAAAATGGTTGTCTCCTTATTCCGAAATATGCGACTTCGATTTACCGACTAAAACTATTCGATAAAACTGTTCTAAGACAGAACTTTTAGAAGACAATGAAAGTACAGAGATTGTATGAGGTGACTTTAAAATGCTTGTACATTCTTTAAGATACAATAGATACCTACAAATAATAACTACTTTAAGAAATCAGATGGAGAGTTCCAAAATTTTAGTGCAAATGCTTTGCCCTTTTAAGATCATTTTAAAAACTGATACATTAGTTAATAAATTACTAGTTTGCTAAATTGGC
This sequence comes from Philaenus spumarius, assembly GCA_018207615.1. NCBI lineage: Eukaryota > Metazoa > Arthropoda > Insecta > Hemiptera > Aphrophoridae > Philaenus > Philaenus spumarius. The sequence goes on from JAGFPH010000536.1 coordinate 240,829, forward strand.
TATGAAACTAAGTTATGACATATTGATTGAATATTTAATTCATAATCATGCACTGTATATGTAAATTTATTAGTAATTTCTACCGTTTGGGATCAAACGAATAGTAATTGGACTCAAATCATTGCAACTATATTAACTACCTAATTCAGTTTACGTTTTGATCATTTTGTTTGCACATTACTAGAGGGAATAATTTCAAGCTCCCTTAAGCGTATGTCATCATTTAGTTCAATTCACCGGCGATTACAAAGTGATACAAAATATCGAAGTTATTGTCTCCAAAGTTATTTCCTCCTGCCCTCCCATTTACTCCTACTGTCTCCTTTCATCTCTTCCTTCCGTCTCCTTCTTCTGTCTCCTCTTACCTTTAATTGATTCTTCATATCCTCTCCTCCCGTCTCTTTCCTTCGTCTCCACTATTCTCCTGAGACTCCCGTCTTCTTTTGTCTCCTCAACTCGTTGTCCTCCCGTCTTTTCCTTCTGTCTCCTCTTTCTGCCTTATCCTTTCTCGACCCGTCTCATATTTATGTCTTCTTCTGTCTTCTCCTACCTTTAACTGATTAATTATATAATCTCCCGTTCCCTTCCTTCGTCTCTACTCTTCTCCTGTCGCCTATCATCTTCTTTCCTCTCTTCAACTCTCCCCTTCCGCCTAATATTGTCTCCTCCCGACCCCTCCTTCTATCTTCCAAATTTAAAATATCTACAGCAGTTTGGAGGTGTTGAAATAAACAGCTGATTATTGTTGTACAACACAAAACAACTTACACCAGCTATGTATTTTAAAATGGCAAATATTAAAAATGGAAAGAAAGCAATTTAAACATATATTTATAAGAGTAAACTGTCGTTTAAAGTATTTGTAAGTTTCAATATTTTTCTACCAACTAGGAGCCATACACTTTAAATCGATGTGCAATATTATGTAAGATATTTTTTACATAATCTTACCATTTTCAATATAAAATGTAACCAAACTGCGTTCGAAGATATTGTTCCTTGGATTAATTTGTGTAGTCCAACTATCAATTTTTGTTCTGACCCCAGTCTGCCAATATGTGTTTGTTTTAGGTGTGTATTTGTGTTTTGTGTAATTGTCAGTTTTGTGTTTTTGACTTCTCAGTTTCATCTCAGAGATGTACTACATATATGTTTAAAAGTTAGTGTTATCTATTTGTTTTACGCTGTAACATATGACTAGATCTTTAGGTTTATGTAATTTAGCTTCTTAGAACTTAGAATTATGTTATTTAGAACTTAGAATAAGTAATTTGATAACGGGAATCGATTCACGTTCCAAAAAGTCGTGATTTTGATTTTAACTTGTGTGTTAATATGTTATTAAAAAACTATGTTAGAAATGGTTCCGTCGTAATAGAACAACATTACAAAATTGTATTTATTTGGTAACATTGCACCTACTTATAAATGGTTACATAACCTATAAAATCTAATTTTGAACATTTAAATTTAAATAAATACAAAATTAATTATCCTATGTTACTCTGAAATGTGTAAATTAACTACCAGAGAAGGATTTGTTGAAACAGGATCTGTAAGTTCTGTGATTATTTCTACCAAAGAATACAAAATGTTCACCCTTAACAATATTCTACAAGTACTGTGACATTGACAAATAGCCATTGACGTCATACAAGCTAAAAGCTGGGGTTAATGCATTAGGATAGAGTCTACTTCACTAGGGTTATATTTGGGCTAAATCGGGTGTGTTGGGGTTACGTTACGAAAACCTATAAATTATCAACTTGAAACTTTCCCTAGGGCAAGTGAAAAAGGCGGGAAGAAATGTTGTATACAGGGAAGGACAATATGTGTGGAGTGGTTGGATTACTTGAATACGTCGGTTATTGATTTAGTTTTTAAAAATAAGTAAAATCGTAATATGCTACATTTCATATACAACAGATATGACATCCTATAAACAAAAAACGCTCTATTACATCATCGTAATATCCAATATCGTATTTATTTCGAATTTCATTATTGTGATTGTTACAAATTCACCAAACATTCAGTTTAAACATTCCACAAAAAAGCAAATAATATAAAAACCAAAACACATATATCTTGAAAAATATAATTTCAAAAATGAAACAAACGAGATCTGTAGGTTTAAGTTTAGAGGTTTTCAACTTTTTCAGTAAATCGATTTTAAAACGATCAAAAATCTATAAGTTTACAATCGATACTAATGTAAATTTAACAATTTAATATGTCAAATGTGACCGTTATGCTAACTTTTCAGAAATATGTTAAAATGATGTATACAATTATGTTAACAAAGTTTTTCTTCATGCTGACTTGTCACAAATATATTCAAACAATATGTAAACACAACCTAAACTAACTTAAACTGACGTAACTTTCGTGGCGTAATGTTTTTCATCATCCTAACTTGTCACAAATATATTAAACCGATAAACAATTTTATTTTTATTAAAATATATTTTCATATTATCTAGCCAAGTCCTACATTTGGCATCATTGTAATATCACTCCTTTATTGCATAACAGAATTTTGAATGTCCATACGTATTATTTGCAAGATTGTCGAACACTGACCAAATGAAACTGATGAGATGTGCTTTTCATTTTATATATTTATTACCTTACATTTTCAAGTACGGAAAATTATATTACCGATGTCTTGTCGAACGGGTTCTATGTTAATACCTAGAAGAGGATTTGACGCTAAAACTCCATTATTTCTTTAGAAAACCATGTTAAACTAAAAATCCCTCTAACTGGGGAAATTATCTGAGGTACTGCAAATAGACAAAATTCTACTTGAAGATGCCGCGTAGAATAGGCTCTACGCCAAAACTATAAAAGGCCCCGAAGAAAGATACAAATACCCATTTTTCTTTTAGAAAACCATGGTAAATTTTAAATTACTCTATGGTGGGAACTATTTGGAGTAAAACAACGATTTAAATATAAAAATATTAATATTAAATATTTAGTTTCAAACGTGGAGGTTGGCGTGCGAAGCAAGCATTGGTATACCCTATATTGCTACAAAACAGTATTATCTATTTTAACTAAAACACAGAGGTAGTTTTAAAAGGAAAATAAACTTTTGTATTTGTTGACAACGCAATCAATTCTCCATACAATACCGTACAATGGTGTAACATATTTGTGAGGATATAATATACATTGTTAGCACCTATGTTCTGCCATAAAGATGTAGATATTCCAACAAACAACATGATATTAGAACCTCTTCGTCGATTCATTTAACAGCTGTTCCGTTAACTATTATTCTGTTAATACGATTTATTGTATGAAAAAGATAATGTTGGATTTATTTTGTAGAATTTGGATTAAACTTTTCGGAAATATTAGTATCTGTTCAAATCGAACCAGTCTTTATTTTTGAATCATAAAATGCATTTCAACGTACATAATTTACTATATTATAAACTATAACGTAACTATTCTTAAATTATCAATACTAACATCGCAATATCTATTGACAGGGAATGAAATTGACAGGTATTTTAAATAGTATACGAATTATGAATATTAAACACTACAACTTTATTAACTAAACAAACCTCATCTCACACATTAAAATACACCAGTTATAAATATAAATACGTTGGCGCAAATACGTTTAAATTGCATTTCCTTTTTACTATTACAACAATCAAAATAAATACAAATAACGACAATGTTACAACACACCTAATGACAGTTAAATTATTATACAAATATACAGCAATACTTCACAATAATTAATTTAATATATAACTTTATTGGACAGCGATACAGGACAATCCCGCCATAGAACAAACAGCTGACAGAAACATATTTACAGATATGATGATAGTCAAAAAAATATATACACAACAAACTATACTAGGTCTGTCAACCACAAATCAAATACTAGAACCAATAAAACTCATTACGTGGGTTAACTGCTTTATTTATTTGTTTTTATTATTGATATTTAATATTTTATATTATTGTATGCTTAATTGATTTATTTTATTTGGGTAGAACCTGAGTTATTCTCAATACGCATTACCGTCACTTGATAGCGATACTCATGCGTTCTAAGATCTAATCAATTTCTAATCAATCCAACCTAAACTTGTTATATCCACTTCTAGATGCATTCGATTTTCCTGGTACATGTAATACTTGTAGAGATAGTAACTAAAGAGTTGTTAACTTGTCAGGTTTGTTTAGGGCAAGCCTTAGCCGACTAGATAGCGTGGCATCTTTATGATCATATCTTCACCAGATAACTTTTCATATCTGTGGGCGGAAGTAAACTAAACGGTGGTTGGATCGCTTCCAAGCTGACGGGATATAACTAGTTACGATATAGCTTGGTATGTTTTACTACAGTAATATATTTTTTTTAAACACGATTTTGTTTTATCTTAAAAAGACACCATAATGCATCGATGAAGGGGAAAAAAGTTTCGTCAAGCTTTTTATATCAGCAAAATTTAGTTGGATTACTTGTTTATTTATTTTTTACATAAAACCACGAAAGTTCATGAACTTTTTTTAAAGTTTCATTCTAATAAAAAAAAGTTTTACATAAATTTGACTTCCGGTCAAAAATTGTGAATCCGTTTGTTTCATTTTTTGGCTAACGAACTCGTCCAAACGACTTAGAAAAACATCGCGTGTACCAAATCTGGACCAAATTAGATTTAAAATACAACCGTTAGAGTGCAATCGCATATATATTAGTTTTATGACACCGAAAACGGGTTCTGGGGACCATGCTTTGTGCTCATTGGCTACTCCCAATTTTAGATATCACCATAACTCATCAGTTCTATGGAAATTTGCTAATAACAATAATTTGTTAAATGAAGTTAGTTGTTATTCTAGGTTTATTAGGATAAATCTTTAGTTTTTATATTTATTGTTATATTTTTTTTTTGTGCGGATGGAGTGTTTATATTCTTTAAACAATATAACTTTAACCAGTATTTTTATTGTTTCATTATTCTCATAATTCCAATATTTTTTTCTTCTGCGCGTTCCATTCAGTAAATGGTCTATTTTCAGAATATGAAAAACATCCCTACATTTAGTCACGCTGTTTAAAGCTATGAGTTTAATTTGAGTTTAAGTTAAAGATAATGAAAGCAAATGCACATACAATATTGGTGTGTTTACTGTTTTGGTATAGTATGCCGGGTTGAACAAACCAATTAGGCCCTACTACACATAACTTAAAAATTATCCTTCATCCGATTGTTTTGACAGTTACACCATACGATAATCAACGGAATCAAAGGGCTACTAAAAATGTGTTTTGAAATTTTTTGTTTATATACCGTTTTTTTTTTGCAATTTAGGTTTGTAGTTTTAAAACAGCCGCAATTTTGAAAAGCATTATTGGATAGAATAGATTATTTTTCTTGAGATAGGTTAAACTTCATTTTAAGTTTGAAACTTACGTTACCGAATAGAAAGTGATCGCAATAGGACTGTGAGCATTACAGGGACTTAGAGTATTAATGTAAGTACTAGCTAGCCCGATCCGACTTTGAACGGATAGACAAATCAAAGTTAAATGTATATTAAAAAAAATATATTATATAAATAAATATAAATTACACTATGTATTTCTTTGTTTTCTTATGCATTTCTTTTAGTAACTTTGTCCCTCCCAAACCTCCCTAAAATTTCATTTTTTTTTTAAATCCTTTCATAGCGAGCACCTAGGGTCCTAGAGGAAGCTACATAACAAATTGCATTCCAATCCGTTCGGTTGTTTTTTACTAGTAAGTTTGACCCCCCAAACCTCCCCTAAAATTTCGAAGTTTTTGAAAACGTTTCTTAGCGAGCATCTATGGCCCTAGGAGAAGCTACATACAAAATTTCATTCCAATCCGTTGGTTGGTTTTGGAGAAATCGTGATTTAGTAACTTTGACCCCTCAAAACCCCTCTAAAATTTCGAATTTTTGAAACCCTTTCTTATCAGCACCTACGGCCCTAGAGGAAGGCACATAATAAATTTCATTCCAATCCGTTTAGTAGTTTTAGAGAAATCGTGATTTAGTTACTTTGACCACCCAAACCCCCTCTAAAATTTCGAATTTATTTAAAACCCTTTCTTAGCGAGCACTTGGGGCCCTAGAGGAAGCTACATAACAATTTGAATTCCAACCCGTTCTGTGGTTTTTTTAGTAACTTTGTCCCCCCCAAACCTCCCCTAAAATTTCGAATTTTTTAAACCATTTCTTATAGACCACGTATGGCCCTAGAGGAAGCTACATAACAAATTTCATTCCAATCCGTTTGATGGTTTTTTTTTAGTAACTTTGACTCCCCCCCCCCAAAACCTCCCCTAAAATTTCGAAGTTTTTGAAAACCTTTCTTAGCGAGAACCTATGACCATAGGAGAAGCTTTTGTTCCAATCCGTTCAGTAGTTTTTGAGAAATCGTGATCAGTGAGTCAGTGGATTTGGCTTATATATAGATTATTGAAAGGATTCGGGTAAACATGTAGCCGTAGCATTACTCGTAATTCAAAAAAGTTTCACAACCGGGTTCAGTGGCCAAAAAACGCTTATTGCTTTTTAAGAACCCAATGGTTCCAAGCCAAGTTAAAATTGACATTCTGTATATATATATATATCATTTTAACATACAGAGTGTTTCGCAATAGGTTGGCACAGCTTCAGGAGATATTAGAGAAGATAAAAAAAAGATAAAAATCGTTAAGAAAGCTTCGTTTTCCAGATATCCGCAATTTTTTTTCAAAATAATTTATTTCTAGAGAAATGTACCACCGATTTAGTTCAACCTTAGCATGAAGATGAACCTAACAACGATATATTTTGAGAAAAATAAGTGATTATATACAATAAAGCTTTTTAAAATCTCGGGAAAATTTCAAACTTAATGTTCCCAAAACCCGTACATTTAACACAAAATGTCACGATACCTTTTTTGTAGCCCGATTATTCTCTATCGGATGGTCAAATAACTGACAAAATAATCGGATAAAGGATAATAGTTACGTTATGTGTTATAATTAATTAATTGGTTTGTTCAACCCGGTATCCTATACCAACTCAGTAAACATACAATATTGTGTGTACATATGCTGCTATTATCTTTACCATAACTATTATCCTTTATCAGATTGTTTTGACAGTTATCCGATAGGGAATTAAAATTAATAAAAATAGAGGTACCTTGACAGTTTTGTAAAAATGTAAGGTTTTAGAGTAATTTAGGTTTGAAATTTTCAAATTACTGCAATTTTGAAATGCATGAATGAATGCTAGTCACTTATTTTTCTTAAAATAGGTCATTGCTAGGTTAAACCTCATGCCAAGATTGAGCTGAATCAAACAGTCAAACATTTCTTTAGAAATGAATTATTTTGGAAAAAACGGCGGATATCTGGAAAACGATATGAACAATTTTGCTTTCTTCAGCTCCCCGATCATCTCCTGAAGTTGTGCCAACCTCTCGCGAAACATCCTGTATATTTAAGTCATGTTAACACGACGAAAAAAGATGGATATTAAAGAGAAATAAAACTTGAAAATATAGAGGTTAATATCAGCCAACTTTTGACATGTTTGTACTAAATAATAGAAACAAACAACTTAACAGACACAAAAGAGTAAACAATAAGTCGACTAAACAAAATTAATGAAAGAAATCATGAAAATATAAGCGTAAAATAATTTCACAATACTTTTAATATTAAAGTAACAACAATGAACCATATAACACAATAATGAATGCTATGAAATAATAAAGTGAATCCTCGAGTTGACAAACGTTGCAAAATTGAAAATTACGTCAAAGTAAATGATTACAGAAGTGCAACCCTATTTATGTATATGTAGGGTTCAGCTAAGAAATGGTTTAAACAAATTCGAAATTTTATGGAAGGTTTTGGGGGTCAAAGTTACTAAAAAAAAAAAACGCTGAACGGATTGGAATAAAATTTGTTATGTACCTTCCTCAAGGGCTATAATAGGTGCTCGCTAAGAAAGGGTTTAAAAAGATTCGAAATTATAGAGGGGTTTGGGGGTCAAAGTTGCTAAAAAAAACCACCGAACGTATTGGAATGAAATTTAGTATCTAACTTCTTCTAGGGCCCTAGGTGCTCGCTAAGAAAGGGTTTAAAAAATTCGAATTTTTGGGGGAGGTTTGGTTGGGTCAAAGTTACTAAAAATCCCCATAAGAAATACATAGTGTAATATATTTATTGATATATTTTTTTTAATATACATTTAAATTTAATTTGTCTATCCGTGCAAAGCCGGATCGGGACAGCTAGTTTATTCATATATACAGGCACCTACTAGTAAACTTTCCTCCGTATATGAGGAATATTATTTTCTTATATTATTTACAGTCTGTATGTTTAATTTGGTAAATGTGTAATTAGTAGACGAAGCAAAGTACATTGTTGCATAGTCCAAGTACTTACAGTAGGTAACCTGTACATTGCCCATTGTACTGTAGTGCCTTTACATTGTGCTTTAAAGTATACAATTGAATTGTCCTTACAAAGAGAATATATTTAGTACAATGAACAGTGAGAGATGGTTAGGCTGCACAAGTGGTAGCAGTATCATTAGTAAGATGATTTATCTGTATGATGCAATGAACTATTTGTACTGAAATAATGTATTAATTACACTCTGATATCCTTATACCAAATGTTCATAAAGTCCCTTTAACAAACTTTATTATTTTTATTACTGAAAATAAGTTAACAAAACTTTGTGTATAAGCTATCTTGTATTGCGTAAAAGGACAAATGTTTTGACATATTTGTCCCTCTATGATTTTGGGGATATAGAGGAAAATGTTAATAATTTAATTAAGCCATGTAATTAATACACCATTGAAAATCTTACTAAAAGAGAAACAGAGTGGCGCAAACTATAGCTTATTGTCTTGCTTCGTTTCAAAGTGATTGACAAATTACTGAAAAATAATTTTTGTACGTATGTAAATTAATCTCTTTTAAATGTTACGAAATTGTATTATGTGTTGGTAAGATTTTTAGATTTTTTTAAATCTAGTTATAAAAACATTGTTGAAATAACCTTTTTTAAAAATACATTTACCTTTAACAACCTACTAATTCCTAATATTAACAAATTAATAACCTGCTTTGATGTTATAATAAAAATACAATTTTCCATAACTTTGATTGTCCATTACTTTGAAACGAAGCAAGATAAAAAGCTCTAATTAGCGCCTTTATTTTTCTTTTAATAAGCTTTTCAAAGGTGTATGACATGTAAATGTGCATTTACAAGGTGTATTATTTTCAATATTTACATTTGAAAATGTTAACCCTTCCCTCCACCAAAACCCCCTAAAAAACATAGATGGTCAGATATGTCAACAAATGTGTCATATCTGTTATGCAACATAAGATATATGCAAAGTTTTTTTTAAATTTATTTTCAGTAACAAAAATAATTCAGTAGGTTAAAGGGACTTCTAGGGTTAATGAACACTCTGTGTATCTATATCTCTAAGGGTTAACTTGACTTACATCAAAATACCCTGCCTAAACCAAAGTCGATAGTATGTAGAATTAAACAAACATACTGACCTATAATTAATTATTGTAGATAACTAAACAATCTAAATGTAAAATGTTTGCATTTCCTATAACCAAATCATCATAAGAACTCAAATTTGCTCTTTGTTTCAACATAATATTATAAGTAAGTATAGTAAAGTGCTACAACGAATTAATTTTGTGAACTACATATTTTTTACCAATACATTTCGCTCTGTCATCGTTCATAAAATTTAACACACAAGTTTTCATTTAGTGGAGGTAACTAAAAAACCAGCAAATCTAAATATTTCCCCTATTGAACCCCTAAACAATTTTTAAAACACTTCTAACTTATCACTTGTTTATCAATATAATATTAATATTAACCCAATCTCATGTCCAAGCAAGCATGTAGCTAACGAGCGGGGCCCTTCGGTATTGATGTTGAGTAATGTATGTGCGTAAGAGCTGCCTGCCGATTACTCGTTCGCCGGGACTTGGGAAACCTTGTCATCAACGAGGGTACTGGCACGGGGGTGCTGGCAATAATGCTTTTTGCAGGGCATGGGGCGGCTTCTAGGAGATATGGAGTGTCGCTGAATTCACAGGGTGGTTCAGTGGGCATGAAGGTGCATCCAAAACCGTAGCCATTCGTTTGGAGGGTCGGTGACCCGTCTTGGCATTTAAGCAGAAGCGCAGACTGGTACCAGGGGTGCGAGAGGGCTCTACTGCAGGCAACTCCAGTACCCTCGCAATTGCTGTTGGCCTCGTGGGGGTAGTTTCTCGGCTAATAGTTAGAGGTTCGCCCTGCTTGTCTATCCGCTGAGTGGGTGCTGGTGGAGAGCCCTCGGGACTAGATACACCATCACCTAGCAATTTTTGTTAATCTCAAGACGTTCTTGTCAATATAATATATTATAATGCTGACGCTTAAAACCTTTGAGGGCCTACATAATCCCACATGTATATGTGGGTAACGGGCGGCACTCTTCGGTATTGATGTCGGGTAAGGTATGTGCATAAGTGCTGCCTGCCGGTCACTCGTTCGCTGGGGCTTGGGAAACCTTACCAACAACGAGTACTTGAGGGAGGGCTTTAGTGCTTCTTCTTTCAGGGAGTGGGACAGTGTGCCAGGAAATCTGGATTGTTTTTCCGGGTTCCCGGTGGTGCATGATAAGCTGAAACCGAGCTGAAATTGACTGTGGGCTTTTGTGGCGGGCCAGAGACCAGTTTTTACCTTTAAGACACTTTTGCATACTGGTACCGTGTGTGTGAGAGAGCCCTAGTGGAGGTAACTCCAATATTCGGTTCTCATCGTGGGAGTAGTGTCACTGCTAGTTAGTGGATGGATCTACCGCTTGTCTTTGTGAGAGTATGTGCTAGTGGAGAGCCTTCGGGACTAGATAGGCCAGCACCTTGTACTTGTTCAGCTTAAACATACTTGTCAATATAATATAACTTGGGGTAGCAAAGTGTTATAACGAATAATAATTGTTTAACTACACATGTCTGCCGATATATTTCATGTTTATTTATATTTAACACAAAATTTGTATCATGTAGTGGAGGTACTAAAAAACATCTCAATCTAAATAATTCACCTTTTGAATATCTAAACAATTTCCAACACACTTTAAACTTGCTATTTTTGGTGAATTTCATTAAATTTAGTATAGTAGCATTTTTTAGGACTCTGTGTTTCTTATTTCACATTTGACCGTATTGAAGCAAAATTCCTTAGCATGAAATTTGAACCCCTTGAATACATTTCAGAAAATACGAAAATAACTAAAAATTTCTATTTTTGTCGTATTTGAAAGAATTAATTATATATTAATTGATATATATTAAATTAATTATTGACATATATAGCTAGTAAATATTAAACCTTACCTTTAAAATTCAAACACGTAATTAAAAAAAAAAACTTCTTATCAAAGTTTCCTGGTCCAAAACCGCAAAGTATTTTTCGTCCAGATCGATCCGTGTTTCCCATTTAGGCCAACATACATGATTAGCTATTCGCCAGTGAGTGCTAAAATTCACGTTTTCAGCCAGTTTTTTACCCATAACTCATGAACAAACGTGAAATTTAAAATCCAGTTTTAAATCTGTGTTTACATTTTATCTAAAATATTGGCGACAACAAGAAGTATTTTACCCCATAGATGAAAAGCATTTAATATTAACATCAAATAAACTCCTCAAAAACATAAATTAACAAATTCTGGCAATATATACAAATACCGGTTGTTTCACCTAATTTGTTTAAGTTAAAGTTATCAATAAACTACTAAACTAAAAACAGAATAATTTATTAAAAAAATAGTTTCTCCTATGGTCGAAACTCTTCCAATTGAGTTTGCTAAGAACGAAATTCTTAGTTTTTACCTTGACGTTATGAGGAAAAAATGTGGAAAAGGGCAAAGAGGAAGTTTTATAGAATTAATAATAAATATTTAGTAAATTTATTAAATTTCTTAGACGTGAACGATGCAACTATTAAACTGTAGAATAATTTTACAAATGAAATTAAGTAATTAAGTAATAATTCAATTTGAAAGGAATAGTAACAACTCTAAGTAGCTTTATATTTTTATGAAAAATGTAAACCCATTACAGCTAGTATTATATTAAACATTTTCTTTGCCATTACCTAAACACAGCTAAATGTATAAAATATCTACATACTATTGCATATAGAATTAAACCACTTTTCTATTTCACAAACTGTATACAATACGATACAAAAATATTGAAACGGTCACGCTTTGCAATACTTTCTTAAAAGAACACAATTCGTAAAATTGTTACACTCTTTCAATATAGCCTACTCAAACTTAACAAGCAATTTTCAAAATATAATTTTAATTGTGATTTCCAACAATATAGAGGAAAATGCTAAAACATTAACATGTTCTTCTTATTCCTTTTAAACACAACTTTGAGCTTGATTCAAACTGTACTTATACTGGTTAGTTGTCTTATTTCTTTTTTTTAAATAATCTGCTTATTGTTAATACTATATAATTATATAGGTTTACATTTATATTATTTTAGAATAAGTACTTACTATTTTCATAGACTTTCACTGTGTAATCTAAATTATTTTTAATTTTATTTATTATTGCTGTAAGTCATTAATAATTTTGTTGTTAATACAGTTTAGATAAAGAGAGATCATTATTAGGCGATGAACTACTCGTTCATTAATATTCCAGGTCAAAGAGTTTCGTAATGTCAGGATAACTTGAGTGAATCTAGAGCAACGACTAAACATCTGATCTAATTAACGTCAACTCTATCAACACTAATTAAAGTTCAGTTCAGCCAAGTTTACAAAGTGTCAAATAAATATAAGGATGAAAGTGATTGACGCTCTTCGTTAAGTTTTTGAAGTCGAAGTATTTACAACAAACTTTACTCAATATAGCACGCTCTGTTATATGTTTTAATAATTCAATGTATGTTTAGGGTGTCTGTTGTAAGACGGTTTGTAATTTAAGTGCATTCATCTTGTAATTATCTTGCTGGTGTTTCCAGCATGTAAGATTGTTTGTAAGATGTTTAATGTGTAGTCTTAATTTGGGGGCTTCACCAGATTCAATTTTCGAATCAATATTTGCTTTGCATGAGAGGTGACTTAAGCCACTTGGTTGAAATAACTTCATAATATAAGTTTTATGAGTTTGAATAAAATCTATAATTAATAGTAAAATGTTTTAGGCCTACATGACATAGAATTACTTTGATAGCTATACTTTCCCAAATGGTACAAAATTTAGTACTTTCATTGAATTTACTTACAAAGGTTGTAAATGATACATGGTAAATGGTTCATACATGGTACTACTTTGAAATTAAATTTTTAAATTTTAAATTGAGAATTTATTTTATTATATTGTTATCTGGATATAATTTCTATAAATCCAGAAATATAGTTTCTATAAATATTTTAACCTCGAAATCTGTCTTTAATATGAACATAAATTTATAATCTACTTATTCGTTTACGATTTCCCCTTGTACTCACTTGTAAACTGATACTGTAGTTTCGTTTCATTAATTTATTTAACACTTTATTGACCTGATTTCATTTATATTCACACCTTCACTAGACAATATTTATCATGTGAATCCTGTAGTGCTCTTTGAAATTTGATGAATTTTTTAACATGATGTTTGATTTTAAAAATCATTCCAATTAATTTTTTTTAAGGATTTTCATAAAAGATAATCCACGATAATTGCCTACTATATTTACCTTTCATGTTTAGTGAGATAATTGTTTTTTTAAACGCATCCAATACTTTAATTGCTTCAAATATAACAACGAAGGTATCGAGTACTTTTATCAGAACACTGCTTGCGAATTCTTAATAAACTCGTACGGTACACCATCAAATCCGCGAGCCTTGTTGTACCGATAAAAAAGAACAATAATTCATACACACCCTATGTCATGTGGTAAAACTTATTTAATATTGTTATTCTTCTGATAAGAATACACCAATCTGGTTTAGTACTTTTAATTATATTAGTGAAGTTGCATACTTCTTAATTTTTTTTTTTTTTTTTTATGACTTGGCCTTCAATGATAACTATGGAAACTACGGACTGTGCCTAACGTTCAGTGAGCTAACGCACCTTACTGTATCTTGTAATGTAACTCTAGAGCTATATAAAAGTTAGAGCTAGGACATATAAAAGTTTTAATGTTAGTGTTATCACTTTGCTTTCACCGAAGCTGTTGATTTACGCTATAACATTGTTGCTGTTTTACGCAAAACTCTCTTCTCAGAAAAGTAGTAAAGCATCCAAAGTTAAGCAAACTATATATTTATTTCCACGTAATACTATTATTACTTTATAATTACCACTGGGCCAAATGTTTATATATACTGAGCAAAAATATACATATATTTATGTATATACATTTTCGCCAATATATATATTAGGCTAAAAACTATGTTCGTCCATATTAATGTGATTGTCTTTTCTTATATTTAAGAGTTTTTATATAATACAGTATCTTTATTACGACCTCTATCATGGGAATTGACTGAATCTTCGGGCTGAAGATAAAATTATAGTGTATCAAAACCGCGGTATAATTTACGAGGTGAAAATATACCAAGAGGTAATAAAAAATAAGTATCTCAAAACAATAATATTATTTATTTTAAACTGTTTAATATCTATAATACTATTAAAAAAATCTGTATTTGCAGTATCGAAGTAATTTATAATCAGTTCTGGTGTTTTCACAAGTTAAACATTTTGAGGACCCCTTTGCGACAATTTTTAAAAAAGGAAGCAATTTTATATTATAAATCTAACATGTTCTACATATAAGAATCAGTATGAGTAAAATTATTATTTATAACGATTTTCAAAATAATTACACTTTGAGTTATAAACATAATTTTTATTTTCATTTCCATGTTTTCCAGACTTTTTCAAAACCGCATAAACTCTAAAACTAATTTTTAGGATATTTGTGGATTCGACAGACCGTAATATAACTTATATTATCTCCGTTAATATCTCACTTATAATTATAGGTTCCGAAATGTAAGATATAGAAATATGGTATTTTCCCCAATTTTTTTAATGATAATGCTAGGTGCTTGCAACAAATTAAGTGACAGTAAACTGGGACATTCATAATGTATTTTTTTTTTTAGTTAAAATACATCCCAATAGGTTATAATAACTATAATCTATAATAAAATAATTGTTTAAAATTTAACGCTTTGATTTTTTTTTTTTTTTTTTTGTGGGATATTATTATTCCAGTGAAGCTGTGTAACTCTGCCTCTTTAATTTTAGTGTATTTCGTTGAGATACATACATAAATATTTAAAATTATGGTAGAAATGTTTAAAATTAATCATAGTTTTGAAAACCTACTTAAAAATTGATCTTTATAACGGTAAATAAATTTTAATTTGACCAATCCCATTTATAATTAAAAACCTTGGATTTCAGAGTGATAGTGGGGTACTATCTTCCCACAACTTTATTTGCAGCTATTAACCTAGTTGAATATGAAACCCAGCTGTTCAACAGTATCAACCATCTATAGCTTGTAGATTTAGGATCAGAATCATATTTGGGAAATTATTGGTCCAAATAATTTACCAGTGCTCCTAAAGGGTGTAAAATGTATTTGTGTACACAAAAAAATGGTTTGAAAACAATATCCCAATAAACTAAAAGAGGTTTATAGTTTGGCTTTTGTAGCTTTATCGCTGGGGATGGCGACTTTGTCGTTGAAACGCGTTTGATTTATTAAACGTATTTGTTGTGAGATTTTGTGTTATTGTTTTATTTCATCTATATTGTTCTCACAAGTCCAGCTCATTATTTACTTATAAGAGGTTGGAAAATCTTTCTTTTTATTACATCAGAAGAAGCTGTATGCTGAGTAGAATTGTGATCGTTTCCAAAATTCGAAATTCACTTGGAGTTATAATCATTTGAAAACAGTTTTGTTTACATTTCTTGTGTTTCTGCTTGCAAAGCTTTTTATCAAAACAAACTCATTCTAGAATGACTTAATACATTACACGTTAGGAGAAAATAGGCCATAGTTTAGTTTAATTTCTTTTCCAGGATGAAGATTCTATATGATACAGATATTTTTCGTAATTTTAAAAACGTGAAAACTCAACTTTTACTAAACATCTGATTTTAATTACATTAAAATAAGCATGATGACGACTAGTTCATTATAATCGTTTTACAAATATTAACACTTTGAGTTAGTCTACTCAACATGCTTTGAGACATTTTGTAAGTTGCCTGTTTCAGATATTTATTCTACTTCGAAGTGAAACATTCTGAACAACTGAATTGGACATTTACTGTAATACTAATTGCATGGTGTAACCAATTAAAGCAACAACTAATACACTTTTATAGGTTTAAATTGAGTAATAAAATGTTCATAGCTATTGCCAAGCTAATAATACGGAATTTTAATTAAGGCGAACTGTTTAATTAGCTGTAACTACGCGAGAAGAAAGCAAGGAAGGGTTTAGATTTAAAGAGAACATTTCAGTATTTGAGAATAGTCGAGAATTGTAAAATTTGTAATAATTGAAGAACTTAGTTAATTAAAATAAATGATGACATTTAAATTTAGTTGGCAGCAATGAAATTATCTTATGTGGTAAAGAAAATACAATTTAAAAAGTGAAATATCTTAGTACTTTTCTAAAACACCAAAATATTTTCGGTTGTTTGTGTTACCATCCAAAAGTAAAAACTATGTGGAATGCGTACTAGGCTCAAAATATGGATGGCACATACAGAAAGTTTATGATAGTAAAAAAAAACCAGATACAAGTCTTACCTTAATAGCGAGGTCGAGATATCTGAAATGTCCCTTGACAGGTTATTGGATAAATAGAATTAATGTACACATTTATAACAATAAACTTTTAGTTTATTAAAAAAAAATGACATGCCCTTAATTATAAAAAAGATGAATGTTATACGCCCCAAAAAAAATATGTTAACTGATGTTTTATTTAATTCCCTCCCTTACAAGAAAAATCAAATAAAAACCCACCCTGTATTTAATTATATTATCTAATTAAAGACTCTTTAAAAAAAAAAAAAAAAAAAACAACAAAGAAAGTTTGTTTATTATATATATATATATATATATATATAGTCTTAAACACTATTTCATACAAAAGTACTTACAAAATAAAATGGTATATTATAAGTTGGCCAACGTTTATAAAAAAAATATATGCGCATTGTATGTAATAAAAAAAACTGCAATTCCAAAAGGTATAAACAAAATAAAATAATGTAAAATTTAGTACTTAAAGTATTACTGAAATTATGACGTCATTATAATTATAAAAAAAGAAATTTTTGATTTTTGACCCTTGGGGTCCGTTTTGTCGAAATAGGTACCTCACCGCCCTTATTATTTAGTAAATAACATATATAAATATTGCAAAAACATACTATTTTAATTACCTAAAATATTTAATAGCCTTTTTATATTTTGGAAAAGTCACTATGTTTTGCTAGCTTATTATAAGTTTGTATTGATTTAAAATAGCCTTTTCGTTTCTATTTTTATAATAAATTGTTAATTAAACGATTGCACTTTTTCATGAAATGGCGTAGAACCAAACGGTGGTGGCGAAGGTGAAGTCACATTTACTTATGGCTGCATGTTTATTAGAAGTTCAACTTAAAGCAGGAACTTAGAGCAGAAACTTAAAGCAGAAACTTAAAGCAGGAACTTAAACCAGATTTCTCTAAAGGACCAGAACATAATATAGGCATTAGTTGTTTTAAATAGCCAAAAGCAAAATATTATGTTAGAATAAAATTACAGCACGTTTACAGCAGGCATGCTGTAATAGGTCCTGTTGTAATCTGTTTTAACGTGTCAATTTGGTCTAATATGACTTTATAATTTATAAGTTTCACAAGTAATTAACATCAAAAGTTAATTGGTACAGAGTTACACTTTGTTTTTGGTAAACTGAAACAAATATACTGTTTTTAATAGACTGGCTGAATTATACTTGGTACAGGAACTCGTTAGAGCACAATTTATAACTTGTAGTTAATTACACATGGAATCACTTTAGTTTAAATTGTTTATTTTCCAGGCTAATTATTAAAATCACAGTTCAGGCTATTTAGCATAGTTGTAGGCTTTACAAAATATCAAATTTTATGGGGTTAAAATAAATTACAAATTGCGTTTTGCAAAATACAATAGGTTATACATAACGAACAGTTACTAATATTAACAACATTTCAAATTATGGGAAACTTCAGATATCGTAAGACTAGATGCTACATATTAAATCAAATAGTTATTTTACCTGGTATACAGCTATTAAGGCATTTGTAGAAGAAAGAAAATTACTACATTTTGCGAAGCACAAACAAGCGTAGCTTCTGTACGGCGTAAAAGACAAAGGTAAACTGATAAGAAAAATGGCGGATGTCGCTCTGAACTGCAACCACATGGTTCTCAACGGGTCCAGTTAGTGCTGCGGCGGTGTGTGTAATTGGTGTATTACAGAGTGTAGTTGCGCCTGCAGGGAAAAGAGTATGTAACCCCAGAGTATGGGTGTAGGTAAAAAAAGAAAGATATTGGGCAAATTAGGGAAAACGTTAAATTTGTCCGCAGATCGTTTATTCTTTGATATAAAACAAGAAACTAAAAAGCGTTTTGGTTTCGCAATTTAAAAAGATAAATTTACCTTCTGCGAATTTTTTATACGGTTTATGGTTTTCGAGATATTTAAAATCAAATAATTAAAATGCCGCCATTTTCAATTTGACTGTTAGAGAAACATATCTCTTGTAGTTTGGCCTTTATGCTATACAAATTTATGCGCTAATTAAAATTAGTTTATCAATTCATTTTAAATTTCAAATTTTGCAAGTGAAAAATAAAAATAGTGGCTGTGTAAAAAACTAATTCAGAAGCAATGCCTAAAAGTAAATATGCTTTAAAGTTAAATTTAAAAAAATGTCCTACATTTAAAGTAATAATCAAGTCGTTTCCGAACTTCCCAATCTGTTTATAGGTATTAATTCGTTGCCACAGCAACTAAAATTGAAAAAATATTATTTTTATATTAAAATTGTGTTTTTTAAATTTAAATGAGCTTATGTTTTGCAGGAGTGTGTAATTTATTTTCTATGGAAAGGTTTCTTTCTAATTGGTAATTTCTGAGTTTAAACCGAGCATGAACACTAAACATTTTTACACTTTAAAATATTTGTACGGATTAACCTAGGTAGTAGTATGATGAACCAGTTTACGAGAAATAGTTTCACTAACAATAACGCTACGGCAACTTCCTTGACTCTATGTGCATTATTAAATTCAAAACCTTATCGCGGCTTAAGCTTAAAGCGAACGTTAAAGGAACAAATTAAATTCCCCCGAGCATTGCGTTGTTGCTGTGCCAGTTATTCCGTAATATGTTCTCTCTTTTATACATTTATCCAATGTTGTTGTTTTAATGAAAAGTCGGGAGATTTTGATGAAAGTTGTAAACCCCGAACATGATCTTACAGCTACCCCCACAAAAATAATCTCGGCTTTTTCCTAACTTAATGACTAACATACAATTAACGTAGAGCAAAACATACTTAGGATAAAAATACAACAATTTGAATATATAGTCTTATGGGGTCTTAGACGCACACTAAGAACATTTTGCAAAATTTCGTAAAAATAGTCCAAATTCGGGATTACACTCCCAGCCTTTATAACAGATAAAACAGCTGATGCGGATCAAATGCATAGTAGCACACGTTTGTTGAATGCATTTACATTCATTACCATATTAAATTGCCAATTCAGCAAATTTTCAATCAGTTAATCACTATTCAAAAGTACCATTGTTATTAGATTAGGATAACAAAATAAAAGCAAACGCAAAACAAATTTCAACGAAAAGGCTTACTCTAATATTGTTAGAAAACCTAACGTTTTGAACCAAATGGTTTTTAACTGACTCAACCTTACATTCTTGAGCTAGTTCTTTCTTATGAATCTCTTACAGAAAAAAATTGCCAAGTTGAAAACAAAATTTTGTTTGCGATCGATGAGTAAGGTATATACATTTGTTTGATGGTTTAATCAGTGCTAATAAGGTGGCTTGCATGGAGTGGACCTATTCTGCTGAACAAAGGGCTTGGCCATAGTCTTGATCCCACTTAGAAGGACGAAATATTTTATATGAGGACTTTGCCTTGACTTTCACATTTATGTTTTTGTGGGACTAAGTGCATGACGTAATGAAGAATTTAACGATTTAATCAATATCAAGCAGTTGTGTGTGTATCTTCCACAGAAGTGAAAAGTCAGCTGTTTGAAATAAAAATAAAATGGTCGATGGTGAATTCAATATTAATATGTTTTAATAATGTTTGACACATTCACTACACAAAGTAGTGAAGCAAAGTTATTGAATGCAAGCTGAAAGTCAAACGAAATCTAAAACGTCAACAACACGTTTCAACGTTTGAATTGTTTTCAAATGAATAGAACACGTTCCCGTGCACCGAAATGTGACATATGTAGACTTGTTTGCATGACTGGAGTAGAACTAACCTCATATGTATGCTGCAGAGTAAGTCTGCATTCAGCAAATACTAGGAAAACTACAATGTTAATGGAATATACTAGGAAAACTACAATGTTAATGGAATATACTAGGAAAACTACAATGTTAATGGAATATTCAATCAAGCAAGGAAATGACAGCTGAATGTAATATTTCTTGTAACTCACATGTATTACTGTGCGATGTGTTCCCAATTATTGAGGTTATTTGCCGTATAAGAAAACTATTTCAACAATGACGCACAGAGAGTAGCGATGCTTTTAAGACTTCGAAAATTCTAACACTCCCTAGCATGTGAATACATTTCTTAGTATCCAGGTCGCTACTTGTATATAATAAAGTATGACCTTTTATATATCCGCCAGTGGAACTCATCTCCTCCTTCTTTTGACGTGTTAAGACAACATGAACACAACAAAACACAACACATTTAAAAAAAATCTGTTAGATAAAAAGTGCACCCCTTATCGATGTCGATGGTCAGTAGTCATAAGTAACGGTAAACAACTGTCCCAAGAACAGGTTTCCTATGTCTCTTGCCTTCTGTTTATACACTTATGTGGTATGTTTCCAAAATATGTTTTTGGGTATTATGTACTTGTAATTTCGAAAACTAATGATTTTGATGAAGTCTGACTATGTTTCAAAATACGAGAAACTGTTGGTTAAGCTTCTTTTCTTGATTTTGCAAGTCAGTAAAAGTAGTTATTTGTGGATAACAATTTTTACGGTTTGAAATTTGTAGATCAAAGTTAGAAAAGTATCTTGTGCTTCCACTCTCCAGTAAAAGCAATTATAAAAAACAGGTTTTCTCAATAAATGGAACTTGTAATGAGCATTTGCTTAATATTTTAGGGGTAACACTTCTTACGATCAATTTTATTAAAAATAATAACAATGTATTTTTAAGTGCAGTCCTGTAATAACAACAGACTTTTAACACACTTCAAATAAAGACATTTACAGTTAATACTCTGGACACAAAAAAAAATCAGTTTTACCTGTAAAACAAAACAAAATCGGTGTATTTTTTTATCAAATTTGGTTATTTATTTGTTGAAAACAAAAAATAATACAAATAATTATAATAAGGGGATTAATAAAAATCACTGAAATAATAAGATGTGTCGCTGTTATTTTGATCAGAACCAAAAATTACAACAAAATCATATTTTAACATCCAAGATTTTTTTTTTTTTAGAGGGGGTTTTGGGATTTTTATTTTGAATTCTTAAACTTTGATTTGTATTTGTGAGTGGACTCCCCTACAACCTCCAATTAAAATTGTCTTTCAATTTACTTCAAAAAGTATTTTCATTTCAATGTTCAATACATTTTTACAAAAATCACAGAGCACACAAATTATATAACTTTGTTTTACATGCCAAACAGAAGAGATTTTCAAAAAATCATCAAAATCGGAACCAAGTTTCGTTTTTTTAGCCTGTTTTTCTATTTTTATTGCAACATTAATAAAAATAAAACATCTTAAAAGAACTCAGTTCTAAAAATGTATTAGGTTTTGATAAAGTAGTTTTTGCCAATCTACCATCGAACTTAGCAATAAACTAATAAATTGGATATTATAGTAAAATTCAACTCAGAGTGAGGCGGAAGTTCAAGCCTACCGAGGGTCAGCACGGTCGACTGGTTTCCGCTCCACTCCTACCTGAATTTTAGTTTTTTATAGTGCGTTATGCAAACTTTTTTTATAACAAGAAAATATAAAAATAAATCACATAACGATGTGTATCGCGGTCGTCAGTTTATTTTGATACCAAGTTTGAAGTAAATCGGTAAATGTTGAGTATTTATGACACCTTCAATAGTTCTTAGTTACATTAAAAGCTATGCCATTTATAAAAAATTAAAATTCAGGTCGGAGTAGAGCGGAAATCAGTCGACCGTGCTGACCCTCGGTAGGCTTGAACTTCCGCCTCACTCTGAGGTGAATTTTACTATAGGAGCTCGTCTAAAATATTTTTGATAAGTAAATTATTTTCCCATAAAGATTAAAGAATCAATAACAATCATTATATTTATATAGAGCAAACCGACAGACAAATCAAAACTAGATTCAAAGAGAAACTTCGTACTAGTAAAATTATTAACACAACATGGAATTATGCACTCCACCTAATGGAACCACACCACGTATTCACTAATTTCAACATTAACTTCCAACCATTACACATGTATATAATAAGAGCAGATACATGGATGCCATTGAGGAATTAATCTACAAAGCATTAAAAAAAAGTGATTTGTTGAATGATAAACTTAATTTTTGATCTAACTCGTTGTACGATACCGCGATGACGTTAAAAGATAACATAGTGGACAAGCCAAGATAGCCGAACCGTTGGAGTACACCTTAATATTAATTGTTTGTGATGTGCAAATTTTATGTTTTAATAACCTCTTACGAACGAGCGTATACAGATAGGACATACGTTCTGAAGCGCTAAACATATATAGTTACAAAAGTCACAAGACGGAGTAAGTACTAAAAAACTTAGATTAAAATCTGTAACTTGGACGCTAATATTCAAAAATGAGTTTTAATAATTTTAAACAATAAAATAAGTTTAACGAACAGTTTTACGTATTCTAAAACATATTGAGAGTTCTCCTAAATATTACTTTTCGAGATCAGAACTACACTTTATAGAAGGATATTTTTGGAAACTTACCACATCTATAAAGGAAAGAGACATAAGAAACCTGTTCTCAGGACAATTTCGTTTACCAAAGATTACTGTAAATTATACTTATGTACGATGTACTAGCCCAAACCTTACAATATCATTATGGTGTTTCCACAACCAAATTGCAAACAATTTATAATATCACCGTAAATAATTTAAAACCAAATTTAACGACATAAATTGCCCAATTTCGGCCATGCCTCAGTTCACATTTTTCCAGCAGTTCTTGAGAACAAGGAACATTAACTTTTATAAGTTTATATTAGGCTATAAAATGTTTAAATTTATTAGTGCTAGTGCCAAGGGATGGTAATAAACGAAAGATTAATTACTTTACTTTATAATGTAATTACTTCAAAATTTAATTATTAACGTGGTTTCTCAATATTAATTAAAGATTATATATTTTCAAACTAATTTCAACGGCTTGGGTTAGGAAAGATTTTATAAAGAAACGTTTCAAAAATTAAAACTAAAACTGTTATTAAAGTTGTGTTATATGTAGGGTACATTAAGTTTATGTATTTACTGATAGTGTTCAATAACTTACAGGATAAAATGGATAATTTATAATAATAATAATAATATTTATTTAATGAGGACCATTGGGTCCTTTCTTCCACTTAACCTCAAATTTACAAATACATAAATACATAAAAATTCATATTACAAATAAAAATTAATAAACAAAACTACAAATAATAATTACTTCTAAAACATAATGAATAAAAACTAATAAATATACACATTTATCTCCTAAGTAAAATGAAATTAAAATTAATTATGGTATACTATAATACATAAACACACTTACACTCTGACTATGATAGTTATTTTACACGACCATGCGCATGCGATTTTATAGGAGTTGATAATAAAATAACACAGTTTGTTACAAAAAGGTTTACAGTCAAATCATTTCGACGAACAATCATCATCATCAGTTACTGTTGCCGTAATGAAATTACAAATAACTTAATAATATGGTTTACAATTATAATATATAGGCAACGTCTCGTGTTGATTGTGAGAATATGCTACACCATGAACGTTATGTTGTCATGGGCTTGCAGTTGTTACGGAGCATGTCTATGTAACGACTGTTTTTGTTACTCAATTTTGCAATACACGAGCCAAACTGGTTGATTAAACTAAAAGTAGCTGAGCAATAATCGTTTTAAATTGACACTTACTTTTGAAACACCCGGTACTTGTATACTTTGCAGAAAAATTATGGTGGTTAAATTTGTTTGTTAAATATTTATGGAAATTTATTTTTACGTTTCAGGTGGTGTTCGATTATCCTTTGACCTCAATTCATAGACCTCTACAACAATAATTATTATCCTATAGTACAAAAATGTTTATTGTTATTGGTTGGATGGTTAGTTTGGTATATAGTGTGTATGACATGTTGTTATTAGCTGTTAAACTTTCGGATATCTGACAGTACGGAAACCTTGAAGAGCTTTTCAATGTCGTCCTACACTGTTAAATTAAGGTGAATTGGATGGTTCATAATATGGACAAAAAACATAAATAAACCAATTTTGTTTTTATATTATATTTTCATTTTGGGAATCGTTAGCTTTACCACCTTATTTAAAAATATTCGGTGTATAGAAAAAATGTATTTCTATTTATGCAAGTAAGTGTTCGCGTATTATTCACATTGGTAATTTGATCTCACGTTATAACTTATTATATGGACTTCATGTTAGTACTAAATAAACAAAAAACGGGAAATTAAACAAAAAACTCAAATTCGGTAGAAATATTGTCTTGTTTTGTTAGAATATAACAGCAGAAGGCGATGATAACTGCCCAGGTTTTTCGCCTAAAAAAACAAACAAAAAAAGAATAGAACAGCGAGAGGAGAAGGGGTGATATAGTTATCTCTACATTAATGGCCGTTAATACCCGTTAATGTCTCTAACGGTTTTTGAAAAACAGGGATTTAAAAATAGGCCTGCCTAATTTCATGTGGAAGATAGGCTCCCCTTGAACGTTAAAAGCGTTTCTAAAAAAATACGTATTTGTTTCTTTGCAAAGGTAAATTTTTCTCAGACACTGCAAGAGATAGCTAAATATTTTTAGTTTTTTACTTGTTGCTCATTTTGAGTGTTGGGTTTTTTAAAGTTTTAAATCGTTTTTAACTTGCACTCATTTAATATAATTAAAATTTCAAATTTTTTAATTTATTTTTTTTTTACTATAAATCATCTAAAAACTTAAACTTTTTAATAAAAAATCACCCAAAATGTAGACAAAGTAAGTCCCTATAAAAAAAAGAAAGGAAAAGAAGATTTATGGAGCTATCCCTTCTAGTTCCATAGAAAAATATTAATTAACATTGGCAATATAGCTTCATCCGACTCCCATTAGTAAATTTGTCAATATTAGGCCAGTAGATGTTTAGCTTTTTTTTTTAACTTAAGATCATTAGACCGTTAGACTCACTAAGATGAGCTATTAGTGCAAAGACGTTAGGAGTAGCCAGAGGCAACAACTAAAATGAAACCTGTGTATCTGTAGCGAGCTAGACGTCACGTTTACCAATTACGCCGCGACATTTTAAAGTTTCGATCCGGATGTTACTCTGATGCAAAAGTAAAGCTATAATGAAACATAGGCTCAGGACAAGATAAAATACTTATATCCCACATGCGCACAACTGGCTGTAGTTTCTGCAATGAAAAACGTACATACAATGTTAGATTACTTCTTTGCAAAACTTGTTATGAATTTCCTAAACACATTTGTTTTCCAAATCTCGTGGCCCACATTCGGCCCGGATGTTATATAATCTATGCAAGTCTTCACACTTACTGACTTCATGATAACCTCCTTGTGACTAAGAGATGAAATACTATCTTTAGGGAAATTAAAAGGAAAACTGTGTCAACATAAATTACAGATAAGTCAAAAATACAATGGTGGTTTTTACATCAACCTAGATATACAACGCTTATTATTAAAGATTTTCTTTCGGAATTTCCTCACTTCTACAGTTTCAAAATATATTTTTAAATAAATAAAATAAACTATTTTCAAACTACAACATCTGTTGATATAAATATTTTCTTACGTTAACCGTAGCCTAATCTTATGGATTTGTATACATAATCTATTAGTGTCTTTGTACTGGTTATATAAGATTGTTAAACGAAATTTCAAATTGAGCTGGCGGAAATATGAAATTGTTTCCTTATAACAACCATGAATAAGGACTTGAACGACAAAAATCTCATTATTGTAGTATAGCTCCTAAACCACATGTTTACATGTCTGAACTGTGTGCTTAATGTACTACTATTGTAATGTCTACTACTCACCTCGTAAAGGTTTAGAAAACTCTATACATTCATCCTCAGTCCGCACAAAACTATAAGACTGGCATTTAGCAAGTATCCCAATTTTAATAGAAAGGCGGCCCGCTACTTCAAAAAATATTTGAGGAATATTTGCCTAAGAGAGTCTTTTCCACAAATCCATATTACTGAAGATCTTATTGAAATTAAAACACAAATACACATAGATACCTAGCTAAAACAATACTTTTGCTATAAAATAATATACGAAGAAGATTCGGCTTAAGATTTCGAGCCCTACGAAAGTGTTAAAATGGATTCTTACAACGTCCTCAAGGAAAGCTTTCCTTTAAATCAAATTTATTTTACGATATTACCCTAATAACGAGTCCAGTGCTTACAAGGTTATTCCCTCGGCACTGGTCTTCCGACAATATCTTGTAACCTACATTGACTAATTTTTAAGGGCATACAAAAAACATTCACAAATATATATGCTTGATGTTACGAGTAATTGCATTTATTCAAATAACAAATTATAGGAATCTTTGTGTGTTTTAATAATTTGCTTTTATTATAGGAAGAGTAAAAGAATCAAAAACCACAAACTCTCATTTTCGGATTTTTTTAGGGTTATGTGGTTTTGCCAAGAGACCGTCGCGCAGAATAGACTTGTCCGGTATGAGTTTCACACCAGGATATTTTGGCCAAAATAGCTATGCTTGAACCTATTATTAGCGAATTTCCGTAGGAAATATCAGCTGTTTTGGTGAGAAATAAGGTCGGGAGTAGTCAATGAGCACTGATCATAATCCTCAGAAGACGTTTTGTTGTGTTATTCAAAATTACATATATATAAGTGTTCGCATTCTTACGACCGAATTTTACGTCCGATTTGGTCCAACACGTTGTTTTTTGTAAGTTGGTTGGACGAGTTTGTTATACAAAAATATCCAACAACCAGAAGAAATTGTTTTAAAGATTTTTCGTACTAGAATGAATCTTTTTTGGGGATTATATAATATAGGACATTATACTGCACATTATTTTACACGACTTTATAAGCCCGTCAGGTTCCCACAAAATCTAACAATATGTAAAATATCATAAAACTACCATAATCTGCGTGTTTGGCCACTTCGAGCGAAGTAAAGCAGTCCATAATCCAAGGGTGCAAGGTCAAGTGTTTCCGCTTCGAGTGGAACGAAACAGTGCGTGATCCGTGGTTGGAGGCCGAGGTGCAAAACAAATTCTACTAATATATTCAGCGATTCAGCTGCGTGGTCGAATTATTGTCATTCTGTTGTGTCATGTTTTAAATGTTTTGATGTTTCTCTACTAAGTGAATGACAGTTTTGTGCGGTCTAAGGATGAAACTTTAAAGTTTCAAAACCACAATAGCCTTTATAAGGCAAGTAATATACTACGAGTCGGTTTACATTAGCTAAAAACCTCATTACATAAAAGATAACAATCGCGCAGAAAGTTTTTGACTGATAACTTTCCAAAAATTTTACTATGAATTGGTAGTAGAGGGTAAGAGGGTTCCGCTTCGCTAATTTAATTTACAAATTTAAAATATAATCGTAAAGAAACATTTTTGCAGAAAACTAGCAAGATCCTACAAAATGGAAAGATCCATGGTGTTTTACATCGGTTTTCAAGAAATAATTGAAATTACTTCTTGAAGGAAAATCAACTCGAATCTGTGTTTCAAATTGTGTGAAATTTTATATGCTCGTGCCAAGAATAAATCTCAGAAATGTAAAATTAAGCTGTAATTTTCCAACTGTTTACTTAAACTACAATAGTTTTATTCCAGGTAGCAATTTCGTTTCTTTTTTCCCCTAATCAAAGTAAAGTATAAATGCTTAGTGTATCACATAGTTGTGCACAGTTGTCTATACACGTGGTAAGGCGTACAAAAGATGCACAAAACATAATGATGGCTGCAATATACACTTCTACATACAAGGTGCTGTGCCTACGACGCCACAATAGACGCCATAATACATTGTAACGACTGATGCGACATAGTTGTGTTGAAATTGCTTTCCTTCAGGCTATTGTAACTTTAATGGAATCCGTTACAGACAACTCTATTACGTCGGATTTATGTAGCGAAATGTAGCACAAGCTTACACAAAACACTTTATATTATAGTCTATCTCTTCAAGCAGTGTGTCTGCAAATCGTTCCTTGAGGCCTGAAATTGAAAACATGAGCTCAAACAGGAAAGGATAATGTGTATTAGCAGCAGGTACCTGGCGCTCCATGCATATAATCTTTAGATGACCCACCCTTTTTCAGTTACTCCTAACATTATACAATTTTAAATAATCAAGCTTATTTGTCAGTTTTAAATCAGCACATTATGCAACTAAATCAACTAAATACTATAGTTTGTAAAAGTCCCAGACAATTTGTATTTTTTGTTATTTATCAATTGGTTGTTGCAGCAGATAATACGGCTGATATTCCGCTAGTAAAACATGAGTTTATTGTTTATTGTGTATTGTTAAACACTGTTCATTGATACACAAGTTTCAAATATATTTTTAAAATTTTTGGTGTTAGGCTTAATATTTTTAGGCGCACTGCAATAGTTAGTATACACTAAAATTCTCTCTTGACTGTCCATGACAGTAGCCTACTTAAGGTAACAAATTTGATTTTTTACAAAAAATAGAAACAACAAATAAAAAAAGTACCAAACAAACAGCATATCCCAATTTCGGTATTACAGTTTATTGTTTGTTTGCCTGAGAAGACAAGTTTCTTCTGAAGATCGAAGTAAACAAAACGAATTGTAAAAAATATATTTACATTTTCGACTTCTAACCTCAAAACAAGCCATATAGCCTACATTAGTTATATTCTTCATATTAAACTTAATATTTTAAAGTTATATTTTTTCTCATGTATATTAAATTAAGTCATGTGATTTATCACAGTCCGTCACGAGAATGAAACAAATTAACTACTGTCCTTGGTTTTACAGGTAATAAAACTTTATTTTATAAGAAAAAGCTTGGAAGTACTATTCTAGTAGTATGTTTATCATTTAGTACTTATGTCTCCTTAAAAAATTTAAAATCCACTTTGTAATAAAAAATACACATTTTTGTCGGTTGTAAATTTAAAGTCTAAAGGTTTACGAGATATTCAACGAATTTCAACATTTCAAACGCATCCCATTTGGAATTTAGTATGTAGTTATGATTTCCTAGTTAAGTTAGTAGGCCTATGTAATAAACCTTTGTGCAAATTTCAGCTTATTATATTAATTCTTTTTGTGATAGTAACAAACAAGTGAAAAAAGCAAAAAAAAGATTGTTGAAAAAAAATTAGACAATTTAAGGAATTTGAATAATGGTATTGAATCAGTTCAACACTTTTATAATTTTGTGTAAGGAATACAAACAGATTCGATGTTGTATTGGAAAAAGGCTGGGCTTACGAAACGTAATAGATAGGTCAGTTTCGTGCTCAGACTTCGCCAGTAGTAATGACAAATACATGAATGTCTTTGGGTACGTGAATAAGATGTACAGGATGGCAGAATGTGTAAAATCCGAAAACGCAATACAAAATTGGGTGCACCTTTAGACATTTTAAAGTTGGTCTTCATATAAAAAAATTCCTGATATTATCACAATAATTTCAAAACGATGTAGCTTTTCAAAATAGACATCCCTTTTAAAATGAGAGGTCAAATATTTTTCCAACTTTGTCAGAATCCGATAAATCTAACCATTTCCAGTCTTTTTTATCCCTGTATATTATTGGTAACATATAATCTTAATTAAATTTCAGTCTGCGCACGTGCGATAGAATTCAATCCAATTGCGTAATATAACTCTTTTCAAACATTAAAATAGTTTAAATTGTGATACGAAATCCATAATTGCGTTTTAATACAAAAAACAACACTATTAATTCTCCAAGCCCAATTCATTTGTTAGAAATATCTGCGGAAAATTGTACAATTCATTTTCCGAGCTGTCACGACTATCCGCTGGATGTCAGTACGAACATCATAAATCAAGCGATGTCATATTAAAGCTTCGGATGACATTTCATTGGATCTAGAAATCATTTAATTTCCACAAATCCTTCTTTAATGACGTTTGAAATGTTTTGCTCAAAATAAAAAAGTTTCATTGAGTAAACTTTGTATAATATATAGATAAAAGGGTGGTATCCATCTTGCAATCTCAAACTGTGGACTGGCACAAAGAATCCCACCTTTCTCCTTTCTAAACAGAAATCAGAATATTGCTAACGGTGTCCGTTGATGCTGATCACATACCTAAATATATATAGTAAGAACCATTCTAGGCCATTAATTGCCTAACGGACCTAAAAAGATATAAAATACGTATACTATACTGAAAATGTTCTGAAAATACGTCACTTTAAAAGAACAATAATTTTCAAAAATTACGGGAAAGTAATTAAAAAATACAGTTTTTGATAGATTAAATGATATAATGTACTGCGGACAGTGCTTCTTCCAGAATGTCAAGGACCTTCACAAATAATCTCAGGAGTATTTTCGTATGATGGTTTACAATAATATTCGCAAATAATAGAGCAAAATAACCAGCCTTTCTTTAGCGGTTGTGTCCTATTAACGGTCAAGGGTCAAATCGTCCAGTTTGCGGTAACCCCCAAAATTTCGTGGGCCACTTGAACTATATTTTTCCAATTTTCGGTCACATATTTGAAACCTGTATAGTGAGCCGAGAACAAGCGAGCTAACCTAACCTTTTTGGCCATTTATAATATTATCAAACTTGATATGTGATTTGGGAAAATCTGTCTTTTATAATAAAGCGGGTTTGTAGACAACTACGTACATGAAGATATGAGTGTCAATAGACTTGATTTGTGATATATTTAGTGGCTAGGAATCTGTAAACAGACTGAAATTATCTATATCTCAAGACGTGACCGCAAACTGGAAATCCTTTCACCTTAAGGACCTTGACGTCTCCTCATAAAACTACACTTGACCGCTAATAGGACTGACCGCAAATATTAAGACACCTCTATAGCTGCCTTAGTACACTATTTCTTAAATATTCAACGTTTATGTTTTTGTTTATGATAGTCAGCCCTTGCATGTTTGTCGTTCAGCCCCAATAGTTTAATTTGTTAATTTGAAGAATTTAAAGATAAAAATCACCACAGAACAAAACACACACACAGAAAAAGCCTCAAATTGGTGCCGTTGTATCTGAAGAGTACTTCAGAATTTCGTTTATACTTGTCGAAGTAGGACCGTCATTGTTTCAAATCAACTTTGGGTGAATACGAGGCACTGAAAGCTTATACAGTAATTGAATTATAACAATAGCATAATATTATAAGGAAGCCATTTCCTACCCTCTCTTCCCTATTACAGTTCACGTACATAGATCCAACCAGAAAAAATAAAGTAGCAAGTAAGTGCACACAGTTAGTGGAATAATTAATTTAATTTTTTTTTTTTTGCAAATTTGAAACATTTGGTGCCATTGAAGCTCTGAATTTTGGTAAGTATATCATATATACGACGAAAGTTCTCATACGTAAATTTAAACAAATTTGGGATAAGATTTATTAAACGAAAACCGAAAAACCGTGACACAAATCTGGTAGTACCCACGCGAGTCAAATAGAAAATTTTGATTTTTAAGTGCGACCTAGTTATGTACGACATACCAACAAATCCAATATTAGATGATCTTAGAGTAAAGTAACACTCATTTTTGATCTTTTGTAAGGTAGCCCTTCTTTTTGATGACCTGGACAAATCTAGATCTATATTCACTTTTGTACGATAACTCTGTTTTTTGACAAGCTGGTCAAATCAAGAACAACATGACCTTTTGTAACGTAATCCTCTTTCTTTGCGACCTGGCTAGGTATAGAACTACATGACTTTCAGTCAGGTACCCACCTTTTTGATCACATTGACAAATATAGTTCTAAAAGACCTTTTGTAAGGTACCCACCTTTTTGACGACCTTGACATATTAAATATAGAACTACATGACATAGTCGATGCTAGTAAAATATAATCTTTAGTGGAAAACCCACATTTTAAGGCTTAAATATATTCATACTATCCACAAGTGTGATATCTGCAGGCTATTTGTATTTATGGAGTGTTCGAACACATTAAATGTTGATAGCAGGTGAATAATGTAGGGGCACATTTACTGTGGTGTAGATTTCAACCCTGACACGATTGTATTCGTCAAACTTACAGATTTATTGAAAACTCTTAAAGTAAATTCACATGTTACTGATAATAAACGGAAAATACTAACGCTAAAAAAGTAGTCATGGAGGTACTTTTATATGTTACGGCATTTTATTATGTAACTAGCTGAGACCTAGACTCCAGGATATTAATAGTATGGAAACTCTGAGCTCACATAATTTGTTTTAGGTCATTATCGCCTGGTACAGTATGTACTGCTCCTAACGGAAACATAGTGGCAAAACAGAATACAACAATTAACGAAAGTAAAATCAAATTAATCTGGACAAATTTTACATATAACAAACCATTTGTGTGTACGTTTACAATGAATTTATTGAGCCATGGTAGGGCTATGAGGTCTTGTAAACAATTGTTTCAAAGTTTCTTTTTAGTAGGAAAATTCTCAAACAAAATTGTTATTTCCGATCAAAAACGTGTTTCCAGTTATTGGATTTTTTGGTCAACGAACTTGTCCGAGTGACCTAAAAACCAACGTGAGTACAACATTTTAACGAATCGGAAGTAAAATGCGGCTGTTAGAGTGAGAAAATATAAATTTTAAAATATAAATTTTTATTAAAGATATTTGCTTGAAAACAAGACGAAAAACATAATTTTCATTCGAGTCATTTGATAGGTCTAGCAGTAAAATATATTTTGAATTTTGTGACCTACTAACTGTACATTGGAGGATTCTGCAAATTTAAATGTAGTACGAACATGGCGGAAACTAAAAATAAGACCGATATTAGTAAAAAAGGAAAGTGTATACAAGCGATATTCTTGTCACGTTCGAGCGCTTTATCGAAGCAATATTAAAGGCCATCCTTCTCAAGCTTGACTCCGCTCGCTAGATTTGAAGCTTTTACTCGAGTGGTTTGCCCACCCTTAACACCCTTGAACGAATTCTCTTAAGCTTAACTCCAAAGGTCGTGTAATCTGGATTTGTAATTGCTAATTGCTGAATCCAAACGTACTACGGGGATCAAAGAGAATGTAATTACATTGATCCTGTATGTTTAAACAATTTCATGCCTAAAGGTTTTATTTTATTTGTGCATAATTAGGGATTAATTTTAAAATTTTCCTTTCATAATAAACTTAAAATGTTAATGCTAGTAAAATGGTAATCCATTTTTAACACTATTTCTATATTTTAAGCCTTTCATTGCAGTTTTGAATGCACATGCACTATATAATTTGAACTGATAAATAAAATTAAGTGAACTATGCACTTCGCGTTTATTCTTTATATATCAATCTAAAGGGATGAACTTCGTCACCTGCGCGCTTCGCTCGCCAACACCCGAGGCGAATCCGGCGATACAAAGGCAAACAGATTATTATTTACTATGATATTTTCATGAAAATGAGGATTGATTATTACAGCGAGTTTTTATTTTTATATAGAAGAAAGATAATTTTCAAGTTATAAAATATGACCAAATTGTGATATGGTAAAGACCTAGTAAAGAATAAAGCACTTTTTAATATTGGTAGGTGTTCGAATAAAATTATGAAAGCCTTTTTCGTTGTTTTTGTTTGCTATTTAGTATTATAACAATGAGTTTCAAAATTACTGGGGTTTTATTATTATTTTGTTGCATGTATGTACAATATATTATATTTTAAGCTTTGCTCCTACTTTTTCCATAAAAAGACAATTTTATTAAAACATTAACACATTTTTTATGTTTTAGCAAACATATTTACATTTTCATAGTTGTAATTTTAAAGTAAATAATCAGAGGAAATAAAATATGGCAATCAGAATGAATATGCATACTTTAAACTCATTAGATTTTAATTACAATTCAATATTGAAATCTTTGAAACAACAATAAAATAAACATAAATGCTACTTACAATGAAATAGAAATTTAAATACTATTTAAACAATTTAACACAAAAATAGTATGTTTTCGTTAAAATCGTAATAAATATATGAATGGAGTTATTAA
Source organism: Philaenus spumarius (assembly GCA_018207615.1). NCBI lineage: Eukaryota > Metazoa > Arthropoda > Insecta > Hemiptera > Aphrophoridae > Philaenus > Philaenus spumarius. Next base: position 275,748 of record JAGFPH010000536.1, read on the forward strand.
AAAAATAAATTTAGTTTTACAAATACATTCTTTAGGTATTTCTAATCTTTAGGTACATCTGTTTTGCCTACTAAGATAGACAATCATAGCAACAAAGCATATTATTATGTAGCTTCATAGTATTTGTGACATTTAATAAATATCCGCAAAATCATGACTGCCCTCATAGTAATGAGCCAGCCATTCTGTGAAGGTGGCCTCACAAGTACGTGTTTAGAAATTCCATCCTTTAAGTTTTCAAATTGGAATTGCCAACTATCCTCAATTTTTAATGTATTTGTCCAAAACTGTAAGTTTGCACTCTAATTTTGAATATATTTTTTTAGTATTTTTTATCACCCTCAAAATAGTATGTGTTGCCATTAAATGAATCAAAATCTTCATCACATTTTGTGCCAAATGTTGAAGCCAATGATGGTAAAGAACCTGTAACAAACATACATACCAATTAGATAACTTTTTAAACATAGTATTGTATAATATATATATACATACTATATTGAATTAAGCAACTTGATGTTACAGTATTTTTATCTTAAAACTATTTTGCTTACAATAATTAGATACAATAATAATTGGGGTAAAGCTTTTTCGTTATTTTATGTCAGGCTACATTACGTTTTCAAAAATGCCATGCTTATTACAATTTTTAAGTTACACTAATGTTTTTTAGTTATATTTTATGCATATCAAACACGTCCTACAAAGTTTATGACAAAATCAATAGATAGATGAAATTTGCGAAATTGCAGTACCCACACCTCACCATTTTGTGCCAGAGGGGTCTGCTTTAGGGCTATAGAATACAAGGGCTGGTCCACTCCTTTGATGTTGACGCTCGCCGACTGTCCCAACCTTCCTCTCGCCCTCCCCCCTCCTCGCCGCGTAAGCACGGTTCGCCTAAGCTCTCACGTGTTATTTGATATAACGTTGCAGACGATAATTCTTTAAAAAATTATGCAGTACACACAATCACCTAAATTATGAGTTCACCAAGATTGGTGAATATTGAGTAATTATTTTGTTCAGAACAAGTGTTTAAAGAAGGTATATAATTCCGCGACATTTTCGTTTTTTGACGCATATTTAAGGCTAATTTTTACGAAGAAGCATTCCTCGAATTTCTAAAAACAATTATACAATACACACAATCACCTAAGTTATATGTTTAGCGAGTTTGTTTAATATTAAGCAATTATGTATTTTAGTACAAGTGATTAAAGGAAGTATTTAATTCCGCGAGATTTTCGCCTTTTGGCGCATATTCAACGCTAATTTTTTTCGAAGAGGCATTCCATGAATTTCTTTAAAAATTTATACAATACACACAATCACCTAAATTATATGTTTAGCAAATTTGTTGAATATTGAGCAATTATTTTGCTTAGTACACGTTTTTAAAGAAAGTATATAATTCCGCGAGATTTTCGCCTTTTGGCGCATATTCAATGCTGATTTTCTCGAAGAGGCATTCCATTAATTTCTTTAAAAATTATACAATACACACAACCACCTAAGTTATATGTTTAGCAAATTTGGTGAATATTGAACAATTATTTTGCTCAGTACACGTTTTAAAAAAAAGTTATATAATTCCGCGAGATTTTCGCCTTTTTACGCACATTCAATGCTAATTTTCTGGAAGAGGCATTCCATTAATTTCTTAAAAAAATATACAATACACACAATCACCTAAATTATATGTTTAGCAAGGTATTTATTTATTTAATGTTACGTTGCAGACGAGATTATTTTATGAACTGTTACCAAGATTATCAAGTAATATTGTCTGCAGCGTTACTTGACTATCCCAAGAAACACCTTTACTAACAAAATACATTAAAACAAAAATTTTCAGTATGATGAGATATAAATAAATAAATATGTAATATATAAATAATAATACAATTTAAACTTCGAGTACCGGTAACTATTGATAACTCAAAACTTAAAAACAACCAATTTTAAGTAATCAGCTTCAAATTAAAATAAACATTAAAACATATTATTTATTTAATGTAAGAGTTGCAAGCGAGATTACTTTATGTTAAAAAGTTACCAAAGTCCTCAAGTAATTTCTTCTGCAGCTTTAATTTAAAATGTTTAAAACAAATCTCTACTAGCAAAATGCATTTAAAATTGTCACAATAATTAGATATAAATAAATATACAATATATACAAATAATTATAATCAAATTTAAACCTGGAGTAATAAAATGACTGATGACAAAAATAAAAAATAAATCATAATTTTAAGTTAAACTTCCAGACTAAATTAAATTGCACAGTGTCAATTTAAATTTAAATAGTTCAATTGTTTAGATTCAACTATCAACTATTAAATTAACTATTCCTTAAGGCCTAGATAAGGAAAATTTCTATAAAGCAGTTTTATTTTTGTATATATTTTGTCAGCAGTAATTATTATGTCATGTGCATATCTGCATATAAGCTACTAATTACGTGTAAGTATTTATAACTTTTATGTGTTTTATTTTATAAGTATTTCACATGTTTTATTAAACTGTAGTATGGCATTCAAGTTTTGGTGGTTTATTGTAATAAATATAATTATTTTCAATAATGTCACACATTTCGTATTTAGTTTTCAGAAATGTTTCAGAGAATCAAATCAAAAATATGCTGACATTAGTACACTACAACGGTTTATTACCTACAAATTAATTTCATTGTAACCCTGACTTCTTCTTACATCTTTAGACTAATTGTTTACAGTCTACTTATTGCTTTGTGTAGTGTCAATACTAAAACTAAAGAAGAACGCATCATAAAAATGTTACAGGTTTGCTAAGAAATTGAAATTATTGTAGCAGAGAATACTTATGAGAAGCGATGGGAATGAAACAGGAGTTACCATCGTGATGTCATCACAGTGGCAGTGACGGGAACGCTTTTCTATAACAATAATGTAACATTAAAACAACCTAACCAAACCTAACTTGGTTAAAAAACGTTATCACTTCTAAGTTGTAGGTTTCAGCGTTAACTTTCATACCGTATCTTTAAGTATATAGACCTTATCTAAAACATCTAAAAGTATCAACTTGGTGTCAAAAATATATATTTTATTTTGAGATTATTTCACTGTAGGGGTTATTAAAATAAGAGTAAATTTATATGAAAACCTGGCGGTGATAAGATAGTAGGAATAACTATTACAAACAGGTAAAAGGCTAGTTTTAATAGTTTATTAAAGTTTTTTTTTAATTAGGCCATAATTAACTTGAACAAGTAACCAATTGGGATTATTAATGATTGCTTTTACAGTAAGTTGAAAAAATACGTCATAGCCTATTTTTAAGAAACGAAAAATAAGTCGTCCTAGGAATTTTTATTTTTCACTATTAAACAAAGAGAATATTCTACTTAACAATTAGACCTACAATTACTTAACAATTAGACCTACAGGTAATTTTGACTTCCATTTAAATATAGCAATAATATTTCGTTATCGTATAATGATTCCAAGTGTAATAAAGACTGACTTTGTTTAGCCTACAATAAAGGCTATACAAATTTATTGCTGTGTTGTGGTGTACAAACCATACTTACAGGGTCCGATTTTCTTAGATTTTCTGTGGTAAATAAAAAAAAAACTATTTCATGTCTTGAGAATTCAAACATCCTTTTTCGTAGCAAAAGTTTATTTTACCGATATTATTTAATTTGTTGATCCTTCTTACAAGATCTTTGCTGCTACCATTAATTTAAAAAAAAAATAATAATAAACAATGTGTTCTTATGGCGTTATCAGCAGTTTTTGAGATGGCAACGATTCCACTGGATGGGCGACAAACTAAAATCTTTAAACTGTAACATGGAACGCGTTTTCCGATGTTAGTTATCCCGCCCTGCTGCTATATATATTTAATTTATGCTACCTATATTTTACTTTGAATAGGCCAGTATTCTAGTGGTTTCAACTAAACCATATTAGGCAGTATTTTGCATGTCCGTTAATTTAAATCTTCTTTAATTAACCTATATAAACAAAATAATGATTCATAATTGCAACCAATTAATAATTTAGTCGGACAAAAACTGTATGGAAATTTATTTACAGAAATTTGTTAGTGACACATAATAAATTAAAATAAATTTCCTTGAAGAAACACAAGTTCTGTATTTAGCTGATAAACAAGTTTGTGTAGTTGGTTGTTTCTCTGCTAGACAGCAGTAATGGCCAACAAGTGATTGCAGCAAAGATAATCTTATCTGAAATTATTATGTAGATACACACCAGAAATATACATAATTTAAAAAAAACTATCTAAAAAAATAACAAACTTTATGTAGGCTTAAATAACTATTCTGAGGGGATTTTTAACTCGGTAAATGTATACAATAATTTATTATAAGGATATTTAGATATGATTTTAAAAACTGTAGGCCTAATGTCAACATTATGTATTTACTGTACATTATTATATATCAAAAAAAAAAAAAAAAAATACAATATTACCTATTAATTACTTTTTATTTCGTATTGATACATCAAATTATTCAGAAGTTGTTATAATGAAAACATTTATAATCGAATATGTTATAAGAAAATGTACGAATGTTTCCGAAGCTAAAAGAATGTGTATCTCTCCTAAAATTAAGTTCAAACATTTTAACTTGCTCAATAAATCGATGTTATAATGTTGACACATCTACAAATTTACATTCAATACTTCAAATTAAAATACATTAAAAGTAAATTGAACAACTTCATATTTCAAAAGTAAACGTTATGCTAACTTCTCACAAATATTTACAAACGGTAAATAAAATTATATATACGATAACTCCCCAAACAAAATTAAACTCTCCTTGTTACGTTTACCAATTTGTTTTTCGTCATGATAATTTGTCACAGAAATATTCAAAGGGATGTAGAAAAAGAACTCATATTGTTATTTATAAAAATGTATGAATTTTTTTTATTTGCTGTTTGGCAGAAATCTTAAAGGCAGATAGCTTGGAAAAAGTCAAACAAATCTTATCAGACGTCTTCAGAATTGCCACCAGCCTTACAGTAGGTAAACGACTGGAAAATGGGTTGCCAACTGATGAAGGTACCCCAGCTGAGAAGGCAAGGAAAACCTTGAAAAATTGTATTTCAAATGTAAAATTTGAAGATGAAGTCGAAGAAACTCATTTGAAAATTGAAGAGATGGCTATTTCAATTGAGGACGACGAAAGACAGAGCCCGTTTAAAAACTGGGCTGAAGCTGTTTTAGCAGAATCTGACGAAAGTCATTCACTCGAGGGAGAACACGAAACTGCCCTTTACTGTCCTAATCTCATACCCTATGTTCTCGACTTATTGAAATATCTCCCATTAGTTACAGGAGTGATGATTCCATTTTATGGCTATGGGGAGGTAACTGCTAGCAGTGCTCGCATATAAAATAATTTTAAAAGCTTAAAAAGAATAATATTTAAGGCTGAAGAACTCCCAATGAGGGCTGATGTGTTCTTAACTAAGCACATTTTAATACTAGAAGGCCAGTTGAAAATCTGTGAAAATATGAACCGTACTGAAATAGGGGATACTCAACACACAAATGATGAAACGTTCCAAACGCACCACATTCCATCAGCAACAAATCAGCAATTACATACATGTATTAAATGCAGGAATTATGTCCATCAAAATGTCGACACGTCTTCTCAGTTACAGCTTGTAAATCATGTTGAAGTTGAATACAAATTTCTTCTCACTCTTTGAAAGCGCTGTTATAACGGTCGAGTCACACAAAATGTTGACTTGCGTGAGGTTTTAATTTAATTTGTATTTGTAATTTTAATTTCAATTACTATTTGTTAAGTTAATTAAAATTAGTATTTGTAATGTTAATTTATATTTGTAATGTTAATTTCAATTAGGATTTGTAATATTAATTTAATTTGTAATGTTATTTTCAATATGTACTTGCTATGTTAATTTCAATTAGTATTTGTAATGTTAATGTTATTTCTATTTGTAATGTTAATTTCAATTTATTTTTGTAATGTTAATTTTATTTCTATTTGATTTGTTAATTTAAATTTGCATTTGTAATGTTGATTTCAGTTTGTATTTGTAATGCTAATTTCAATTAGTATTTGTAATGTTAATTTTATTTGCATTTGTAATGTTAATTTCAATTTGTATTTGTAATGTTAATTTAATTTGTACTTAAAATGTTAATTTCAATTAGTATTTGTAATGTTAATTTCAATTAGTATTTGTAATTTTAATTTAATTTGTATTTGTAATGTTAATTTCAATTTATATTTGTAATATTTATTTAATTTGTAATTTTAATTTCAATTTGTATTTGTAATTTTAATTTAATTTGTATTTGTAATTTTAATTTCAATTAGTATTTGTAATGCTAATGCAATTTGTAATGGTAATTTCAATTAATATTTGTAATGTTAATTTAAATTGTATTTTTAAAGTTAATTTCAATTAGTATTTCTAATTTTAATTTAATTTGTATTTGTAATGTTAATTTCAATTTATATTTGTAATGTTAATTTAGTTTGTATTAGTTTAATCTAATTTTCTGATTCAAGTAAAACTAAATGGAATACGTTTATAAAAAAAGAATTTACAAGTATACAGTTAAATTCTTTGATATTTTATTCTCTACATTTTCTTACAATAATATTTTATTTTTGGGCAAAACATGTATTCCCAATTACTATTCAAACTAGGTCTAGTTTTGTTAGCAGTCATGCAGTAGGACATAAAAACTGCTGTCTTCAAATTAAGAAATTTGAAATTGATATATTTTTTATACAGTTATAGAACTAAATAAAAAACGTTCGTAGATTTTGAAAAAATATAAAAAATGTGTACTATTTTTTATTTAGGCCTAAAGTTGAACTTTTTCATTTAGTTACTGAACATTTTTTGTTTCTTGAGCTAATATTTTCGTAAATTTTACATTAATAAACGTTTTACTGTAATATATGAATTGTTTAAATCTTACTCTACAAAAAATCTATGAAACGCTTTTTAATTGATTTATAATAACTATATTTGGCGATTTTTTTTTATGTTTGCATCACGTACCGAAATGGCTTGGCATTGCAAAAAATTAGCATTAACATTTTAAAGGTTAGGTAAAACCATTATGGGAGTTCTAAATGAATGCTACTGCAACTTTGTCTACAAAATGCTTTAAAGTCACAAACATAATGAGTGGTTGAATGTAGATAGAAGTTAGATGATAATATTAAGTAAACTAGTGCTGATAATAACAGTTACTATTCTGCGGGAAGACACTAACATGAGCTTTTAAATAATTACCTGAACAAATAAAATCATTGTCTGCAAAATATAAACATTGAAACTTTAAGAGCCAATAAATCGAAGCCCTAAGGTATTTCTGAAAATTTTCAGAATTTTTACATAAGTAAGTTAGAATCACGACGAACATTGTGATATGCTACATGATGGGTATTTGTCAAGATAACACTTTCAAATTTGGCACGGCCCATTTTTGGTGGTCTTTGATTAATTGTATTACAAAATTTGCGTTTTAAATATTGATGTGATTACAAGTCCCATATTATATATTGACTATTAAATTTAGTTTAGTTTAATAACTTATAGTATTGCAAATAAATTATGTAATTTAGTGTACTAATTGTATACTAATTTTTTATATCGGTTTTGAGTGATTTGGGCACATGTCCGGGCCAGCGCACCAATCTGAAATACAGGTTTTTTAAGTATAGGCAGGTCAACGATGCTACTCTAATTATGAAATGTAGTATACTAATATTATACTACACTAATTTTTGACATAAGTTTTGAATGATTTGCCAGAGAAATGACTCCGCCATATTGTTTTATTGAGAGTAGACGGGTCACTGATGGTATATCCGAGATAGCGACATGCCTATGCCATATTGATTTATTGAGAGTAGACTGGTCGCCGATGGTATACTAATTATGCGAAGTTGTATATTAATATATATACTAATTGTCAGAGACAGTTACAGGCCTCCGCCATATTGTTTCATTAGGTCTAGACGGGTCGCTGATGGTATACTAATTATGCAACGTATTTACTAATACATACTAATTATCCGAGATAGCGACATGTATATGCCATATTGATTTATTGGGAGTAGACGGGTTGCCGATGGTATAATAATTATGCAAAGTAGTATACTAATATATACTAATTATTATACTAATTATTTACACCTTTTTTAAGTCATTTGAATACATGTCCGGGACAGAGACATGCCTCCACCATATTGTTTTATTACGTCTAGGCGGGACCCCCATGGTATACTAATTATGCAATGTAGTATACTAATATATACTAATTATTTACACCAGTTTTGAGTCATTTGAATACATGTCCGGGCCAGAGACATTCCCCCGCCATATTGTTTTATTACGTCTAGGCGTGTCCCAATTGGTATACTATTTATGAAATGTAGTATACTAATATATACTAATTATATACTAATTATTTACACCAGTTTTGTGTCATTTGAATACATGTCCGGGCCAGAGACATGCCCCCGCTATATTGTTTTATTACATCTAGGCGGGTCCCCGATGGTATACAAATTATGCAATGCAGTATACTAATATATACTAATTATATACTATTTATTTACTCCTTTTTTTTGTCAATTGAATACATGTCCGGGCCAGAGTCATGCACCCGCCATATTGCTTTATTACGTCTAGGCGGGTTCCCGATGGTATACTAATTATGCAATGTAGTATACCAATATATATTAATTATTTACACCGGTTTTGAATGATTTGGACACATGACCGGGCTCGCATGTCGCTAGCC
>JAGFPH010000536.1:286362-321792 GCA_018207615.1 Philaenus spumarius
TGCCACTGCAATTCACGGCATAAGAATGGCAACATTCTTTTATTTGAAGTAGTAAGAACATAGCCCATTTTACCTTACATGAGCACCAAAATTCAGTCGCCTTGCCGTGTAGCAGCCATCCACTCTCACTGCAATCCACGGCAACCGAACATCGATCTTAAGCTTATTTTCGTAAATAACCTAATTTACACCCTTAATGTAAGTGTTAGGTTTCCTAGTTTCATCAATTATTAGTTGTAGCCATATTTAAATAATTGAAGCTGTTGTTGCAGAATTGTCGATTAAACTTGTCAACTGTGCTGTGGGAAAATTTATTGATATCTACAAAGATAGAAATGCTACAAAAATTTAGTAGAATGAGGTTTGCCAGATTTTGAACACAAATTGTTTGGCCACATTTAATATACCGGGCAAATGAAAACCTTGTTAAAAACACAGATTTGACAAGAAAATAAATTTCAAAATATTGTAACTGAAACTTAAAATATGCTATTTTGTATTTTAAGAAAATCTATATTAGATGAAGAAATTGAAGAAATTGTTTATTTCAAAATTAAGGTTGTTTCACACACTTCTTATTATTATTTTTTAGAATCTGGCTTTTAAACCCATTAGATTGTGAACGTAAACATTTTTGTATTTTTACTGATATTTAAAACAAAAAATTAAATTTAGTATTTTTAATCCTTTTTTCATTATTATATTATTTCTTTGTTTCATTCCTAAAATGAAGATGTAAACATGGTACATAATTTTAAACATATTTAAAACAACAAATTATATTTAAAAAAAGAAAATTTTATTTAGGTTTCTTTCCTAAAATGTATAATCAAATTATAATAACAACAAACCAATTGATTTCTTGATTAGTTAGCTTGCGAAGACAAGTGAACCTAATGGGAATGGAGCCTTAACATTTGAATTTTAATGATGGAGGACGTGTTAAGTGCGTTGGTTTGACGCTGTCAATGTGTCGCCAATTGTTTCGATAAATGTATTTTATTGTTGTATTACTAGGCAAGTTTTGTTGCATTAATCATACATGAAATTATAACTTAAAGCGTGGGTGTTTACATTAAAACTTGCCCATTAATGCCGTAGTGTGCTGCCATTGTGAGTGTCAAGTTGTTCATGTTAGAGGTATAAGGTAAGTGTTATTTAGGTTCGATGGATAATGATATATTGACTTCAGTGTGGTATTTAAACTTAAAGTAAATCATGCTTATCTAAAGTAGGCCTATACAATTTAACTGAAAACTTCTTTAAGCCCGACCTGAGGTAAAATATACGAAATCGCGAAACGGCGATGATTTCTTCTTCTTCGTTGATTTATATGCGTAATAATATAAACCAGAAGATTAGGGTCTCCTTCAGTAAAAGAGAAAGCAACCCGTGACTCCAGCGCTTCACCCTATAACCTTATCTAAACAGTGCAATTTCTTGCAGCTGAGCGCTTTGACATTGCCTCATTTAAAACCATTTTATAAATCCATCTTTTGTATTAAGTGCTGAAAAAAATCTGAATATTCTTTTTGAAATTATGGATCCGGCTTGCTATTCACTTTGAATTATAAATTTTGTATTGTGTAAGGAAAAATGTTCTATCTTGGTACTTAAAAAATGTCATTTACGTGAAAAAATGTGAAATGTAAAACGGATGCGTATTGTGACTATGGTTAAAATGAGACCTTGAAAACAATTTTACAAAATAAAGGAAACAAATTATTTTAAATTTAAATTTGCTCTTACGGGATACAAATCCAAGATGAACGCCACTACAGCAGACCCTTAAATGTGAAAGATGATCGTTAAAGAAGAAAAAATAGACGAAATGAAATAAGCAGTGGTAAATTCAAAGGCTTAAACTCAATAGTAATATGGGGTTAGTCACGTCACGCTACCGATGAAATGGATATTGTGCTTCCTTTTTTTGTAAGTTGTGTTAAAATTGTTTATTTGATGGCACCTCTAAAATGGACATAGTTCTTTCTCTTTTTTTTTTTGCTATGATGTTGGTTCAGTAAAGGCATAACCTGAAATTATGATGTTAAACTTTTAATACATATTAGCTATTTAACTTTAATATTTAGCAACAGATATTCAAATTATAATAAAGTAAACCTTTCTCAAAGATCTTCAAAAATCCTGTGTTGGTGCAGTATAGAACGAACCTACAATTGTGTTTTATTATTTTTATTATTATTTGATTATATACAATCATATTTATGTTATTTTTTAGATTTCAATTATGTTACTAGATAAAAATAATAATCAGATTTCGGACTAAACCAAATATTTATATTCATGACAGTTTTCACTTCTGTCGGCAATCCCACGACTGCTTTCTTATTATATATTTTTTTCCATCGAAATATTTGCGAGTCAAATCAATGTTTTTTTTAACATTTTACTGAAAAACTTATATAATTGAGGTGTAGGTAGTAAATCAGAGCCCTCTTATTCTTTAGGCATAAATGAACACTGCATTCGCAATTTTGGAGGAGAACTAAGATATAAAGTTTTAAATGTAAACTTAATAAATTACAAATTTGTTTGTATTGAAACCGCTTAAATTTCGACGCCTTTTTCGGTTTAAAAATATTTGTGTTTTATACTCTATAAGTTTAATAAGTGGAGTTAAAGACGGGCTTACATCTGCGAGAAATTGCTTGAGTTTCCCGTCTAGCAGTCAAAATTGCTAATGTAAATAGGAGCAGTGTCCCAAATAATAGTCCAACACTACAAAACACCTTTACCCGCAACCCAGCTCTAGGAAATTCAGGGTCGCTGCATAAAATTTAGCGACACTTCTCTGCAAGGCCTTTTTGGTTGTTTTTATGTAGTTTCTTGTTTGCTCTGTTCTGGTGAGTAGATTTAAATAACGGCTAAATAATTTTATTAATTTGTTGGTTATTGTTATAGATCTTTGTTTTAATTAATAATTAAAATAATTAGGTACTGTTGTCGTGTTGTGAAATCTACTCCTAGAATACAAAGACACGGAAATTGATGCGTTGTTGTTCCAGCAGTTTTTTTATATTTTTTTTACTAACATATAATGATTTAATGAGCGGAAAATGTTCCCATATAAAAATAGTTGAGTATTCTTTCTAGAATAAAAATTGTTATTAAGTGCTTTATGATCTTTTTTGTTCATTATTTTGAATGTTTAGTAATTTCTACTTCCATACCATTGTTATTCCAGTCTATACCTTCACGGGAAGTGCTACATAATATTGACGAGTGACTGAATCAGTGAGTGAGTAGTAAAGTTTTCACTTTTTTGGAATCTTGTGTCTTTTAAATAGTTTATTGTAAATCTTTCACATGTAACATCATACGAAGGCCTTCAATCTTAGTTCTAAATTTCATAATATTACCTTAAATTTGGAGAAGGTTATAAGAAGGGGCAGCGGGAATGGGCTCTCGTAATAAACCGGCCTTTACTGGCCGGTATGCCCACCCCCCTTAATAAAAAATGGGTAAACTTTGGAAAATTAGTTATGGCTTAATATCATTGTCCGGTATTTACTTATTAGCGAATTTTCATAGGAATGAGACCTACGGTCGGGAGTGGTAAATAAGCACCCATCATAATTCCCACAACAAGTTTTCGGGTGACATGTAAAATTTCATATATATATATATATTTTACAACGGAACACCTATTGACGTTGTTCTGCCCCACGTTCGGGAGCCAATTAAACAACGAACAATCGCGTGCTGACGTTCTTTTGTTGTATAATAAGTTACAACACCTACTGGAAGCCTTTAGCCAAAATTTTATCTTTAGCTTAGGTGATGCAACTGGGTGTCTGATACCTATTTCTATAAGTATTTCGACTGACTCTAACACTTTAAAATAGCTTCCAGAAATTAATAAGTTTACTAGCTCTGAATTTAATTTACGAGAACTCTTGATTATTTTTGATCTCAGGGAAGTGAGAACAGTGGAACAGCCCTTATAACTTACCTTATTTGTGCTTTGATTATTTCTACAGCTAAACACATTTATTTGACTATTTTTAATAAAGGAAAATCTCATGAATGGATAACCATATAACAGGTAATTGATTACTCTCAGTATTTCAGTGTAAAAATTAATAATTAATTTATTCAAAATTCAAAATCAAAACCTTTTCAAAATTAAACATAAACAACTCGCTTTTCTCACCATCTGCTTGTACATATAATTTCTATTCAATATTAATGTTAAACCTATAATTCTAATTTCTAATAGGCTTGGCAGACAGTCTAATTTTATAATCAATTTAACTTTAAATTATTTGAATTTAATTTATTTACATTTATTATTTAAATTTAGGGAATATCGAATTTACATTTATTTAATTTATGATTTGAATTTAATTTGAAACTAACCTATCTCAACCAGTACTTTAAATATTTTTATTGAATTTACTCAGGCAATTAATTAAAATGGGGGACAACGTATTCTCGTTTACACAGACCTTAATTCAGCGTTTTTCACCTCCGGTTTTCCGTGATGGATGCCGCTATGTTGATGGGCTGGTGCTGGAGCTGATATGATGCTGTGTCTGGTAGCCTGGATTTTCTGATTTAAAGTTGTTGGGTTGATATGATGGTTACAGATGTACTTGAAGAGCAGATCTGGTAGAATCTAGTAGAGTTACAGTTGATCCTATTTCTTCCTTGGTTCGTGAGAAGTGAAGTTCCGTTTAGAAGATCATGTCCTGAAGGATTGCCTATGTCGTCTCAGTATCGCCAAATAGAGTTATTTTTGCATTAACTCATTTGGATAGGCCGTAGAGTTACTCCGGAAGAACTACTTCTGACTTGTAGTTTATATTTAAAAGTTATTTAAGTTTAACGAAGAAAAAATATTTGCTGCAGAGTGACGTGAAGTCTACATTCGTAACAATTTGAATCTAGAGTGAGTCTTAGAGCGAGTCCGAGAGAGTCAGCGATTCCGAGAGAGTAAGCCCCTGGATTTTTCGCGTTCAATCCTTTATACACTTCGTGACGTCATTTCTTACATGCCCTTTCTATCATTTTTTCACTAAGCCAATTTTTCTTTTGTACAAACTTTTTTGGTCTTGAAATGTGTCTAAATTCGCCCTGGTTAATTTTATCTAATTTTCTTCTTTTCTTTTCTTTCCATTTTCCTGGAAAACACCAATTTCTCTGGTTAATCCGGTTGCTCGTTGACGCCCCTTTCTGTAATCGCGGCAGCATCCCTTCCACTTTGACCATTGAAACTTACTTGTTTTTGATTTCCCGCTGTATCTTTTTTTCCTTTTAAGTTTTCCTTAATTTTCTTTTTGCACATTTTCCAGATTGTTCTTGGCTATCCGTACGTTTTTGAATCGTGTCTGTACTGTGATTTTTACGCGTGCGTGGCACGTTTACACTTTTCCGCGACTTCCGCGACTGTCTTTCGCGTTCAAAGTCTTTTTTGTTTGTTTACGCCGATTGTCTTTAACACCTGTACAGTTCTAACACTTTTCACCATTTTTACTTATTTTTTCTCTTCTGGGACTTAGCCTACAATCGCAAAAAAGTTCTTTGGGGTTTTTTATTTACTACGCGAAAAATATTTAAGTTACTGGTTTCCTAACAATACAATGTTAATCTAACCCTAAATCTCTTTACTTTATTATTATTTTAAATTAAAAAATTCAACTTTTATTACTTTAAAAGGCGTGAAAACTCTAACCATTTTATCTTAATTTAATTTTACTTTTTGTTCCCTTTTTTACACAGAACTATTCATTCTTTAATAACTCTTGTGAGTGAAAACCTTTGATTTTAATTATTTCTCCCTTTTTAGGGTGTGTGAAATTTGACACTTAAGCTAACTTTTTTATTTTCAATAATTTGACTTTTTCTTATTTAACCTTTTGTTTTTGTCTACTTATGTAGATTCGAAAAATGTCTGACTTTTTCAGTTTCGAGTTAAATTGAACTTTTCCCTTAACTTTAACCCCTGTTTACTTTGGTAGTGTTACCTTTTATGATTTGAAATTCACACGGCCGTAACTCACGCGTTTAGCGCTACATATTAAACCATGAAAATCACAAATGCATAAAATTCCTGGATTCCTTTATTCCCCTAAAACTCAGCTACTTTCAGGCTAAGTCAGATTTCCTTTCTTGACGTGTCCTAGATCAAGGTTCATCTTGGGAGATAAGCCTTGCTCTGATTTAACTTGTATTTTCGACCTACAATTGACACTCACCGAAGTCCGGCCTTGAAAACATCGAATTTTATAATTTAATATAAAAACCGATTTTTCCCGCCTTACAACGGCTAATATCCGTTGTAATATATATATATATATATATATATATTTATGTGTTCGCAATCTAACGGCCGTAGTTTACGTCTGATTTGGTACAAACGCTGGATGTCTAAGTGGCTCGGATGAGTATGATCGCCAAAAATCCAACAACCGGAAGTACTTTTTTGACAGGAGGTTTTTTCTGTGGTCAATTTAAAATATATAAATATAGGATATTGTTCCACACATTTTGTTTTTACACGACTTTATAGCTCGTTTGGTTCCTCCAAAATTAACCAAACTTAAAATACCATAAAGGTGATTGGTTCAAATCCACTAGGGGGATTTTATCGTTGTTCAGCTTCTGTTACGAGGGTGACGGCAAGGATGCAAACCACTGCGAGCGGAACAAAGGAGTGCTCGAGCCGAGGCTGGAGGCTGAGTTACAAACAAACTCTACTAATATATTTCGTACACGGAGGCAGCTATTCGACGTCTGCGTGAATAGATCAATTTTCCAATTCGTTTTTGAAACGCTAAAATAATATAAACTTAATTTTGGAAATTCGCTGTACTTACGTTAGCGGTTCAGCTGCGAGGTCGAATTATTCTTTTTTACGAATACGAAAATAATATGGTCAAGTTTGTATAATATCAAAAAAGTTAATTTTTTTTAATGGCAAATTATGTTTTATGTTTCTAATTGTGATCAACCTCATTATCAATAAAGCAGATAGATAACGCAATTTACATAATATCTTGAATTGACTAGTGAATAAGGTTATCCGTTTTGGGCTACAAAAACTAAACCTCCTAATCTTAACTTTGAACTAAATTAACAATCATATGCAACGTGATTTGGAAATTAGTTGTGAAGGCCATTTTCATAGCAAGCTATGAATTTTACTGGCAATTTCGTAGCTTAACAAACGGGTGAAGTTTTAGTAGTATTTGTTAGTTAATTTTATTTTATGGATTAATTTAGTAAAATGTAATTTTATTAATTAAATAGTGATACAAGTTTTGTACCAATCTTACAAAAGAATAATTAAGGGAACGGAAGCAATACTGGGCCACATAGATTGGTACTGTTCAAAACTTACCTTAGAATTTAAATATCACCAAACGTAGGAATGTTTCAGCTTATTACTCACAATACACAAGATACCTAGAGGTTAACTCAATAAACCATAGAAATAGATATAAATTTTGGCTTTATTAACCAAAATAAAAAAGTTTATATGCCCTTAATACAAAAAAAATGAAATTATTGATATGCCCTTAATACAAGAAAAGTTTCAGATTTAAAAGAATACATATATATATTATTAAGTTGAATTTAAAAGCCCTCCCCAAAAATAAAAATCAAAAACCCTCCCTTTTAATAATAATTACAGAATTTATACAGAAAAGATTAACAAGTTACAAAGTTTTAACATGAGATACCATGGATTTGTTTAAGAATAAATATATATATGTCGTTGGCCAACTTTAAAGCTAATTATAAATAATTGAATAAATAGACAAAATTAATTATGAGACGTCTCTATATATATAAAAAAAAAAAAAGGTATAAAATTTCTAATATGCAGCCCTTAGGGCTAAGGTCCGAAATGTGCTAGCTTGCTCCTCCCAATTATTAAATACAAACATATCCTATATAGTACACATATACAAAATTACTTTCTCAAAATACAGCCTGTTTAACATTTAACACAAAAAAATAACTGCAGATCGTTCATATTTTAAATTAATTTCTGTCAGTAACTAAAGCACTGTAGATATAAGAATTTTTATTGTTTTTAAAGTCCTGTTGGAAAGTAGGCCTTTTCAAGGCGTAGCTGTGGTGTAGCTTATGGCATGGTATTGTTAAATATTCCCTGGAGTTGAACCAGTATAACTGGTATCCACAAAGTAAAGGCTTATAACAACTGCATGTTAATTGGCCTTCCGCATAACTCGCGACAAAAAAACTTAAGAATTAATCCACGACAATGATTTACAGCGACATGACAAGTCGGACTTTAGTGTAGTGGAAGCCAATGGCGGACTCCTTCTCGAAAGTTCTAAGGTAGCAAGTTTAACGGTCAAGAAACGTCAGCTGTTCGGTATATTAGATAAGCAAACCGCTAGATAGCGAGCTATGCCCAGAGTAGATACTGTACGCAGGTGGCGTCTGGCGGAGAAAAGGGAAACTATTTGGGAAGTTGGTGAAGGTAGACAGAAGTTGTAAAAGTCGGTAAGACGTTACAGTTTTAGCATTAGTGTACTAAGTTATAACATTATTGCGAATAGCCGCCAGGATTGTTCTCTAACTAAAGTTATGTAGTTGTTATAAATTAACAGTCCTTTTGAACGTAGAAAACAAATAATTACATCCCTTTACCAAATTATAATAATTCCGCCTTTAGTGTCAAACACTTTACAAACTAGCCGGGCTCGCACGTAACATTTCCTTTCGGGACGACAAAGTGATACTTTATTCCCATAGGCCTACTTGAAATATAATATTCTGTTTGATTTGTTTGTTACAGAGATGGTATTAACAAAAGTGCTACTTCTGGAGTTACCGCTCAATATGCTCATATACTTTCTAAAAATTTTGGTCTTCTGCTTTTTCCTTAACATAGTTTGTTTACTGTTGCCAAATTCCAAAATACGGTATTACGCAAGTTATGTGAACTATGTATTGACGGCATCTGTGTTTTCTGTGCTCTTTGTACCAATATTTTTAAGGCCCAACGGCAAGTACAACATCGAGTAAGTTGACAGATAATTATATAAATAATAAAGTACGAATATTATATGTTGAGTTACAGTAATACATTAAAATGATTGAATATGGAATATACATGTGATAGAATAACATTCATTGTTGATAGCCTTAGAACTACATATATTATATATATATATATATTATTTATATTTTGTCAAATGTAGTCAGTATTTGTTCTTTACCTTTTATGTGGCTACATGTTTCACTGCCACATAAAAGGTAAAGAACAAATACTGACTACATTTGACAAAATATAAATAATATATATAGATAGAATAATTTAGAAACACTCTTTTTTATGTATAAAGAAGAAAAGACTAGTTATGTAAGATCCAATGTAAATGTGTGTTCGCTGTGCACGTCAAGAGCGTTTCACGGATCAGGCCAAATTTGGCACTGCGAGAGTTTAACTACGTAAAAAGTATGTTGATTACTTACATTTAAAGGGTTAAATGGAGTAACTATCTTAAAAAATATACTCATTTGTCATAAATACTGTATATTAGAATTTTTTTTAGATTTTAGAAAAACTAATTATACATTTTTTAATATTTTGTTTACAATTAAATACATATGTATAGGGATCAAGCAAAAGATACACTCTTACAAAAGAATAAATAATGTGTTCTATATTAAGTATTAGCAGTTTGTTTGGGAATAGTTTATCTAAGATAATGTTAACATTGTGGATAAATTCGATTCTCACTCCACTTAAGCAAAGCATCTATACCATTAGAGAAATATAATAATTCCATTAAATCTGAGTTTAAATAGACATAGTCTGATTTTTAAATTGTAGAGTTCTTGGTTACTTTTTACAAACTACTTGACCACTGTTAATTTTTTGTTTAAAAACAAAAAACTACTGTATTGTTGGCCAAAACTAATTCTTTAATGAATCCTTCATTATTTTTATTTTATTATTTTTATTTGTTTTTTGCTTGAAGTTTTGTTTTATGATAGTTGGACTGATCAAGACAGGGGAGCAGCGTGTAGTGCAGGTAATCAGTTAGAATTTACGCAAGTATCTGGCTGCAGTCGCGTCTTTAAATTAATTACAATATTTTACGTTAATTAAGACGAAATCGAATTTGAACAATCACAGCAAATGGTGAATATTTAGTTAATTTATTTCAGAACAGTATTTTTATGGTAAATGTAAAATAAAATTTGTATTAGAATTACTACTCCCAGGTGAGATTTTTTGCCTACAGGTTCTTTTTATCATAAACATTTTAGAAAAAAGCCTTCTGGAAGAGGTTCTGAGGGGGAGTCAAAAGGGTAAAAAGGACGTTTTTTTCTTTAGCGAGTAAAGGTGGACTTTTTAAACAAACATTAATTTATTCAAGTTGCAGTTTTCAGAAAATACCTTTATTGAGACCATAAGTATGACTTTTAAGGGCTAAAGATTTTGTGTTGTGGAAAAACTTAAAAAAACTCGAAACATTTATGATGTCAATCAAATTACTATCTCTTATTTAGGCCTGTAGCTATAATATGGCATGGTGCGGATAAAGTAAATAGTGCTATTTTTTTACATTACGTGAGTTCTATAACATTTTTAGAAATAACTTTATGGTCTTAAAATAAATTATCTTAAATCTTTTTTTGACCTTTTAAACCCCATAACTATTTCCCCAAGGTCACAAAAGAAGTGCTCAAGGTCTCAAAATTTAAGAGATACCAAACACTACAATTTCCGAACATTTTCTAAAAACTGCACTTACAATTTTTATGTATTTTATTTTATTTTTTTAAAACTATTATTTACCTTTTAAACCTTCGGAGGGGTGGGGGCTGTAAGAGCTTGATTTTTACTTTGTTCTTAAGCTGCTAAAAAGAGCCTTTGTACAAAATTTTAAGTTTCTAACATGACATTCAATTTTGCAGTTTTTTCAAATTATTTCCACAACACGAAATCTAAAACCTTTAAGAGGTTATAAATATGGGACCTTAAAAAACTGACATTTTCTTAAGCTACAACTTTCCTATTTAATGTTTGTTTACCAAGTCCACCGTTTACCCTCTAAAGCAAAACAAAAAAGCTTTTGTACCATTTTGACCACCCTAAAACCCCTTTCGGAGGGGGGAAATTGGTAGACTTTTTTTCTACAATTTGTATGATGAAAAGAAAATGTAGGCAACAAATCTCACCTGGGTTTATTAGTTACCTCACTTCACATTAACCGTACTATTATGGTAATTTATTGTGCATATTTAGGCTTAGTTTCCACCATTTAATTTCGAATGCAAATCATGTATAGCACGACCAAATTCCTTTAACAATTTATTTTCAAAACAATTATCCATTTTCCTACTGTTCTACCTATTCTGTATGTGTAATCAACAGTTAAAACATCTATATATATAATTTCGTAAGACGAATTTTGAGAGGAAGATTGTGGGAGCTTGGAAGGTCGTACAAAGCTGGGAAATGGCTCAAATTAAAGGTATTGACAAGAAATAGCGGGGGAAATATACGTGTTTCTCAATTTACAACATTTGTAGGGTTTTGAGGAACTTTTATAGGGTTTTTATTCATATAGTTTGAGGATTTTTGGGGTTACCAAAAATCTCCATAAGAAATACATTGCAGTAAAACACAGCTGAGTAAAATTTGTAAACAAACAAATATTTTAAAGAAATACATTGCAATGAAAAACAGCTGAGTATAATTTGTATAAATAAGGGCATTTGCCCCTACAAGCCACTAGTTAAGTTAGATATACTTAATTTCAAAATGCATCCCTTTCTAGTTGAATTATTTCTGACATTTTCCACAGTAAGCTCTAAAACTATTAAATTTGAACTCTAAAAAAAAATTATCTCTTTAAACATGTTTTTTTTAGATTTATCTCTCCTTCTGCAAAATACATATCGTACATTGTCGGCATCCGATGGGAAGTAAGAGGAGAACATATTCTTCGAAAAGCGGAAGGAGCTGTAGTATGCGTGAACCATCAATCTGTGTTTGATACTTTGGGTAAGCGTTTTGTTCCTGGTCGACGAACCAATCGGGTTCGTGAAATACGTGATGCTTTGATGCAATAAAGCTTTTTTACCTCCTAAAATAAAGAGCTTTTCTTTTCAAAATAAAGTAAATGAAAACAGCTGATTTACTATAACAGAGACACGATACATGATAACATAGTTTCTTTATACTAACTAAAATAATTCTATCTCGCAACTGAACCTCAGACGTGAGTTGAGCGAATTTCCAAAACTAAGTTTATATGTTTTATGGTTTCAGCGAACTATTGTTTTGGGAAATTGGTCTACTCACTAAGGCATGGAATAGCTGCCTCCTTGTACGAAATATATTAATAGAATATGTTTGCACTTCAGCCTCCAGCCCCAGATCACGCTTTGTTTCGTTCCGATTGCAATGGAAAACTCGCTTTAATCGGTAAAACTCGGATTATGGCTTCGATAGCTTTCATTCTGGCTGTAGGCCTCGGATCAGAAGATGCTTTCCATTGTTTTGACCAACAAGTGGATTTTAACCTGGAACTTTTATCGTATTTTACGTGTTGTTGATTTTGGGAGAACCAGCCGGGCTAAAGGAAAACAAAACTTTTCGAATAATGTAATATTTTTTTTTAGATAAAACCCAAAAAAAGTTTTATTCTAGTACGAAAAATCTTAAAACATTTTTATTTTTGGTAAAAAACGTGCTTCCGGTTTTTGGAATGTTTTGGCTAACTAACTCGTCTAAGCGACTTAGAAAAAACAACTTCTGTGCTAAATTTGGACCAAATTGGACGTAAAATGCGGCCGCTAGAGTACGAACACATATACTGTATAACAATATACAGGGTGTTTCACGGGAACCCTGACAAACTTCAGGAAATGGTTCCTTGTATCAATGGAAGAATAAAATGTTATATAAACATAGGTCCCAAACCCATTTTTTCGTACTTATAGCTGAAAATTGTTTTTTTCCAGATTTCCATGTAGTTCTAGTGTTTTGTTTACCTCTAGACGAAAATTGAGTAGAGATATTGTGTTAAAACTTATACTGGTAGTTGGAGCAGAAAATTCTGCAGACATACCATTGTTTTTTAGTCAGAAAATAACAATAATTATTCGGTGGTTGCCTTCCAAATTGTAAAATTAATTAAATAAATTAAAGCTTAAAAACTGTTTTTTTTTATTTCACAAGCTTTTATGTGAAAACTACTTGACAACTTGGGCTGCAACCTTACCAAAAGTTGTCAAATTTTATATAGAATAAGATTTTTTGTTTGATTTTTCAATATAAAATTCTTAACAAAGTAATTGCTATGCATATGTAAAAAGTGTATTGGCCTTATTTTCTAAATCCAACTATTCCCTTAGTGTTATTTAATATTACTATTAATTAACATATGGTTTCAAGCTGGGTATACAATCACTAATCAGCTGTCTTTAGTCAGCTGATTGACCCCATTGTTGACAGTTTTTATTTGTAAACAATATTTTAGAACTAGCCTTCTTTACAGTAACAATCATTTTAAAATATGTTTACTAATAGTGATATGAGTACGCTGATATGCACTTTGTGTACGGCTTTTGTAATGGAAGTTCAAGAGTAGCTGTTGTTGAGTATGGCAGAAGATTCCCCAACAGGCAAGTATTTATGAACATACATAACCGTTTGAGTGAGACAGGTTCTTTTAATAAACGTAAACCTGGTAATGTTATTAAAACACCAGTTGAAGAAAACATTCTGGATTCTGTTCAACGAAGCCCAGGTACTAGCGTAAGGAGGCTTTCAACACAACACATTGTATCTTCTACTCAGGCATGGAGAATTTTAAATAATGAAGGTTTATACCCTTATCATCTACAGAAAGTCCAGGCTCTTCACCTTGGCGATAATATTAGGAGGTCTGTGTTTTGTCGTTGGATTGCAGCTAATCGTCGGTTGGTTAAGTTAATACTCTTTACAGACGAGGCTCAATTTACCCGGAATGGTATTAACAATTGGAAAAACACTCACATATGGGCTGAAGAAAATCCACATACTACAGTACACACAAACTTTCAACGAAGATTTTCAGTCAATGTTTGGTGCGGACTTATTAATGACAAAGTTATAGGCCCTTACGTTATAGATGGGGTGTTAAATATTGTAACGTATTTACAGTTTTTACAATTCGTACTTCCTGAACTTCTTGAGGACATCCCTCTCCAAATCAGAGGAACTATGTTTTACCAGCACGACGGAGCGCCTCCGCATGTAACTCGTCATGTGACTCGGTTCTTACATAACCGTTTTGGTGAAAGAATAATTGCTCACCATGGACCAGTACGTTGGCCACCCAGGTCACCAGACCTTACCCCGATGGACTTCTTCCTGTGGGGATATATGAAAATGGAAGTTTACAAAACAAAACCGCAAACAAGACAGGAGCTGCTAGAAAGAATCTTCAATGTTGCACGAACAATCAAAGACAATCCTAAAATGGTACAAAAAGCAACATCTTCCGTGCTGCATCGAGCTCGACTTCGCCGAGACCACAACGGGGGACACTTCGAAAACGTTTTAAGATAATTAATATTCGGTTTACCTTAATTTGTAAAATTTTAAATTACTATTATCTATGTACAATTTAAATTACTGTAAGTAAATTTGGAGATGCTTAATTAAACATGTTGTTTTACCTTTTCATTTCGATTGTTATGGTGAAAAATTGATAGACAGTTAATAGGCAAAGCTATGCAGATTTTGTTTAAATGAATTTTCTTCATATTTTATATTATAAAAACCCACACTGAATGATATTGGATGTTTCAAAACAAGCTTATTTAAAAAGGAAAAATTTTAGAGTACAATCTCTAAAATTTTATTTGTATTTTGTGTTACAATACTTTACAAAATCATAAAAATTCGAGTGAAACTGCTTATAAAACTAAGGAAGTTGTGATATAATCTTATTCTACATAAAATTTGACAATTTTTGGTAAGGTTGCAGCCGAAGTTGTCAACTAGTTTTCACATAAAAGCTTGTGAAATAAAAAAAAAACATTTTTTAAGCTTTAATTTTTTTAATTAATTTTACAATTTGGAAGGCAACCACCGAATAATTATTGTTATTTTCTGACTAAAAAACAATGGCATGTCTGCAGAATTTTCTGCTCCAACTACCAGTATAAGTTTTAACACAATATCTCTACTCAATTTTTGTCTAGAGGTAAAAAAACACTAGAACTACATGGAAATCTAGAAAAAACTATTTTCAGCTATAAGTACGAAAAAATGGGTTTGGGACCTATGTTTATATAACATTTTTTTCTTCCCTTGATACAAGGAACCATTTCCTGAAGTTTGTCAGGTTTCCCGTGAAACACCCTAATGTGTGATGGGCTATACAGGACCTGATTCTACATAAAAAAATAAGTCTAAAATATAGAGTAACATTTTTTCGATTTCTGCTTAGTTTAGCCGTAATCCGCCATTTCGTTTTTTTACAAAAACTCACTGTAACTCTGGAAATAGATAAGATGTCGAGTTTAAATTTGGAATAAGCATTTTATATGTTACAATTAACAAGTTTACTAAACACAAAGAATTTATTTTTATCATTTTCAAAATGGCGGCCGTTACAAATTTTTAACGTGGAATATCTTGAAAACCGTTAACTTTACAAAAAATGTACAAGAGACAAAATATTTTCCTTTTTTAACGACAGACACAATGCTTTTTTTGTATTTTCAGTAGGTCAAAGAATAACCGAGTTATCGACAAAAAACTAAAAACATAATTTCTTGGTAATTGTCTACAACAACCAAAATTAGCCTAAAATCATATTTTTTTTTTAATTTAACAAATTGTTTAGTTATTTTTGTAGCGAGCTATGCAGATTCAGATTTTACATGCAAAAATAAGTCGAAAATGTAGTATAACATTTTTTCGATTTCGGCTTAGTTTAGCAGTAATCTGCTATTTTGTATTTTGGGAAAATATTTATTATTTCAAAAACCCTTTGAGATATTTTTACGAAAATTGGCAAAAGTATTTTGCACTAAAGTAAGTAACATTTGTAAAAAAAATATTTTTTTAACTTTCCTAATTTCAAAATGGCGGTCATTTAAATTTTTTAATGTCAAATTTCACGAAAACTGGTACCTAAATCAAATTTTTGCAAGAAACAAAATTTGTAGTATTTATCATAAAAAATCTAACAAAACATGAATTAATAAAATCGGTTCATAAATAAAGAAACTGTGCTTATTTTAATAATTTACACTGAAACTAATTAATTACATTACATAAATTATTACATTACATTTAATAAATTTAAAATAAATAATAAAAAAATGTTATCGTTGTATTGTTTTAAATAATTTTTTCTACTATTTAGTAACAAAGACAAACTCAGTATTCCACTTAAAAGTACTAATAAATCTTGATTCATTTTATGTCTCCTTTTCCCTCCACATTAACAGCTGATATGCATTTAATCAGCTGTTATAACAAATCCATTGTTGTCCTGTCACACATCTTATTGCTGTGTTTTGTTCACATCCAATTGCTGCTTTGACGTTAACGAAATTAGCTCATAATGCCAGTGGATTTTACAAACGCGGAACTAGCTGATATTCACTTAATATATGGACTGGCAGATTGTAAATTTAAAGACACGAAAAACGTTTTCTGGGACCATGATCGGTGCTCATTGACCACTCCGAACCTAAGATCTCACAATAAATGTCACTGCAATAACTCGCATAGTTCTAAAGGAAATTCGCTAAAAATAATGTATACTGCAGTTTGTATAAGTTGCCACGTTGTTTCAGGAAAATATATGTGTATGACGTACTAAATTTGCATTTGCTTCCTTCTTCTAAACTACATTCTAAATATATCGTGCGATATTGTAGGCTTGAAAGAAGTAAGTGTGGGGCATTTATGGGTTTCCTCTCACTTACAAGGTATAACGTTTTGACTTACCAAGGAGAAGTTTTTTCAAAAGGTGCTCGCAAATTTATAGGTGCCTACTAAATTTGATACTTTAACTACTAAGGGAACCAAACATTTTTGTTTCATATTCTTTGAGCTAATTGTTAGTGTTGGGAAAACTGTTCAAACAAATTGTTTCCTACTTTAAATAAAATTAATTTTAAATCTGTAAACGGTTTCAATACTTTACAAACTAAGGAAGTTACGGTAATTTTTTGGGATAATTTCATGGTCAGCCAGTGCTCTTCATTTTTCTCCATCAATTCTGTCTTTAGACTACACATCTGCTTTTCTGTATATTCCTCCTTACTAGGAGTTATTCTCCAGCTTTACATTTTACATTACACTTTTTATACCTCAAAAAACGATTTGCCAATACCACTTCTTTTTGCTATCTAGCATAATTGGAAAATGTTCAACCGATCCTTATGTCTTCCTCCTTTCATTTTCTAAAAGCATATGACTGGTGTCAGTGAACCAAAACCTGTCACTTTGACCTACAAAGGAATTTTGTTTTCATTAATTCTTCCGCTAGCAAATATAGGGCAGCTTTATAAAGGCGGAAACTAGAGGGTTACAGACTTAACCTTGACTGTAAACGTACTAAAATGCTCATGCGTGAGAATGTATGTGAGTATGTGTTATTAAACACAGCTTTCTTTCACACATTCAAAGTTAACAGATATTGTATTTCTCTAGTAATCTTCCGTGAATAACAAGTTGATGTGATAACCAACAGAGTGCAGGATAAACACTCGAGTAGGAACACAAATTTGACACGCACATGCTTCCACAATAAAGCAGATTATTTGTCATAAATTATCAAAATGTATTGCAATTACTTTTATTTGTGGGTAATTAAACTTCGAATGTGACGAGCATTTTACATTTTTTGATAAGTGCATTATTGAACAAGAAAAATATCGCCAACTTTGATTTTGAATTCAATCAAAGAACAAATTTAATTAAAAACAAACTTAAAACCTAAATGATAACAACATTCGGATTGTCCTAATATTTAAAATGAGTTTTTATTCAGAATAATTATTTGTTTATCGTTATTACTCCAGTAATATTGCTTCGTGTTTAACATTGCTTTTATAAGAGTTGAAATTCAAGATGGTGGTGGCAGGGTCTACCGTGCCTTAAGTGATAACTTATTTATTATTTTACTTATAAGGTGTCAACATTTGCTTATGGAGTAAGGAAGTGGATTGAGCTTCATTAATGTAAATAAATTAGAAGGAAACTATTAAAATGACTTTATGTAAAGGTGTTTTCGTGATAACCCCTTTTTTGGGGAAGCTGTGCGCAGTGGCTCGAAGAGAACTGTTCTATGTCTGGCCGTTTGGCCTGGCTGCATGGCTTGGTGGGACTACATTCATTAACAGAAATAATGGAAGAGAAGCCAACAAAATATTACAAGAAACTGCAAAATCCATCAACTCAGAAAAGGTATGGCATTGAAAAACATAAATGAGTAAATTCATTATTCTGCTTATAAAGGTATATTGTTCATATTTGTTTATTTGGTGCATTAGCAATCATTTTTACTAAATGTCCCGGAACTATCCGGAGCCACTTTGTAGAATTTTTCCTTAGGTGAAAATAAGATAAAGTGCCAAGAAACAAAGGTAAAATAACTCTTCATTTTCCATTTATTAGCCATTTTTGTTCACAAAAGAACAACATTATGTTTATAAGTAAATAAGATATTGAGTTCAAATTTGGTATACATATTTGTAATGTAAACTTATACAATCAACAGAGTCCTGTATATTCTCAAATCGCGGCCGTTTAGAATGATTAAATATCTCTAAATCTCTTAACGGCTGCTATTTTGGAAATATACAAGATACTGTTATGATTTATTGAATCCTGGTAAGAGTTTACATACAAATTATGTTATACCAAACCTAATATCAGATATACTACCAACAATTTTTTATTTTTTGTCAAGAAACAAAAGGGTGGATGGATGTAAAACCAAGCGTTTTCGTACCTATGTTTATTGAAACTTTTATTTTTTTTTAAGTAGCAATTCTCCAAAGCGGCTACAAAGAGTTCCAGGGCACAATATATAATATAGTAAGTGTAGAATACAATCTTTTTGAATTTACATATAAAGTGATAATCTAAAGTTAAGATGTAAAACTAAATAAAACTAGCTCATGTTCAGAACATACTAAAAAAAAAAAAAAAAAAAAAAAAAAAAAAAAACAATGTATAGCTTATATTTATTTATTATAAGTGTATTTTCCACTTACTTATAATTATTTTTGTGAAACTATTGCAATTTCTTGCATTCGTAGTAATGCATAAAAATAAATAATACCTTAATAATTATGTAATTAGTGGAACCTCCAATATAAATAATAATGCAACATTTCATACAAAATTAGATAACTGGTACTCCCAAACAGTCGTGCAAGGTCGAATGTTTCCGTCACTTTTCTAATTTTGAAATATGGTTTAACATTTATTTACAGGTTCAAACAGTCTAACCAGACTAAATGAATCAGTTTAGGAACTTGGTTTCAAAAGTAGCACCACTATTTCACACATTAAAAATCAAGGAAAATATTTATTTTCCAAATCTAGTACCCCAAAAGGAATATTTTGCCTAAGTAAGTGTCGATTTTAAAGAATTTTGAAATATAAACTTAGGTTGAATTACGTTGTTTTAAAAAGAAATTAAATAAACTAGGTATGCAATGCAGTTGTCTGCTTGCAATATTGAGTGGAGCAAGTATTTTCTTAATCAATACTTTGGAGCACCTGACTTAAACAAAACAACAATTGCACAGAAAACTATTGAATTTAGAAACAGCTGATAGCAACAGTCTGAAGTTATATTTAAAAAAAATATAATAATATATTTTTTTTAAATATAAATTCCTTCTCACCCGTCAAGCTCAAAGTGTATTTTATAGTCTGAAGTTAGATATGATCCTTTTAACAGCTGTATAATCAACACACAGTAAATAAACCAAATAAAATATTTCTTCTAATAAAATAACATTGTAACTTTAAAGGGCCGCAGGGCAAAACCCTGACGTCCGATTTGGACCATTTTAGATTTATACCTTCCCATAGTTGGTTACTATGGCCGTACCAAATTTCGTGCGGATCACTTCAGCCGTTCATGAGGAGTGTGGAAATAAAAAGCCAGAGTGTGGTATAATAGCTTCGCTCGCTCCGCTCAATTAACATTATTTATATATATGTATCTATATACATAAGAGGTTTTGTCCTGACTGACTGTCATAGAATCAACTTGGAGCAAAAACTACTTAAATAATAAAAAATGTTAATGTTTATTCTTGCATGGTCATAGACGCACACTAAGAAAGGATTTGGCAAACATTTTATTTTACCTAACCCAGGACTAATTTACTGACCTACTTTACATCTCTAGTGATTTAAAGAGTCCATAAGTTACGATTACATTAAGCTTCAAACAGCTGCTTGTTCGAAACGCTTAGATCAGCTGATTGTTATAATAGATAATTGAATTACTACTAAACAAAATAATATTGTATTGTTTAGACAACGCTGATTCACAGACTAAAGCATACATGCCGTATTGATTTTATTTGTACAAAGTTATAGAACATGCTGTAAGATGTTGGGTTAGGAGAAATATTGTACATTAAACGTGATAACTGCTTCTTTAGCACTTATCATCCTTAGCATAATTCTTTAGCAATATTATGGTCTTAGTTGTACAAACACCTCACCAAAAGTTACCTCACTTGTAACGTAAATATCTATTAAAGCGTAAACATTTTGAAAATTTGGATATAACAGCTATTTGAATCAAAAGATTAGCAAAACATGTTTGTTTACACTCATTAACATAGCAACAAACTTAGCAAATTTATAAACAGTTTATTATTATCCACTACCAAAATTTTTTTATGTTAGGTTAACAAACTAAAAGCAAACACAAAGAAAAATGCTTACTGAGTTATAATTCAATTCAAACATTTTTTACATATTATAAATAAAACAGCTGATTTCGATCAAAAACTTAATATAATTTGAGGTTATTCCTTCAATAAACCAAAACACGTTTATTTGCAACCAATTTGGACAATTTTGAATCATATAATTATTTTTCACAACTAACAGTTTTTTTGTTTTTTTTTTTAGATAAGGTAAAAGCAAACAAAATGCTTACCGTATGTAAGTCAAAAATCTGGTCGACGATAAGTCACCGAAATAAACAAGGTCATCTTCAGGCTAGAAGCAAAATTATAAGTTTTATACTATTTATAAATCTTTGAATTTAAGTACCGTCTCGAATATAGATAAAGATGTTTGGATAATACGGAATGTAATCAAATGTAAAGCAGAGCTACTGTATTTAAACTGTGTGGAGGGGGGAGGGATTGACACTTGTTCGCTGAGCAATTTGAAAACCGAGGAAGATATTTTCCATTTTTTAGCGATTTGACCAATCTTGAGAACAGTTAGAAAGGATTATTTTAGAAAATTTGAATTGAGTTGGGAGGAATTTCTCCAACATCCTAACGGGAAAAGTTGGAAATATCTTACTCGGTACGTGCAACAGGCTTGGCAATGTAGATGGAAATTAATCCGTGAATTCAACTACTAATGTTGGAAATGTTTATATTTATTGTCATTTCTTTGCTATCCTCCCCCCCTAATCATTTGTTAATATTTTTATTGTTGTTGGCAATCTTTGGTTGTTATTTATATTGTTGTTGATAATCTTTATTTACTTAGTTTTTATAATTAATAAAATTTTAGTTATCATCGGCTACGAAAAGAAAATACTTAGTAAATAGTATTTTGTGAGGGAGGGGGTGAGTGTGTGGGTGTGTAATTATGTATGGGTTTCGTGCTTATGATAACTATTTCTTATTATTTTAAAGTTTATATTAAAACAGATGCTAACATGCAATAGTTAGCATTATGCTAAAATATTTTACATGTAACCCATATAGCTAGAGATGTTACAGTAAGAAGATGGTCTACCAACCGAAAAATTATTTAAAAAAAACTACATTGTCTTAATGCTTGTCAAAAAGAATTGTAACCTTATCATTATAAGATAAAGCATTACTATTATCGTTATGGTTGAAAAGTGCATAAGATAGAAATAGTTTAAAATGGTATATCATAAAGTTAAATGGTAAACTGCTGAACTCTTAGAATTAAACCGTTTAGTAATTGTAACAAAAAATACAAAAACAAATATTTTGCGTTTAGTTATTACATCTTGAAATGTGACCAAAAAAGTCAAAACTGTTTTGAAATGTTTATCTTTCATAGGTCTATACATTTAGGTAACACCGACATTTTGTTTACATTTGAAAATTCTTCCAAAACTACCCCCTAATCTAAGAAAAAAGTACCTTCCTTATATGTTTACGTTGCGAAATTGTAGGGTTGCAGTTGAAATCAATCGTATAAACTGATTTGTTTAATTTCTAAACTTGTAGTCCGTTAAGCTGGGTTCATACCAAACGAGCGAAGCGCCTATGGAGCAAGGCACTTGCCTCGTTCAGTAAATTTAGTTGCTACTGAGGCAACTGAACGGGGAAAATATTCAGCAGAAAACGTGGCAGACGGGTTTTCAATCAATTTTTTTTACGAGATTAGTGAAGAAGAAACAAAGACGGGGAGGTCCACCAAATTTTATACAAATCGATTACTCACTCGTGAACAAACATTTCTTCAAAGATGATCGAAGATATCGTTAAATTCTAAAATTGTTTTGGCACCCTCTGATTTCATGTTTTTAATGGAAGATGTAAAGTAGAACATTTTTAAAATGGACACAAAGTATCGGTGTACACTGCGCTTTTTAAACTCAGCAAGTTAAGAGCACACGTTTGTTGTTGCAGGCGATTTCTCTTTAAAAAACCGACTCTCGACGGATAACACTCGAAAGGGCCTAGGAAATTAACTGCCCGTTGCCTCGGGCTCAAGAAGTACTCTCTCTGTCGCATACGTTATCAAAGACACATCGCCGCGAATACTGTGTGAATACGTAGCATAGGGAACCAGTAGACGAATGCGTATTATACTGTACATTATCTGAACATGTTTTCACATTTATTACATTCTTTTGAAGTATTACACCTAATAGACGAATAGTTTTTATGTTTGACTCGTTGTTTATGGTTTCCAATTCTTTTGGTTTACTTCAATTTTCATAATAAACTACTTAGACCTACAAACAAGAAACTATATCTGAGTCTATGCCGTTAATGAGTTTGCAACATGATAAATGCACAGAGCTTATAATTTATTATTTTGCTCAAAGACCTGAAATACATTTTATGAAAAAAAGATTATAGCCTACATTTTAATCATAGGCCTACTTAAATCAATGATTTTAATCCTACATATTTTACATCCAGTTATTAAGATAAAACGATATTATTGTTCATTTTAAAGTTCACTCAATGTTTCAACGTCAGAAGGCACATATTTATAAATTAATAGAAGTTCAAACTTGTATGATAAAATAGCAACAATTCAGACCAAGAATCCATGATAGTGATAGTTTTAAAATAATATAGTTTTATGTTTGTAGGCCTAATTTGATTATTTGCTTTCAAGATTGAAGTAATCACAAAGACGATCATATAATATATCAATTGCAAAAAGAGCAAAGATTAAGAAGTTTTAATTCTACCGCAAAAGAGTCTCACACAATTTGTATTTATTTAAAAAAAAAAATAATAATTTGTAACAATTACTTCACTTGGCCCATTTCGGTACAGACCACTTTTAGTGTTATAGTTGTTAGTCTAAAAAACGGACTCAATTAATATTGTTTTTGTTATTGCAGATAAAACTGATAACGTTTCCAGAAGGCACACGCAACCGTCAAGGCAAAACACTTCTTCCGTTCAAGAGGGGGGCTTTTAGAGTCGCCATCGAAGCTAAAGTACCCATAATACCTTTGGTTTATTCTCCGTATTACTTTATTGATTCTGAAAAGAAATTATTTGAGAAAGGTAAGAACACTGTATTATTTGTTAGGAGAGCCCTTATTACACAGCTTAACTACTTCCTATTAGCCCAGTCAAAAAGGCAAAACACTTTAATCAATTAGAGTAAAGCTAATTTTTACCAATTGTACTAGAGCAATATTTTATTAGATGAGCATTTTTCTAAAAGTCCCAACAAACTTGGAAAACTCAAAGACTTACAAAACCACTAATATCTCAAGCTTTAATTATTATTTTTTCGAACTCTAATAGATAATGCATAATAGTTCGGCGAATTTTACTAGGCTATTTAATGTTTACAACCTATGCAAACGAAAACACTCTACTTAAATTGTAAGCCTATCACAAAACAAACCCCATAGACGTTATCAAACTAAATGAAAAAACTACATTTCTTATTTAATTTATAGGTTAAAAAGATTATAAAAAGAATCATAATAAACCTATAAAAAAAACATATACATATACTCAATTACTATCCTAACCTAAGATTAACCTTTAACCGAAATAACCATACAAAAATGAGTACCCTCAACAACCTACATATTCCTCTTATTAACAAATTAATAACCTAATTTGATGCTATACAAATACAATTTTCCAGAAATTTTATTGTTCATTTCTTAGAAACGGAGCAAGATACTAAGCTCTAGTTTGAGCCATTACTTTTCTCTTTTAATAAGTTATTCAATGATATATTGCACGATCTACCTTTACATTTGAAATTATTAACCCCCTCCCCTAGCCTTCCCAAAATCATAAAGGGTCAGCTTTGCAAATATCCACATCCACCCTTGGATTAAGTACTGCTGTTCTTATACGTATTAAACATAACTTACAATTTAGTTGTTTAGTTATTGTTTTTGTTCCTTGTTTTGTGGTTCGGGATTTTATTTAAATCAGTGTGAGTTAAAATTAACTTTGACACTATGACCTTTGCCTTTAAAACTATCTCTCGCCACAAAACTAATTGGCTTTAAAATTGTCTTTTGACTCAAAATCATTTGTCTAATACTCATAAGAAAAACACATTTTGTTTTAAACAAATTTACAAAGAAATAGTCATTACTGACACACAATGTGACCAACTAAAGCACACTAAACTAAGATTAGATGTGATTCGTAAGCATTTACCTGGCTAAACTGGAGTTCCCATTTAATTAAACAATTAACACTCGAACATTTCTGATTCACAGAACAATATTTAACAATATTATATGTGGTTATTACATTTCAACCAATAAATATCTACACGAGCTGTCACACCGACTATCACTGCCCCGGTTCCATGTTGTAATACCGATTAAGCCGGCGATGTATCTCGCACAGAGCTACTCTGCAGTCAGTGTATGAACTAAGAAAGGCTATCATAATATGCGTGGCAGTCGATTAGGTTGCATATCTCTCAGGAGAAGCTAAGGTTTTAGATGTACCCGTTTCTTAAAATCGGCACATTTGATATCCCACTCCTTCATTGCTGATTGACATTTCTAACATTTCTTTTTATGGACACAAAATTCTTTGTTATTGTTGGAATATTTGTGGAATGTGTCCACGTAACCTGTTTGATAAAATGTTGAATTATGGAGTAGCCTATAGCCATTTAGCGATAGTAAATAAAAATACAAAAAATTTGTACCTTTATGGCCGCCATCTTGAAACTGAACCAAGTAAGTCAACACATTATTTCAAAGTTTTTATTTTTTAAATTACTTTTAAAATGGTGTAAACATTTGACCTATGTTTCATTCACCACCATATGTATGCTTTTTGGGACGCTGGGTTTTAATAAAATATGTTGTACAACAATTCTTTCCTGAAGAAATTTATTAATTTGACGTGCTCAAGTTTGGGAACACTAATTTTCCAGTACAGTTGTAAAATAAGTTAATATCATATACCGGAAGAACTAGGCTATCTTTTTATCTGGCCTAGGTGATATAACTGGTTTTCGGATATTTAGCTGTCAAAATATCCTGACTAAAAAACTTTCAACACTAAACCCCCAGTAATCAAAATTTAATTTAATTTTAATTAAGCTTAGTTCAGAACACAAGAATTTAATTTTACTTTTAATAAATCTCTGATCAGTGAGACAGTGGAACGTACCTTGTAAATGAATTTATTTGTGCTTCGGATATTTGTATAGCTAAACACAGTGATGGTACTTAAAATACTAGGAAATATTGTGATAGAATATTCAAACAATAGGTAAGTTAAAATAATTTTTGTTCATACTGAAAAATTAAAATTAATAATTTATTCAACTTTGAAAAACATAACGTAACATATTCTTTTTCATTGGAATCTTTCCAACAATTACAAAACTTTATCAAATCAATTGAATTCTATTTTCTCTTAATTTACGCAGACAAAAAAACTCTAATTCTATTTTTTTTTTTTTTTTTACTTAATTTAATTTAATTTATTTTAGCTTGAGTTAATTTTTTAATTACCAATTATTATTTCATTATTTTTCAATTTGAAGTTACTTTAATTTATTTATTTATACCTTTAAGTAATACAACAGGAAACCAATTAATTCATCATCCTACCTAACCCAGTACATTTAAAATAATGTATTTGAATTTAATCAGGCAAATTTAACTTTGGGGAACGTAAGTACGCTTTGCACAGACCTTAGGTACGCTCGACTTTGCCGACTCCACGTTGTTGGTGACGTCCGATGTGGCTGGAGGTTGGCTAGCAGGGTTGAGTCGCTCTCGTTGCTTGCGGTTCCGTGCCTGATGTCATGTACAGATAAACAGCGTGCTGTGGTCCTGTTGCTCTGTTAAAGCTGTCTTCTTGAAGGTTTACAGTTGTCGGATGATTACAGATGTTTGATCTAATTTTAGCATAACTCGCTTGTCGGTAGCATGAAGTCCAAGAATGAAGTCTATTGGCTACTTCATTAAAGTCTTCTTTGTTCAATACTCGTAGAAAATAATAGTGAACGTTTAATAACATCGTAACCCTTCTAATAATTGAAACTGTACTGAGTAACTTGTAGTACTTGAAGACTGATGAGACAACTCTGATACGATTGAATAAGTAATAGTTAAACGTCAATAATACAAGTAAAAATCCCATTAATCAATTAATAGTCCAAGTAATAATCTAAGAGAAAGTAAAAATCCAATTAATCAATTACTAATCAAAGAGAAAGTAAAAATCCAATTAATAAGCTCACCAACGAGTCTACGGTTTATATACTGGTTTTTACCACCATTCAGGTGACTAACCTCTTATAATTTACACTAAGTTTTCCTTTTTCCAATTTTTTTCAGGGACTTTTCACCTCCAAACGGTCTTCAAAATCATCCTGTTAGATTCCCTTTTGATTTACTTTTTTCGTGTTAAACTAATAATTAAAATCTATTGTTTTCTTGTAATTAATTTTTCTTTAACGTTGGTAATACTGCTCCCTCTCTTCGTATTGGCCCACGCTCCATCTTCGAGTCTAATCTCGTGGTACATGATTTCTCCTATTGTTCTATTTCTTTTGACTATAACTTATCATGCGTTGTCGGATTTCCCGCGAGTTGACGTTTCTTGCTGCGTGCGATGTCTTCTTTCACCCCGAATTCGAACGGTAGTCGTTCTCTTTCGCGACCAGCACGTGCTTTTCTCGCGACATCTCACGAAAAAATCTCTGAATTTTCTTCTCTTGAGATTTTAATATTGACACTAATTCGGTTGGTATTAACACACTATCCGCCATTTCATTAAGTTCGCTGTATTTTTGCTTGAGTTGTTGGATTTTTAATATCTACGGTTTTTAATTTTTCTTGGTTAATTAATTTCCCGAAATATATTCCCTATACTGGTGGTTTTTCACATTACTAATTTTTCCTACTCTAACTATAATTCTTATAAACTTTAAATCTTTAATTTTATTTTTTTTAACTGGCTTTAAGGTGTGAAATCTCTCACCCTTTCTTTTAAACAATATTTAATGCTTTTACTTTGTTTTACTTTAAAACTTTTCACCCTCTAAATGTATTTTTATATACTATAATGGCGTCTGAACTTAGTAATTTTAGCTATTTTCTAAAATACTCAAAATTCGTTAACAACTCATTTAAATTTTATTTTAGGTCTACATCTGTATAAACCAAAAATATCTTTCTTTTGGATTTTGCAAAAAAAATCCCTTAACTTTAAACTTTAATTACTTAAGCATCATTTAACATTACGATTTGGTAATTACTTGGTTAACACATTCGTGTTTAGCGTAATGAGTTTTCCTTAGAAAAACCCGATTACATAATAGTCTTCGATCCTGGTATTCCCTAAGAAATTATTAAATAGAAGCTAAGTTATTATTCATTCCCAGCCAAGCTAGAGTTCTAGAGTCAGTTTTCACTGATAACGCCTCGCTCGCACCAACTTGTCCGTTGTTGCACTACTACGTTCAAGAAATCCTTGCTGACCTAGAAAAATCGTTTTTTACAACATTTTACAATATAAAGTTCAAACCAACTGTCTAAGTGTCTGAGTTAATTTCGTTTGCTCCCGGTATGTTACACATATAACTTTATCAACTTTATTATAGTTACGATTCTTTATTCTTCTATTCACAAAAACTATGGGTAATCCTTATGAGCAAATACAATGAAGAAAGTGCTTACAATTAAGACAAACACAAGATCATTAATATTTAATAAATGTGCTGGATTAATAGCTAATCTCTATATAAAAATCAACTGTTATAAAAGCGTAAGTAGAAAAATAGGATAGCGCATGCGCATAGTCACGTAAAATACCTATAATTTTAGAGACACAATGTTACGTTATTGAGCAGCTGTCAACAATAAACCTCACTTCAGACATATAATAGCTGGTTTCGCTCATCAACGGCAATACCACTATTACCAAAGTCTAATATAAAAAAATATACAGTCGCATCACTGATGCGACACCAACGCTCCTATCGGCCAGCCGGGTTGTTTAACTAAAATTACATTGAATTAGCTCAGCTTCATAGCTTTTAAAAACATATCTTTAAATCTGACACAATTAAAAACCCGACAATAGCAAAGTGGCTGCTGGCTGACCGCTAGGAGCGCTAATTTCGCAGTAGTCCCTCGTTTCTGGCCGGAATGGTGCGATTGTGTTAATACTTTAACATAGATTATTCTTTGACGTTATGTTTACAAGTTTACAACTTCAATCAAAACAAAATTGTTATAAAATCTGGATGTTAATTGTTTTTGTAGCTGATTTATAAAACTAATGTAGGCCTATGATTGACTTTGAGGTTAGAAATCGTTGAAATTCCCCTTTTTATACATATGCATTTTTATAATCCTTTCTATTTACTCCATACTTGATAGCTAAAAAATCACTAGGCCACCAAAAAACCACTAGGTTAAAAATCAATGTCTAGGCCACCATTGGTTTTGTGAACTTTAAATCTGACAGCTAACTCTAAATAGGGAACCTTTCCTTGTTTTCTGATAAATTAAAAAATATGTAATTAAAATATTTTTAAAAGGCAACCATTTAGTGGTGGTCAACTTTCGAATTTATTATGGAACACCATATATTTTATGATGATTTTTTATTTTAAAACATACTTTTCACGGGACAAGGGATCTTACTTGTACCGGTAGACTAACCTACTATTGTAAGCTCTTTTAATTGCTCCTTGGCCTAGGGGAGAGAAAAATATTATTTCTCAAATTAGTTTGATTTGCTTCCGGTGGATACGTTTACCGTAGTTCGTAATTTCACGTGACTTTTGATATTTTACTTAGCGTTGATGGAGTGTCATTTCACTTTTAGAGTGATGGAGTGACTTTTCATGGAGTGAAGTTTAGGGGTGAGTTTGGATTTTTAGATTATTGGTGATTATTAATAAATATGTTTGATTTCTTATCTTGTTTGTGTAATTATATCCTATACAAAATTCAGTCATTTCGTGGTGGGTCATAGACAAGGCTCAGTGGTATTCCTGAGTACTTGTAGGGATTGGGATCTGTTTTACTAGTAAAAACAGATTCACGTGTTTGAAGTCTTCTGCTGTGGAAGTTGCAATCTGCTATAGCCCGTCTCAACTGAAGTTGAGGCAAGGAGGGTGGGTAATTAGGGTCGGTCTCAACCGTCATAAAACTGACCCATATCAATGAATACAGACCACTATGGTGGTCTGTATTCATTGCCCATATTAATGCCGCCTGAGTGAACCTGTAGGACACTCTAGTATAAAATTGCAATTCAGTATGTCTTAAGTCAAAATGAAAAAAAGATATCATATTTCGTTTCATGATATTTTCCAGATAATTTTGATACCAAATTTGATTACATTTGGCCAACTTTGATATTGATAAGAATAAACCTAATGAATTATTAATAAACTTGATAATTGTTATTATATGTTAATTAATGCAATATCAATACAGCCTTATCATTTATAAATACAAATTTGATTTTTTAATTTGTTGTATTGACCAAAAAAACAATTACAACACTTTAAGGGTCGGCTCCCTACATTCAAAACGGCGAAGTTGGGTACCAATTTCAATGTTAAATAACCAAAACATTCCTTCACTATTAAGCATATTTTTGTGTTGTTTTTGTCAAAGTAAAATAGATTGAGGGTGTTGATTGCTAAGGTTTTGTGAAATATCTCTTTTTGCAACTGAGTAAAAATGTTTACTATTTTTTACTACTTATATCATACCTTTATGAAAACAATAAAACAGTTTTTGAAAATTTATTTAGCAATCAACAACCGCATATGACAGTACTTCAAAATGAAACCAAATTTTAAAATTTATTCCACGAATTATCAGAAAAAATTACTTATTTTGTAGCATTGCTCTTATGGGAATCAGATCCAATATGTCGGACAGGGAAGTCGGCCGATTAACATGGTTCAAAGACACAATTGTTGTATTATAGTAAATAACGATAGAGTATAGAGTTTTTTCTGCTCAAATAATGATTATTTATTACATACTAGGGGAGACCAATGCGTGCTCCGCACACCAAACCCCCAATGGAAAGTTCTACAAACATATGTTATGTTTTATTTATAATAAAGGTGTAGGATTAATAATAACCTCAAAACTAAGATGGTAAATAATGATATATATTCAAATGAAATTATTTCTTATATTTGATAACAGCAGTTATAATAATTGTTAAAAGAACCAGCTAGGCTCAGGTCTACACTTTAAAACCCTAACCTAAAAGCTAGAAATACAAAAATAATTGCTTCAAATTTTGAAATGAGCTGTTAATTGGAGCAAACAGCTATATTATATGTTTTTTTTATTCAATTGGTTGGTATGGTAATAAATGTAAATACATGTGTTGGTTTATTATTCTAGGTCTAACCTAACAATTTTCCCGACTAAATTTACAAATATTGAAATAAAAAAGGTTTTTATCGAAATGAATTATAGCCTATGTTACTCAGGGATAGTGTAGCTTTTTATTAGTAAAACTATTTTTTCAATCGGTTCAGTAATGCCAGAGATTACCCCCTACATACAAACAAAAAAACAAACTCTACCTCTTTATAATATTAGTATAGATTTAAATATGAACTTATCTAGTACATTTTTGTGGCTTTATTGTTGTAAACCATATTAGTAATGTTAATTCAACTAAGAAAGTTTATAATGCTAGTACAGCTCAAAGTTGGCCAAATGTAATCAAATTTGGTATCAAAATTATCTGGAAAATATCATGAAACGAAATATGATATCGTTTTTTCATTTTGACTTAAGACATACTGAATTGCAATTTTATACTAGAGTGTCCTACAGGTTCACTCAGGCGGCATTAATAAGGGTCAGTTTTATGACGGTTGAGACCGACCCTAATTACCCACCCTCCTTGCCTCAACTTAAGTTGAGACGGGCTATAATAGAGGCATAGAGAGCTTCTGTGGTTGTTCAAATTCGAGCTCCATTTGACGTGTTGGTTGAAATTGATTGGTGGTCTAGATACCAGTACCAATGAATACTTAAACATTTAAGTATTCATTGCCAGTACTGTGTCTGACCTTTGGTTTTCCATGATATTTTGGATCTTTGGTTAAAGTTGGGCTTTTGATTTTGTTGTGGATCGTGTGGCCTCGATTTTATCGCTCATATTTAAAACTCCAAACTTGTTTAAATTTCAAATCACCTCATTTGGTAAGTTAAAAATAGAATATTTTTGTAGTTCTTTTGAAAAGAACTTTTTATCTTTTTAGCTTAATACTGGAGATGTAATCAATAAAGAGAAACTGCTTCGACAGCTGTTTTGCAAGCAAGAGCAAACAAAAAAGTAAAATATTTTTAAAAGGCAACCATTTTCAAATATGGTATTGTGTCTGACTTTTGTAGCTAGATAGATTTAATCACCCCTTTACGTCTTTAAATATTTTCTTAAAATAATAAGTCCAAAATTTCAGCTCTATAGCTTTAAGGAAAGAATACCAATTATATTTATTGTTTTTAGGAGTTGTTATCATATTTTCACCCCTTAGCAGCACGTAACAAAATGTAAAACTGATTTAGTTTTTATTATGTGTTTTTCGAGAAATAAATGTACCAAAATTCAGCTATCTAGCTTTAGGGAAAGTATAACAAACAATAATTATTGTTTTCGGGGTTGTTTCAACCCTGTAAGGCGAAATATTTTAAAATCCTTTCTTAGTGCGCCTGTGGTACAAGAATATGAGTACAAAATGTCACGTTCCTAGGCGGTATTCAATTAATATTTATTGTTTTAGGGGTTGTTTGAAACCTTAAAGGTAAAACTTTTCTTAGTGCGCTTCTAGCTTTTATGAGAAATACGTGTACCAAATTTCACATTCTTAAGTGGTATGGTTTTTGAGATACTGTGATGAGTGAGTGAGTGAGTCAGTCAGTGGTATTTCAGCTTTATATATATAGTATAAATAAGAGGAAAACTGTTTCGGTTGGCATAACCTGATAACATTTGATCCCTTTCGAAACCTCCAAACCAAACAGTGTCCTGTAATTTTTTTTAAGACTTATTAATGTTTACTTCTTGAAATTGGTTCTACTTGGATATCTAGATTCACTTCTGTTTCAACTAATTTTTCGTATATTACCCTATAATAAATCTCTCTCTCCCTCTCTCTCTCTGAACGTCCTTCCTTTGTCTATTTCTGTCTCTACCTAACTCCTACAGTT
The DNA here is from genome assembly GCA_018207615.1 of Philaenus spumarius. Taxonomy (NCBI): domain Eukaryota; kingdom Metazoa; phylum Arthropoda; class Insecta; order Hemiptera; family Aphrophoridae; genus Philaenus; species Philaenus spumarius. The sequence goes on from JAGFPH010000536.1 coordinate 319,494, forward strand.
TCAGTATTTATAAAAAACCTTAATAAAATCGTTCACTAGCTTTTCAAAAATTACTGTTTCATTCATATATTACGACGAATAAAAAGATTTACATACAATTTTGTTTTATGATTTAATATTATGTTATTCTGTACTTACCTGATAGAACCCTAAAGGTTAATACCACCAATTCCCGGCCAAAATATACGTTTTTAATTAACTTTGTATGTGCCCGACAGAGCACTTTTGTCCCTCTTCCATTTCTAAAAGACTTTTCAACAATTTTTTTGAAGTTTTGTAGTATTTGTCAAAACAGTCTGTAAAATCAACTAATTAGCTCTCTTTCTCTCTGTATTTGGGTTTATTTAACTCCACTAACTATTTCAAATTAATTGAATTTTAATTTTTATTATTAATTTTTTATTGTGTTTGTTTTCTTCTCTATACTTTAATTTAAATTTAGTTAATATTTTATGGTTATGTGAGTACAAGATAGTCCTGACTCATACATTTAGATGACTTTAATATTTGTGATCATACACTGAATTGCCTAAATATATACAAATTATTGACTTTGTTAAGAAAATAAAGATACTTTTTAATCCAAATTATCGGTTAACCAGTAACTCAGCTAGAAGTCACTTCAAACTATATACAAATTTCAAAATTATTAAAGCTTTACATTTGCCTACATAATGAACTTAACTGTATTATTCTTTATTTTTAAACACCTATTTATTCTGTGCAATGCTAAGTTGAATTTTTAAATATGAATCCTGTTATTTATTGCTCCAATTAAAGTACAAAGACAACAAATTATAATGGTCATATTGGGGTTTTTACTAATCTATAAAACGTCCATTTGTCATCGTTTGTGTTTAGAAAATGGAACACACAGCTTATTGAAAATATTTATTAATTATCATTGCCTAGTAAAAATCCTAAATTCAAAACATGAAAACCCAATTAGCAAATATAATTTAAGCCATTGTTAAAATCCTAATCTAAATGTAATTTAGTAAGACAGGCTTTTTGACGTTATCTTTAAACCTGTAGGCTTCATAATTTTAATAAACAAATTTACAATTGCAAAATGTTAAATACGGTAATGAGTTTGAACAAATTCCCACATACTAGGGATGAGCGGTTCGCGAACGAGTCGTTTAATGTGAACGATTTAACCAGAGTATGGATCACTTAAATATATCCGCATAAACGTGTCCACGCAAGATGAGTCATGCCCAGCCCTTAAATTAATAACTGTGGTAAAAACAGGTCTGTAGAGTCTATACGATTTAGAACCCGAGTTAGCCTATCCTATTTACTTTGTTCCACAGTAGTAAATCGGATGGATTAGTAATTAATTCGTTTATTAAATAATAGTTGTCAAAACTGATTCTCTTTGTGTGAATATCGGATGTAGAAAATTGTTGTTGGCGAGTTATAAATATTCTCGGCCCAATGTGTTACAATGGCGGATAATGTACAGTAGTTGTGTTAATCTTTAAGTAAGTAATGAAATAGAAGTCCTTCGCTATCAGTGCCTTACAATACTTTATTTTATTTCTCTTTAAAAAAAACTATTATTGTTTGTTTTCAGGACACGTAATCATAAAGGCATTGCCTCCCATCCCAACAGACGATTTGACAGCTAAAGATATTGATAGCTTGATGGAAAAAACGAGGAATTTAATGGAGACCGAATACCAGGCGTTATCAAAAGAAGTCTATTCTGATTACAAAACTGTGAAGAGTTGAAGATGTGACCTGACTACCTAACTAACTTGGCCAACACTTAGTATAAATAATGTCTTCTTTCAAGAGTAATTTAATTATTCCTTTGTGGTTTATAGTTCGCTTTGCTCGAAGTAACTCCAAGTATACTTTTCTAAGCAGAGTTGTGTTTAGGGACACCAAAATTCGTTTTCAGAGAGCACGTAGAGAATTGTTTGCTGCCATTTTTAGACCTAAATAATACATGTAGAACTAGACAAAATGAAAGATAAAATCGTGCCCACAATAACTTCCGAATGACCAAAACTAATTATACAGTCTAGTACTGGTAATTACATAAATTTATAGTTGATTGAGTATTAGGAATTCATGCGACTATATTTTCCCCAAAATGCTTTGTACGTATGGATCCTGCACAGAAATTATTGGGTTTTCCATAGTTTTGATTTGACAGTTGTTAGGTTTTTTAATAAACAAAACTATGGAAAACCCATTAACTACTGTGCAGATTCCATATATGTACAGGGAGTTTTGGGGGGAAATGGACAAGTAAATTCCAAATCCTCAATCATTACAGTTTAGAAGT
>JAGFPH010000536.1:322192-340428 GCA_018207615.1 Philaenus spumarius
TAATGGCTCACTTAGAAAGGTTTTAAAAAAATTCAAAATTTTAGGGGGTCTGGGGGGTCAATGTTACTAAATCACGATTTCTCTAAAACTACTGAACGGATTGGAATAAAATTTGGTATGTAGCTTCCTCTATAGCCCTAGGTACTCGCTAAGAAAGGGTTTAAAAAAAATCGAAATTTTAGGGGAGGTTTGGGGGGGGGGGTGAAATTTACTAAAACTTCCCATAAGAAATACATAGTGTAATTTATATTCATTGATATAATATATGTTTTGTTAATATACATTTAACTTTGATTTGTCTATCCGTGCAAAGCCGGATCGGGCTAGCTAGTATAATAATATAATATGGATGTGTGTTACATGCATCTAATATTTTCCATGGTAACATTTTCCTATTTTTGCAATTCTAAATAACCATCTAATATGCTACTCTTGGGAAGGTATAAAGTTTCAATTGGGAGAAAGTATGTGGCAGTTATCTGGTACCGTTTATTTTATACATATGCATTTGTATAATCCTTTCTATTTACTCCATACTTGATAGCTAAAAAAACACTTAGGCCTACAATCATAAAACTACTACTATACAGGTTGTCTAGGCCACCATTGGTTTTGTAAATTTTAAATCTGACTGCAAACTCCAAATGGGGAACCTTTCCTTGTTTTCTGATAAATTAAAAAATATTTAATTAAAATATTTTTAAAAGGCAACCATTTTTAAATATGTGGTCAACTTTCTAATTTATATGAAATTTATTTATCATATATTTTATGATGATTTTTGATTTTAAAACTTATTTTTTACTGGACCCCGGATCTTACTTGTACCGGTACACTAACCTACTATTGTAAGCTCTTTTAATTGCTCCTTGGCCTTGGGGAGAGAAAAATATTATTTCTCAAATTAGTTTGATTTGCTTCCGTTGGACACGTTTACCGTAGTTCGTAATTTCACGTGACTTGATATTTTACTTAGCGTTGATGGAGTGTCATTTCACTTTTGGAGTGATGGAGTGACTTTTCATGAAGTGAAGTTTAGGGATGAGTTTGGATTTTAAGATTATTGGTGATTATTAATAAATATGTTTGATTTCTTATCTTGTTTGTGTAATTATATCCTACACTAAATTCAGTCATTTTGTGGTGGGTCATAGACAAGGCTCAGAGGTATTCCTGAGTTCTTGTGGGGATTGGGTTCTGTTTTACTAGTAAAAACAGATTCACGTGTTTGAAGTCTTCTGCTGTGGAAGTTAACGATATTGTTACCTTGAGGATGGGTCTTGGATTTTCCAGCATCCAGTAATTTCTTTTCATTATCACTTAGAAAGGAGTACCAAACTGGGGCAGTACAGGTTATAATTCCGCGAAGATGTACTTAGTAACACATGGCCAATCTGCTAATAGAGGCATAGAGAGCTTCTGTGGTTGTTCAAATTCGAGCTCCATTTGACGTGTTGGTTAAAATTGATTGGTGATCTAGATACCAGTAGTGTGTCTGACTTTTGGTTTTCTATGATACTGTATTTTGGATCTTTGGTTAAAGTTGGGCTTTTGATTTTGTTGTGGATCGAGTGGCCTCGATTTTATCGCTCATATTTAAAACTCCAAATTTATTTAAATTTCAAATTCAAATCACCTCATTTGGTAAGTTAAAAATAGGCTATTTTTGTAGTTCTTTTGAAAAGAACTTTTTATCGTTTTAGCTTAATACTGGAGATGTAATCACTAAAGAGAAACTGCTTCGACAGTTGCTTTGCAAGCAGGAGCAAACAAAAAAGGAAAATATTTTTTAAAGGCGACCATTTTCAAATATGGTATTGTGTCTGACTTTTGGTTTTCCATGTTATGTTGGATCTTTAGTTAATAAAGTTGGGCTTTTCATTTTGTTGTGTTGGATCATGTAGCCTCGATTTTATCGCTCATATTTAAAACTCCAAATTTATTTAAATTTAAATTTCAAATCACCTCATTTGGTAAGTTAAAAATAGACTATTTTTGTAGTTCTTTTAAAAAGAACTTTTTATCATTTTAGCTTAATACTGGAGATGTAATCACTAAAGAGAAACTGTTCGACAGCTGCTTTGCAAGCAGAAGCAAAGAAAGAACTCTTAGTTTTTACATCATCGGGTGCTCAATGCTCAATGATATGAAATTACTTTTCACAAATTCTCTGATTTTTCCTGACTATTTTTCGGTTTCCTGACCTCTGACCGTAGGAACTCTGTAATATTAAATAATTACATCACCCAGCTGAACAACTGACGTGAATTAAGCAATTGTCAAAATTGGGTATAGGCCTACATGCTTTAGGATTTCAACCAACTGTTTGGGAAATTCGACAACTCCTGAAGGCGCTGAATAGCTGCTGCGTAATATATTATTTGTTTGCACCTCAGTATCTAACCCCGGCTCTCGTTTGCAAGTTTGCACTTAGAACTTACGTTTTCAGATTATATACTGAGCTTCGCGATTTTAGACCTCTACCTTGGGGCCTAGGATTTTGGACTGTTTCGCTTCGCTCGTTACAATAAAAAAAGCTACTATTTATTCTACTTTTAGGGTACTTTTATTTAAGGTTTTGACCGATTTAATAGACGGGCTGTAAGGTCGTGAAAAAAATGTGCAGTATAATCGCCTGTATTTATGTATATTTTTTTTAGATAATTTCCAAAAAGTTTCATTCTAGTACGAACAATTTCTAAAAATTGTTAATTCTGGTCAAAAACTCTGTCCGATTGTTGGATTTTTGACGTGGTACGTGTGTACCAAAACTGTACCAAATCAGACATAAAATGCGACCGTTAGAGTGCGAACTTATATTACATTAATACGTAATTTTAATTACACCCCAAAACGTGTTCAGGGGACCATGATCGGTGCCCATTGACTACTCCCGCCTTAGGTCTCACCAAAAGAGTAACTGAAACGTGCTTCCGGTTTTTAGAATTTGTTGGCTAACGAACTAGTCCGAGTGAATTCGCTGTAAAATGTATTTTAAAATAGGCTTTTAGTGACGAAAGTTTGTTACAACAAATAGTAGGCCTAATGTTTGTATGATACTGTCAAAGACTGGTGTGAGATGATACTTCATATAAAACCAATGTAGAAATGTTTATGTTGTACCGTAAGTATTTGACAGTAAGCTACAACATTTGACTCATGAAACCTATGTACAACAAATATTAGTTTTTATGATATTTTTCGTAGCGTTTTTGTTACAAATACAAATATTTTTAGTTTTAGGTTTGGGTTTTTAGAGTTAGTTGTTTTTTATGATCTTTCATAAATATGCTGGTGAATCACTTACAATTCAGCTATGAAATAATACTTAATCCAATTGATATAGTTGTGTTTTAAACTGAGGCTTTCTTTCAAGAAGTTAAACGTTTGGAGATGAAGTTTGTAATATTTTACTAGCTGAATACCCGTGCTTCACTACGGGGATTTTTTTTGATTCACTATGTTACATAATTAATTTGAATATTTCTTTCATTTTCTTTCACCTTTTATTTCACGAACGTACCCGTATTTTCAATTAGTTTGGTATTTATTGTTAATTGGCTGCCCGTCAATAGTCTTCATCACGGTATGTCAGCTAAATGGATTAAATCAATTAAAAATAAATAATTCAAAGTGAAGGGTGCCTCCTTTTTTGACCGATAAATCTACATACTGATAAATCCCAGTCTTAGCTGGATGTTGCAGATTCCCCAGATACGTCTTTAATATACGAATGCATAGGTCGGGATAGATTTAATTAAACCTTTACGTCTTTAAATATTTTCTTAAAATTAATAAGTCCAAAATTTCAGCTCTATAGCTTTAAGGAAAGAATACCAATTATATTTATTGTTTTTAGGAGTTGTTATCATATTTTCACCCCTTAGCAGCAAGTAACAAAATGTAAAACTAGTTTACATTTTATATGTGTTTTTCGAGAAATAAATGTACCAAAATTCAGCTATCTAGCTTTAGGGAAAGTATAACAAACAATATTTATTGTTTTAGGGGTTGTTTCAACCCTTTAAGGCCAAATATTTTAAAATCCTGTCTTATTGCGCCTTTGGCGCCTATGAGCAATATGTGTACAAAATGTCACGTTCCTAGGCGGTATTCAATTAATATTTATAGTTTTAGGGGTTGTTTCACCCCTTAGCAGAACGTGACAAAATGTAAAACTGTTTTTTTTTTATATGAATCTTGTAAGAAATAAATGTACAAAATATCTGCTCTCTAGTTAAAAGAAAGTATAGAATTACATATTTTTAGGGGTTGTTATCACATTTTCATCCCTTAGTAGAACGTAACAAAATGTGAAACTGGTATGCTTTTCATAAGCGCTTTTCAAGAAATAAATGTACCAAAAATCTGCTTTCTAACTTTAAGGAAAGTATAAAAGACAATATTTATTGTTTTATGGGTTGTTGCAACCCTTAAAGGCTAAATATTTTAAAATCCTTTCTTACCTAGCGTCAATGAGTACCAAATGTCAAGTTCGTAGGCGGTATTCATTCAATATTTATAGTTTTACGGGTTGTTACTACATTTTAACCCCTTAGCAGAACGTGACCAAATGTAAAACTGGTTTATTTTTTATATGTATGTTGTAAAAAATAAATGTACAGTATTTCCGATCTCTAGCTTTAAAGAAAGTATAAAAATTTATATTAATTGTTTTAGGGGTTGTTATTATATAGAAATCCCCTTAGCATAACATGGCAAAATGTAAAATCTAGCTTCTATGACAAATACGTGTACCAAATTTCACGTTCCTAAGTGGTATGGTTTTTGAGATACTATGATGAGTGAGTGAGTCAGTCAGTCAGTGGTATTTCAGCTTTATATATATATAGTATAGATAAGAGGAAAACTGTTACCGTTGGCATAACCTGATACCATTTGATCCCTTTCGAAACCTCAAAACCAACCAGTGTCCTGTAATTTTTTATTTTAAGACTTGTTAATGTGGACTTCTTGAAATTGGTTCTATTTGGATATCAAGATTCACTTCTTTTTCAACTAATTTTTCGTATATTACCCTGTAATAAATCTCTCTCTTCCTTCCTCTCTCTGAACATCCTTCCTTTGTCTATTTCTGTCTCTACCTAACTCCTACTACAGTTTCAGTATTTATAAAAAAACCTTAGTAAAATCGTTCACTAGCTTTTCAAAAGTTACAGTATCATTCATAGATTACGACGAATAAAAAGATATACATACAATTTTGTTTTATGATTTAATATTATGTTATTCTGTACTTACCTGATAGAACCCTAAAGGTTAATACCACCAATTCCCGGCCAAAATATACGTTTTTAATTAACCTTGTATGTGCCCGACAGAGCTCGTTTGTCCCTCTTCCATTTCTAAAAGACGTTTCAACAAATTGTGTGAAGTTTTGTAGTATTTGTCAAAACAGTCTGTAAAATCAACTAATTAGCTCTCTTTCTCTCTGTATTTGGGTTTATTTTAACTCCACTAACTATTTCAAATTAATTGGATTTTAATTATTATTTTTTATTGTGTTTGTTTTCTTCTCTATACTTTAATTTAAATTTCGTTAATATTTTATGGTTATGTGAGTACAAGATAGTCCTGACTCATACATTTAGATGACTTTAATATTTGTGATCATACACTGAATTGCCTAAATATATACAAATTATTGACTTTGTTGAGAAAATAAAGATACTTTTTAACCCAAATTATTGGTTAACCAATAACTCAGCTAGAAGTCACTTCAAACTATATACAATTTTCAAAATTATTAAAGCTTTACATTTGCCTACATAATGAACTTAACTGTATTATTCTTTATTTGTCAACACCTTTTTTATTCTGTGAAATGCTAAGTTGAATTTAAATATGAATCCTGTACTGTTATGTATTGCTCCAATAAAAGTACAAAGACAACAAATTATAATATCCATATTGGGGTTTTCACTAAACTATAAAACGTCCATTTTTCATCGTTTGTGTTTAGAAAATGGAACACACAGCTTATTGAAAATATTTATTAATTCTCATTGCCTAGTGAAAATCCTAAATTCAAAACATGAAAACCCAATTAGCAAATATAATTTAAGCCTTTGTTAAAATCCTAATCAAAATTTAATTTAGTAAGGCAGGCTTTTTGTCGTTATTTTTAAACCTGTTGGCTTCATAATTTTAATAAACAAATTTACAATTGCAAAATGTTAAATACGGTAATGAGTTTGAACAATTTCCCACATAATGAGCGGTTTGCGAACGAGTCGTTTAATTTGAACGATTTAACCTGAGTATGAAAAGAATCGTACATCACTTAAATATATCCGCATAAACGTGTCCACGCAAGGTGAGTCATGCCCAGCCCTTACATTAATAACTGTGGTAAAAACAGGTCTGTAGAGTCTATACGATTTAGAACCGAAGTTAGCCTATCCTATTTACTTTGTTCCACAGTAGTAAATCGGATGGATTAGTAATTAATTAGTTTATTAAATAGGCCTAATAGTTGTCAAAACTGGTTCTCTTTGTGTGAATATCGGATGTAGAAAATTGTTGTTGGCGATTTATAAATATTCTCGGCCCAATGTGTTACAATGGCGGATAATGTACAGTAGTTGTGTTAACCTTTAAGTAAGTAATGAAATAGAAGTCCTTCGCTATCAGTGCCTTACAATACTTTATTTTATTTCTCTTTAAAAAAACTATTATTGTTTGTTTTCAGGACACGTAGTCATAAAGGCATTGCCTCCCATCTCAACAGACGACTTGACAGCTAAAGATATTGATAGCTTGATGGAAAATACGAGGAATTTAATGGAGACCGAATACCAGGCGTTATCAAAAGAAGTCTATTCTGATTACAAAACTGTGAAGAGTTGAAGATGTGACCTGACTACCTAACTAACTTGGCCAAAACTTAGTATAAATAATGTCTTCTTTCAAGAGTAATTTAATTATTCCTTTGTGGTTTATAGTTCGCTTTGCACGAAGTAACTCTAAGTATACTTTTCTAAGCAGAGTTGTGTTTAGGGACACCAATTAGTTTTCAGAGAGCACGTAGAGAATTGTTTGCTGCCATTTTTAGACCTAAATAATACATGTAGAACTAGACAAAATGAATGATAAAATCGTGCCCATAATAACTTCCGAATAACCAAAACTAATTATACAGTCTAGTACTGGTAATTACATAAATTTATAGTTGATTGAGTATTAGGAATTCATGCGACTATATTTTCCCCAAAATGCTTTGTACGTATGGATTCTGCACAGAAATTATTGGGTTTTCCATAGTTTTGATTTGAAAGTTGTTAGGTTTTTTAATAAACAAAACTATGGAAAACCCATTAACTACTGTGCAGATTCCATATATGTACAAGGAGTTTCGGGGGAAAATGGACAAGTAAATTCCAAATCCTCAATCATTACAGTTTAGAAGTGAAACTAAAAATAGATTGAGTAAAGTGAGTGCAAAAAATACTGATGTAGATAGTAAAAACTATATTAGTAGAATTTTTGTTTGCACCTAAGCTTCCGACTGTAGTCATACGCACAGCGGAAAAACTCGCTTTCCTAGTTTACACCTCGACCTTACTGCCTCGGGCAGCAAATAAACTCGGGCGTCGGCCTCAGATCAGAAGTTGCCTCCAGTGGATTTGAACCGGGTACGTTTAAGGTATTTTACTTTTTTATCGGTTTTTGCGGGCCAAGCGAGCTATAATTTCGTGTAAAAAAAATGTGCAAATAATGTTTTTTGATAAAACCCCAAAAATGTTTCATTCTAGTACGAAAAATCTCAAAATAGTTACTTCCTGTAAAAACACATGATTCCTGTTGATGAATTATTTTATTGGCTAACGAACTCGTCCGAGCGACTTAGACAACCAACGTGTGTACCAAATTTGAAGCAAATCAGACTTAAAATGAAGCTGTTAGAGTGTGAACACATATCTATACTTTTAATCTGTACTTATAAAAGCCAAATAACACTCATCGATTGACTGATCACAGTTCCTCAAAAACCATACCACCTAGGAACTTGAAATTTGGTACACATATTGCTCATAGGCACTAGAGAAGCACTAAGAAAAGATTTTAAAATATTTGACCTGTAAGGGTTAAACAACCCCTAAAACACTAAATATTGTTTGTTATATATCTCAAAAACCCTACCTCCTACGAACGTAAACTATGATACACGTATTTTTCATAGGGACTAGAGGCACACTAAGAAAGGATTTTAACATGTTTGACCTGTAAGGGTTAAAAACAACCCACAAAACAATAAATATTGTTTTTTATACTTTACTTAAAGCCAGAAAGCTAAAATTTTGTAATCTTTTCATTTCTTACAAGCTACATAATATAAAAAGTAAACCAGTTTTACATTTTATCAGGTTCTTCTAAGGGGTGAAAATTTAGTAACAACCCCTAAAACTATAAATACTAAATGATTACCGTCTAAGAACGTGAAATTTGGTACACATATTGCTCATAGGCGCACAAAGAAAGGATTTGAAAATATTTTGCCACTAAGATTTAAAACCCCTAAAACAATAGCCTAAATATACATTTTTATACTTTCCTTAAAGCTAGAGAGCTGACATTTTGTAATTTATTTCTTACAAGATACATATGAAAAATAAACCAGTTTTAAATTTTGTCACGTTCTAATAAGGGGTGAAAATTTAGTAACAACACAACACATAAAACTATAAATACGAAGTTATTACATGAAATTTGGTTTAAAATAAGGGTTGAAACCACCCCTAAAACAATAAATACTTTCCTTAAAGCTGGAGTGCTGACATTCTGTATATATTTTTCTTACAAACAAGATTCATATAAAAAATAAACCACTTTGATATTTTTCACATTCTGATAAGGGGTAAAAATGTGACAACAATCCCAAAATCAATGAATATTAATTGTACTACTCCCCACATATGTAGAGAGCTGAAATTTTTCAAATATTAATTTTAAGTGCTGTATTGTAAAGAAATAATAAAACTGTTCATTTTAATTGCTAATTTCATACTTTGAAACAATTTTATGATTACTATTTCTAGGTTAGTTTTTGGTTGTGGCAGAATCATGCTAGTTATTTTTTAAATTGTTTGCAACTTCTGATATTTTCTAAAAAGTTAAAACGTTTATTTACTCCTTAAATATTATTTACCATCTTCGCTAATAATATGAAAAATAAATAAATATTAAATATGTGTAGGCATATGCTTGTCTCAGGGTTCATGTGAAAGCATTTAGGGCTCTTTCTGGTATGTTTGTAAAAATGAGATGAATAATAGTTTACTTTTTTTTTTTGCAAGGAATGTGACGAAATTTGTCTTGAGTTGTTTTTTTGCAGCCTAACATTTTTAAGTAGATTATAATAGACAGTTAGTTAGTCCTATATAATTTTAATTTGTAGATATATAGGCAAATTTTCCTATTTAGAAAATAGTTTAAAAATTTTATTTAAAAGATGGATTTATAAAATCCACCAATAAAACTGTGCAGTAAAATAATATTGTATTTTGTCACTAAACCTAAAAAACAAACAACACGCTAGATAAAGTGTGGTACTACATTGTTTTATCACTAATATTACGATAGTTATTTTCACGATACTACTGGAATATCAGTTGCTTTCTATTGCGTATATTGGGGGTATATTGCCAGGTAAAGTTCGTCATATCCGTACTAGTGAGGATAAAGTTATATTCTCACTGGTGAGGATAAATCAGCTGATTACAACAATACAATATTGAAATATGTATTGAAACCTAACAAAGGAATTAACATTACAAATAATACAAACTGCAAAATTAACATCCACTTAAATACAAACTAGGTCTTTTATTGTTAATTTGAATATTGTTGCGTACCAGATGACATGTTGCGTACCGTATAAATAAAGATGACGTAAAAGACAATGGCGAGTACATGACTGTTTTCCTTAGAGATGGAAAAACCCACCCTAGCAGAGCTTCTACAATTACTAATGAAGATTGTCCATTTGAACCTTGTAACAATATCAGAAAATACATGGCTCTGCACCCTCCAAACCCCAAAATCTTAAGATTTCTTGGCTACAGATCAGGAAAATTTGTCGTTCAGCATGTTGTTGTCCATAAAAAAGGAGCCGTACCAAAACTGGTTGCTCAATACCTGAAACTAGAAACCCCAGATTCCTACACAGGACATGCTCTGAGAAGAACCTCGGTATCCATGTTGGTCAAGGTAGTAGCAGATTTGATTCCACTAAAACGGCACTGTGGTTGGAGACCTTCATCCGCAGCCGAGGGGTACATATAGGACTCAGTTTTGAGAAAAATTGATGTATCCAAAAAGTTGATACATACACCTCAAAGTCTGACAATACAAAATCAGAACATACAATCAAAAAATGAAAACAATGAATTTGACAGAGATTACTTTATAATCGAAAAAATTTTCGATAAAGAACAGAGTGAAACAATAGCACTTGACTTCCAAACGGACACACAAAATGTGTTTAAAATTTTTTTTCTTCCGAAAACGTCCAGGTTTTACAAAAGAAACTCCCAAATAAAGGGATTAACATATCGAATAACCAAAACTATACCATCAACATACCTTTCAATTTGTAAAATTACCTACTGCTCTTAACCTAATAAATATTTGATTGTTTAAACAAGTTACTTTTGTTTGTACTTAATAGGAGGAAACAGTTCAAATATATCAACAAATAACAAGTTAAGAAGGGGTGAAGGCTCAAGTATAATTTAAGCCACCCTTTATAAATAAAATTGGGCCTTCGCGAAAGTGCTATTCCTGTGCTTCAAGTACTCGATCGTGCACCGCTAACGCCCACTTTCTGGACTTGTAACGAAATATACTATAATATTATGATAGTAGTTTCAATTAAAGCCGTATTAGGCAGCCCATCAATTTAAATTTCCTTTAATTAACAAATTAAATAACTTATATAAATAAAATAATGATTCCTAGTAACAACCAATTATTAATTTACTCGAACAAAAATTGTATGGAAAGTTACTTACAGAAGTTTGTTAGTTACACATCAAAAAATGTTAATACATTTCTTTGAAGAAACACAAGTTCTGTATTTAGTTGGATAAATAAGATTTTGTAGTTGAGTGTTCTTCCGGTAGGCAGCAGTAATGGCACAACATGTTACAGTGACTAGATAGAGACAGTGTGGCCAAGTGAGGTCTTGTTTCCTATTGGTCAAGATGTCGGCAGCCATGTTTTTCCTAAATTCGTATCTGTTTACATTACATTCATTCACGTTCACATATTGTAAAAGCGACTTTACCGATTTTTAACAGATATTTGTTAGTTTTTAATTTAAAATAAACGTAATAGTTATTTTAAAGCGATTTGTGTTGAAGTATGTGATATTGCACCAAATTAATAAGGAAATGACAGCAGATTAGGCTACTCTCGCCACTCTACGGAATCGTTTCAGCGCGCATATTTCAGAAGTAAGTACATACCGTACCAAAAGTCTTTTATTTACAACATTTTAAAAAGTTCATAACATAGGCTATTCCTTTTTATCAATAGAAAAGATAAATGCAATAAATATTAGTATTGCGCAATTTTAAGAACTGTTTTTGGCCCAAACCTATAATTTCGTCCGTGTTAGCCCTACGTTTGTTTAGGCCTATAGTTTTCAAATTAAATTGTCATCGTTATTTTTTCTTTCTTTTAGTCTTGGTGAAGGTACAATCTAAGGCAAGAATCACATTAATAAGTAGGCCTAACTGAAATAATGAGGGAAATTAATAATGAAACCTGTTTTTCGGCTTTGAATAACTTAAACTTGAAAATCTTGAATTGCCTAACCTCAAAATCAAAGAATTGTAATTTCGATGTTAAATTGTTGTTAGAGACATTAATTTTATTATTAGCTTTCAATTGAAATAGAAATAAATTAGTTAGTTAGGAAAGTTTGAATTGCTTCGCTTATTAAAAAAAAATCAGATGGAAATAAATGCATTGTAAAAATCTGAAAGTGTAACTTTGAAAATATTTCATTTGTAAAATTTATTCATTGATAAAAAAAAGGTTAATTAACAACAGGATAATAATTAAAAGACAATTGGTTTAGTTTTATACTGTTGCTAAGTTTATATGTAGCTGTGATTGTAAAATATTTTGTTAGAATGTAGCCTACTATGATCCTGTTCTGTGAAAATATTATCTCAGAAAAATTTTAATTTTTAAAACGAAAATGTCTATAAGTTGGGAATTAAATTTAATTAAAAACAATTTCATTATGACCAGTCAAATAATTTTTCAGATAGCTACAAATTATTGAAAATTTGGTTCCTTGAAAATAATACAAAACCTTAACTTTTATTCAAATAAACCGCATAAATAATGTAATTGAACTTCAAAATGTTTTTTTTAACGTAGAATTGAACAAAGAAAATAATAGTGCAACTTGTTTTGATATAGCTTTATTAGTTTGTAAATAACGTCAGTAGGCTACTCAACTATTGGCATAGGCTAGTAAAAAATGTGATAATAGGCTATATCATTATATTTTATAGGTTATTTCATTTTAAACAACTTATCTGCTTTCTAACTACTTTTTAACATTTAAAAAGTTGTTTAAGAGGCCTTTATGAAATAAAACAAAAGGTATTATAAATATTTTGAAAATAAATTGCAGATAACATTTTGTGATGGCAGATAACATTACTTTTAGGAAAAACATGGCGGCCGCTTTCATGTGGCCACACTGTCTCTTAGTCACTGTAAACATGTGATTGTAGTACAGATATCTTTGCAGTTTGCAGTTTTTTTTAGGCCTACATTACATAGTCTACACGTACTAGATAGTAGGTAAACTTCAAAACAAAATTTAAAGAATTTGTCTTGTATTGTTCTTATTTTCTGGATTAAAAATCAAGCGACTTCTATTATGTAAGACTTATTAAGTAATGATCTGTTGTATTGAAATAAAATTTAGTTATACATAATACCTGTGTATAACTTCTTAAATTAGGACCAACAGAAATTGTAACGCGACAATCCGTTAATTTTAGGGAATCTATACTAATATTATAAAGAGGTAAAATTTGTTTGTTTTTTTTTTTAATTCTGTGGTCACTGGGGTAATCTCTGGAACCGATTGAAAAAATAGTTTCACTAATAAAAAGTTACACTATCCTTGAGTAACATAGGTTAAAAATCATTTTGATAAAAATCTTTTTTATTTAAATATTTGTAAATGTAGTCGGAAAAATCTTAGGTTAGGCCTATACTGATGAATCATCCCATGTGTTTACATTTATTAGTCTACCATAGCAAACAATTGAATAAAATAACAGATAAAACAGCTGTTTGCTCCAATATTTCCATTAACATCAGATTTCAAACTTTGAAGCAGCTGTTATTTGTGTATTTCTAAAGGTACTTTTACACTTGTACGCATGTATGAGAACTTGTGTGATATACTTATTTGAGAAACAAGTGTGAAGTTTAAGTACACAAATCACTGTACTTGTTGAATCACATTAGAGCATTTAAACTTGCACACAAGTTGATTTTAACATTGGATTTAACATATTTGTTTATATTAGAAGCACTATTTTTCTCAATTAGTTGCATTGTTGTTTCCCGACTTCAATTAGACATAGAAACTTTAGTTGAAAAGATTAAAATAAAATATTAATGTATTTGTACACAATACAATGAAACCTAACCTACAAAAAGTATTCTTATAAATCAGCTGGTTGAGAAAAGCTTCAATAATCACCTCACACAAGTCAATGTTAAACAAAATTTTGTTCATTCAAAATGTATGAGGAAATGCTGAAGCTCACACAAAATGTGTGAGCTTTTGAGTGAACAAATGTTTCTGGATTTGTTACTCCAATAAGTATCTCACACAAGTTCTCATTCATGTGTACAACGTACCTTAGCTTTTAGGTTAGGTTTTTATTTAAAGTGTAGACCTGAGCCTTGATGGTTCTTTTAACCTTTATTATAACTGCTGTTATGAAATGTACGAAATAATTTGATTTGGACATTTAACATTATTTACCATCTTAGCTTTGGGGTTATTATTAATCCTACGCCTTTATTATAAAGAAAACATAACATGATTATGTGTATAGAAGGTCCTAGCAGGGTTGACGTGCCGAGCACGCAGGGGTTTCCCCTAGTAACGAATAATTTCAAAATATTTCAGTTACAAAAAATACATTATGAAATCTTTTTAACTTCCCGCTACCAATAAAGGGAAGTTATTGATTTCGGTCCGATTTTCGAAAGTCGAGTTTTCATTAAATCTCCACGTTTTGAGGTCCCAGGAAGCCATTCTGACTATTCCCGCCGAGGTGTCCGACCGTGTGTGTGTGTGTGTGTGTGAGTGTGTGTTTAGGTGTGTGTGTGTGTGTGTGTGTGTGTGGATGTATGTGTGTAAATAAATTTTTGTCGTACAGTTTCTCAAAAACGAATCAACCGATTGAATTCTACGACATGTCATTCGAAAGAGTGTATCAAAACTTAGATCTGATTAGATTTGAGAGTTAATCCATCGAGCCAATCCGAAGAAATTTAAAAAAATAACCTAAATATTTTTTGGAATTTTTATGTTTTTTAAAAATAACTTTAAAGCGTGCGAAAAAATCATAATAAAACCATGTATACATTTTTTGTGCTTAAAAAACTGCGTCGACTGCTTTTTTGAAAATGAAAATCGGACGACGCATTCAAAAGTTATCGTTGTTTAAAAATTCACAAATTTTTGTTATTTGGTATTTTTTGGTATTTTTTTAACATATCTTCCAGATTTCTCAACCAATCAATATAAACCTGTACATTTTCTTTTTGTGCTTTAAAAACTGCGTAGAATGCTTTTTTAAAAATGAAAATCGAACGACGCATTCAAAAGTTATCGTTGTTTAAAAATTCACAAATATTCGTTTTTTGGTATTTTAACAAATAAACTCATTTTTAAGCGTTTAAAATTCAAACTAAGCGGGAAGTTTTATGGTTGGCCTGCACGGTCAACCAATTACCAGATTTTTTTAATTGTTTCAGACGTAGGTACAGTAATTAATCAAATCATCAAAATCGAACAAAATTAATGACATTGTAGGTTTTCGAGTTGCAGGCCTATCTAAACCGAAACAATAAATCTCCTATATTGGTTGTTTTAAACCAATATAGAAATATATAAATTAAATATTATAATATATTATTATATATATATATAATATATATATATTATATATATTATATATATATACCAATATATAAATTTTGAATATAGGCCTATGTGAAAAGAAATAATGAATTCACTAAATCAGCTGTTGATTGTTGTGGATTTCGTTTGACAAAATATGCATGTATTAATGTATACATGTGTGCAAATAGTGTCAAGTTCATTCAAATTTATATTAGTGAGTGAATCATAATATAATTTAATTTTGTGTTGCTTACAAAATCATTTTAGCAAATTGGTTCTAAAATATGGTTTCAACATGTGTTTGACGTTTATAAGTTAGCCTTAGTTTATGTGTGGCTGTCTTATAAGTCAGCCTACATGGAAGTTTCGTTAGCTTGCTTACATGTACAGGCACATGTATAGGCCTATATGTAAAACATGCAAACTTTATTTTAGTTTTGCATCGGTCTATGGATATTTTAAGAAGACAAAGCACGAAGATGTATTTCAAATATCTTAATGGTTTTTAGCTTGAAAAGAAGAGTTTTATGTCGTCTAAGTTATTATTATGTAGTCTAATATTATAATAATTTATAATAAGTACTCAATTATTCCAATAAATAATTTCTATTGTTTAAAAGGCCTTTCAATTACAACCTAATCATATCAGACACTTACATCAACTTTTGTAAGTTAAAGTTATAATTTAATAATATCACTTCACCGCAGGAACACTGCAGTCTATCACCCACGGCCTATTATTCGCTCCCAAACCGCCCGTATAACATGACAGGCGTATTAATGGCACGTGGTTTTACGCAGCCGGTTTTGATAGCTAGCGTATTCACGTGTTACCGCGTCAAACCAGGGCGTAAAAATCGTCTACATAAAGAACCAGTTTATAACATGGGAAATGTTCACCTCGCAGTTTCAATGCATACAAAACGCCGCTTATTATCCGCGAATATAACAGGGCTCTAACTGTATGAAACTAATTATTTATTGTAATCGGTTGTTGCTTATACTTATTTATTTTGATAGTTGCCATCATTTAAAGACCGGAAATATTAGTCATCAAATTTTACTTTTCATGCAAAAATGCACTCAGTTGGGTTTTCGCTTTAAACGGTCGATTTTGGCCCATAGATAAAAAAGTACTGACCTATCTTTTGAAATTCTTTCTTAAAGTTGTAGATAGAAAATGAGTAAAAAATATATATATGAATTTGAATGAAAACCTACCCACTATTATATCGATAAAAAATAAAACAACGGAAGGAAATTTTCCAATATTTTATTTGTTACGTTTGTCATAAAGGCAACAAAAACAAGCTGTTTGACGCAAATTACATTTTGTAGGTGTCTACAAATGGGAGAAGGTGTGCCGCAGATTGTGTACGTTGCATATCATTACATCTTTATTTATATACAAGAAGAAGTCCAGACCGACTGACTGATTGGTAATTGTTTACAATTACTTCATCAGAAGCAAATCTTCCCATATTGAGATATGATATATGTTTATATATTCTAACAATTAATTAACATCATTCAAGGCCCGGAAAAAGAAATAAGAATGAGTGACTTATTTTAAATGTGATAACTAGAGCCTTAAAATGGTCAGGGTACATTCAAACCACTATGTAAAACTGCACTAAGAAAGAATTTTGCAAAATATTGATTTAAGTGTTGAAAATAATAAAAATACGATGGTTCACTCCCAGCCTTATAACAGATAAAACAGCTGATTCGAATCAAATCTTAGCAGCACAATTCTATGTGTGGCCTATATAATACTGAACAAACACACTTTTGTTGAACGCATTTACATTCATTACCAAAGCAACCAAGAAATAGAATTAGTTAATTATTTTTCCCAACCAACGGCTTTTTAAAGTTATGTTATTAAAATAAAAACAAACACAAAGAAAACCAATGAAAAGCTTACTGTATTATAGTTCAAACATCTGTTGTGACATATTGTAAATAAAACAGCCGATTTTTATTAACAGCTTAACACAATATTTTAGGTTAGACCTATACAAGTTTCTTGAAAGCTATTACATTTATTACAATAACAACCAACTTGGCAAATTTAGAATTTCGTAACTGGCCATCCAATTGTGTTTTATGTTAGTTAATAGAAAACACAAACAACGATAAAGGTTTACTATATCATAATCCAAACGCCTATAACTATTGAAATTATGCAAACATAATTCTTTACTAGCTCTAACTGACCAGTTTTAAATACTGCTTAACCGGGGTATTACATTTTGGTCATATTTTATAACTTGAAAATTGTCTCCATTCTAAATGAAAATAACAAATCTCTGCGCCAACCATCGCCATTACAATAATTTGTTTGCTTTTCTTCACCGCGAGTGACAAGAAACACACAGTAGTCCGGCCTAGTCATTAATTGTGATAGAATAAAACGTGAACACGAAATTTCACAACTAATACGTTTACTAACTTAAACGCGTCCCAACAACAATGTCTCCATCTTCTACAAATAATCATACTATAATGAATTAACTTATAGTTTGTTGTAGTTGTAGGTCATGCATTATTGAAGATGGCGACATTGTTGTTGAAAAACGATTGAGTTAGAAAACGAATTCATTGTGAGATTCTGTATTCATTCTATTAAGCTTGTTGATGGATTAGAATCCGTTTGTGTTGCATAGGCAACGACGATGAAAGTCTCTTACGAGTAGGAACATTTTTCTTGGCAAATGCCTCTTAAATATTTGTTTTGCACGAGAGCTCGTCACAAGAATAGCAGATCCTCTCCTAGCAGATGATGACACCTGGATGACTGGCACTGCCTTGATTTGTTGCGGGCTGGCCGTAGAAGCAGATGAAGAGCTTGTTGATGGATTAGAATCCATTTGTGTTGTCTCATTGACAGAGTGTGATTGAGTTTGTGTCACAAAATCCACATCACTGAATATGTAAGGAATGATGTTAGGGTTGTTTACTAAAACATTTTACCTCCGTTTTTGTACTCGCAGCTCTTGTAACAATTTGGTTACTTGTAAATTAGTTACAACAC
>JAGFPH010000536.1:350428-390655 GCA_018207615.1 Philaenus spumarius
AAGCAAGTCCACTATACAATGCATGCAGAGGGCCCAAAATAACATTCTACGAGTTATTTTGAATCCACCATGGTATACTAGTATCTCTGAGATCCATAACTATCTGGACATGCCAAGAGGAACTTAACGATCCAAGAGGAAATTGTTAGTCGAAGTAGGAGTCACATGAAGCGCCGTTCGGGACATCCTAACCCATTTGCCAGACTTTTATTAACACCATGTTCCGTCAGAAGACTGAAGCGGAAGGACACGCTGTCTGACTAGGAAGAATTGCGGAGCGGTGGCTCTTCTATCTTCATAATGCCATTTTCTCTTTAGCTAATCTAATTATAGTCTGTTGACTGATTTTAGATTAAAATAATAATTTAAAAAATGTATCATAACTACCAACTTAGTAAATTTATAATCACTTAACTATTCTTCTCAGCAAACATCTTTTTAGGTTAGGCTAGCAAAATAAAATCAATCACAAAAAAACAAAACAAATAAAGTAAATTACTCACTGTATTATATTCAATCATCTGTTGTTATATGTTATAGATAAATAGCTGATTCCTATCACGAGCTTAACAACAATATTAAGCTAACCCTACTATATATACCGAACCAACAGACGTTTCTTAATTGCATTTATATTCATTACCATAGCATAAACCTTAGCAAATTTGGAATCAGTTAATTATTTTTCACAAACAACAGCTTGTTTGGGTTAAGTTAGCATAGTTCGTTTAAATAAAATGATAAGTATGGGTCGGTATATTCCAGTATTGCTGGTACCCTTGGTAAAATTTCAATTAAGCTTGGTCCGTAGCACACATAGGGATGGGGTAGGTAGTGGATGGATGTGTAAACACAATCGAAAACTACTGTTAATAGTGTCAACCACATAGTTTACTAACTCGTAAACTATATATTAACACTTTCTATTACGAATAAAATAACTACAATCGCTAACAGAAAACGGAAGTTACACGCAATTGCGTCGGTCTAAATCAGGGTGCCGAGTGAAAGTGACCGCAAGTAAACCAACAGGGCATATGATTCGCACTATTCACGGTGAATATTATGAAATATTGGTGATTGCCCTGTTTACGGTAAACCTAATGAGGTGACTTCATACTAAACTATCGCCGAATAAAGTATGTTATAAAACCAATAATGTAATCCCACAGAAAAGTTACTGGGGTTGGAGACTACTTTTCTTACATACTTCATAAAAGACCTTGAGTTAATAAATTATAGCTGGCAATGTTTTTGATTTTAACATAACTCTTATTGGCAGCTTAAAAATATAGCTCCCCTTCAGCAGATCCTCAAGTCCCAGATAAAAGGAACTTATTTACATATAATAAAAATACCGTACTATCTCTAAACTTATAGTAAATATATACATATATATATTAAAATATTGAATGACTCTGTTAACACAATAACACAAACAAGGCACAGCCATTTTGCAAATAGAATAGTCTATCTTGCATGACAAGAGTTGTTCAATTTCGAAAAGTATAATGTTCTCAATTTAAGTTCTTCGCCGGCAAGTATTGCTACAGCGCCAAAATATTACTCTTCAATCTAACAAAATTCTTTCAGAAATTAACTTCTGGAGTTGGATTAGGAATTTTTTGTCAGCATGAGAAAATTTGTGAGTATAACGTCAATACATTTTTTCATACACATAATTTATACAGATGTATTGATGCAGATATATATTATTTTTTTAATTTATTTAAATAGTTCTTGTAAATCTTTCTCTTAGGATCTTCGTTTTAAACATCTTTGACAGAATTGGAAAACATTACCGGAATTATGTCAATCGTAAGCTATACAAATATATTAGCGTATTTCTGAAATGTGGATTTGGTGAACATTTTGCTGAAACAGCAAAAACGTATTTTGGTGATTGTATCCACTAGTTGATTGTATGTAACGTTTCTATAAACACTCTATTATAATTGGTGTTTACATTACTTGTGAAAATTTTCAATCGAAAAGCAAATTAGAAAACAAATAAGAAAGAAACACACTAATATAACATTATCCCAGAACACGTCAACAATGAACATACATTACAAAATTAATTTGGACGATTGTGCTATTTATACTATATATATATCACACTTCTCTCTTTTTACCCTGTGTAGTTCCAACCCGTTCAACTTGGCATATTTTACATTTCTTATGAACTCAAACACGTATTTACGTATTTCTGTTGGCCATCTGTGTTGGTATCTTTTATTTATACTTTATGATAATAGTATTATTTTGTTCTAAGCATCATTTGGACAACATCACTAATACTTCCAACGAGATAATAATGAGAATATGGAATGAATGTTAAAACTGAATATTCCGTCAGTATTCAGTGTTTGGTTGTCTGTGTCTGTTGTAAAACTTCGTCGGATAACTTATTAAACGCTGCTGACATTACGGATTGCGTTTTAGCCAACACTTGATCCAAGTCGTCTTTGTTCAGTCCTGCAGTAGTTATAGGAGGCAGAATCTGTATGATGTTTGTACCTGAAATTATCAACACCAGATTAATTTTGTATTATTAAATTCGATAAACACAGTGGTGAAAAGAGTTAAAATTAAACGTTCACACTAATGAGATTGACGTGGCACGACCTAGCTCGCTATCATCAGTCACCTATCTATAGTTGGAATTGACGCAGCAGGATCGGGATTGGGATGAATAGTCTCTTTTACCAAATCACAGAGCGCCTGAATCGCTTCCCCCCTCCCACTGAACAGTGAGTAGAAAACTTGCTGTACGCTCAGGATAAAGTGTCACTAAACAACAAACGACTATACTGTAAACTATAGTTTCCCAGATACTATAGGTTATATTGTGTTATGGTTGTTATGTTGTGATATTACATAATTTTTCCTTCTCAGTTCGCTTGCTAGTTGCAAATATTAAGGAGATTCAGTCCTGAAACTAGTAAAAATCTGTATTAATGGAGATATCAACCTAAATTTCTTTTACATAATAGTTTTACGTTCGTTAGTTGAAAAGTAGGTAATTTGACCTATTTTTAACGTTGTACATTAATTCACAATCGATACCCAATCTTCTATTAAGGCAGGTCCTATCGAAAAAAGGGTTTTTGTATAGAGAGTGGTACGTTTTGTGTGAATTGTATGACATTCCTAATAATTACATGTGTCCTAATTTTTGGATTGAGGAAGTTAAATTAAAATGAAAATTACATCAAATTAGGAGTTATTTTTGCACAACAGTGGTCGTTCATTCATATATAATCAGATGAACATTAATGCAAACTATTTTAAAGTGAAAAGAAATTTAATTATTTGTTTTGTTTTTTTAACCAACGGAATTAATAAATATTCATGTATTTAAACCGGGAGTATGTACAGTGGCGCCGACTCCATGGCGCCCCCCCCCCCCCCCAATATTTTGACTGTCGTGTCGTAATGCATCTACAGTAGATCGGCAGTTAGGCGGCGTCACCGGCGAGTAACTTTGCGCGTCACTTTACCCGGTTTGACAGCGTAACAAATGTCAACTCCAATTTTTTGCAGCTTTTAGAGTTGAGAAAAGAAGACTTGCCTGAGGTAAAAGATTGGTTAGGACGTTCAGGGTACAAGTGGATCGCCCACGATATACAAAATGAAATAATTAATATATTAGGTCAATCTATTTGAGCTCGGTGTTAGCTAATATCAAAAGTAGTAGTGAACATTTTTCTGTAATGGTGGATGAAACATGTGAAGTGTCTATTAGTGAACAAGAATCATTTTGTGTCCGAACAATTTAATCGTCAATTATTAAGGGTTATTGAATGCCTCTGGACTCTAGCGTTGGAGAAAAATAGTTAGGGAGTTCGACAGTCGTAGCGCTGAGTGTAGTGAAACTTGCAATGCCCTCTCTTGAAGGCGAATTCTAACGCCAATCCTCTCCCCGCACGCGCGGTGTTGCGCTCGAGCGCAAGTATAAACATTGACTTGTTCAAACAAACTAAACTTATACATATAATGAGAAACAAAAAATTGCATTGGGTTGGGAATTAAAACCCACGTATGCTAATCTAAATTTAAAACTGAAAATTGCACTGTACAATGCACTAAAAAAAGGTATTTTGTAAAAAAAATAAAATATATGTATATTTTTTAATTAAAAATAGAGTACTGAAAAGAGCATATTTAAAAAAAAAATCCTAAAGTTTCATTGCTATGGTGTTTTCCATTTCGTTTCCATTTGTAGTTTGCATGAAGAATGCTCAAAATGTACACTTTAAGGTCACACATAGGCCGCCATTTATTTTTGTCGATTTTTTAAATGCCATATTTGGTTTTGACTAAATGAACTTTAAAGTTTCCAATAAAAAAAAAGAAATAACATTTTTTGTTTATACACCCATAAGACTTTATTGGCTTGTATGAGGCCCCTAACACAGAGTCTAAAACGGTGTTTAATATTGTTAAGGACATTTTTGATCGTTTTGAGTTGTCCATGGACAGTGCTATGATTGAGAGGACAGTGCTATGATGGTGCTTTTAATATGAGCAAAAAGTTCAAAGGACTACAAAAGTTAGTTTCATACATACAGGCAAAGGCTCTTTGTGTGCACTGCATTGCACATAGCCTAAACATTAGCAGTTGAAGACAGCCTTCGTTATCTCTCGTGCATGAGGGATATTATGAATTTAGCCAAAGACTTAGTAAATACAGTTATTAAATCCCCTAAAAGGATGGAAATGTTTAGAAACATAAGCTGTAATAGTGTCAGTGTCAATGATCAAGCTGGACTACGACCACTTTGCCCTACTTGATGGACTATGAGAGCTTCCAATGTACAGCAGATATTGAAAAACTACTAAAAAAATCTAATGGAGTTCTTTGAAACATTTTCTTCCGTAGATACGACCGAAGCAGGTTATAAACGTTCAGGCTATCTTGAGACAATGTGTCAGTTTAAGACTTTCTTCTTTTTAAACCTGTAATATCATGTAATTACTGTAGTAGAAGAAGTAAATCGATAAATTCAGTGCCCACATTTAAGTATAACTGAATTGGAAGGATCATTTCAAGGCTTACTTTGTATATTAAAAGAAAGGTGTGAAGGATTTGATTATTTTAGCAACTTTGTTTAAAAGAAAAATCCTCGGAAGTCGAAAAACCTTAGTTTCCACGGAAAAGCCGAATTCCAAAACGATTTGAAAACAATGAAGCTAGCACACCTCACGATTTAAACACGCCAAGGGAACATTTCAAAGTTCCTTACATTGACGTTTGTGACACTGTGAAATCTTGTATCACCAACTGATTCTAAAAAACAGGTTTATCAAGCGTTATAGCAGTGGAAAAAGAGTGTTTGTTAGTTTTAAACAAAGGTGGAACTAGTTTTGTACACTCTACAGAGTTTTTTCAAAACGATTTGGACACCGAAAGGCTGCATTTACATCTTACAATGTTAAATGACATCACTAAGCAAAGAAACTTAAAACTAAACTATGAGTATGAGTGATGTAAGAAAGTATGTTTTACTAGAACCCAGTATAAAAGAAATATTATCTGAACTTGTTGAGTGTATAAAGCTACTTCAAGTTGTGCCAGTTACATCAGTAACAGCTGACCGATCATTTAGCGCCCTTCGAAGTTTGAAAACATACATCAGAGCAACTATGGGACAAAATAGGTCGAACAACTTAGCAGTTCTTAGCGCCCACCAAGATGTTCTACCAGTAATGAATGATTTCATAAAGAGCAACCAGTCAGAAGATCTACATTTGCACTTTTCTAAGGATGCTCTGATGCTGGTTGTAGGCCTGAATTACAAAGTACAGCTGTAGGAGCCTATCAACTTTTTTGTAGGTTTAATTTAATTAAAATTTATGTATTTAAACGAAAGAACATTTTGTTTACAGTGTCCTGTTATAGTATTTTTTTTATTTAACTTTAAGCTTTATGAATGTTTTTATATAAATTTCATTAATATTTATAGGCTGAATAATATTTACTATTTAACTGTCTTGGTTTGAATTGGGTTCTTGTACCATTTGTACCCCAAGCCACAGAGAAGGAATATACAGAGGAAACATTTAAACGGCGGGATCGTACGCTCTAGTTGTAGTTCCGATCTAGTCCGGTGGCCGCGCTAGGATGTCCTAATGCACGTTGCAAGAGAGAGAGAGACGAGCGGGGCGGGGAAGGATGTGATGGTAGCGGGGGAAATGTCCCACTTCCCCGCCTCGTTTAGACTGCAAGTTGGGAATTCAACGTTTACTCTTCTGTTATAAGTGTAAATGTAACAAAAAAGCCTATTTTCATTACGGGAAATAATTTCCGTAGAAATTAAGTACAGAATAGTCTATTTACTAAGATAAATTGTTTTATTTGTATTATAATTTAATTCAAACTTATGTTTTTAAATGAGACATACTTTTTGAATAAGTTATAAGCTAATAAAAGATTCTTGAACCAACTTTAACTGAACCGATACAAGTTTTAAACATTTTAAACTTATTAGAGTATGTTTTGTACAAATGTTTATCGAATAATTTAATTCCTGATTTTTATTCACTGACTTACTGAAGTAAATACTTGACAGTTTTTTTATTACAAACATTTTGTGTTCTAAGGTAGCTTAGAAATTTTTGAATATTATTAAAATCTTATGAAATGGGTTATACAAATGGGTTAGATATTAATATAAATTATTGAACAGCTGATTAAAATGTCATGTATAACCCTAGGTTTAGGCAATATAAACAAAATCTAGTTTGTAAAAAAATGTATAATAACAATTAAGTAGGTAAATAATGTTATGTTGTCATTCTGAAAAACCCTTTAACCAACATGGTTAGATAACCCATTAATAAAGATTATTTATAAAATAAAACTTTAACAATTGAAAGTGATGAAATGTTTAAATGATAATACAAAAGAAGAAACATAATAATATTGCCAAAGCACAGAGATTAATGGTAAATGGATCCATTATTCTCTGTGCTTAAAAAAAAGTAGGCCTTCATATTATATGACACTCCATCACAAAATAATCACGATTATAAAGTCAGTAACCTATAGTTACATATATTTAAAAAAAAAGTTCATATTATAGGACACTCCATGATAAAATAATCTCAAAGTAAAGTGTCAATAATAAAGTAATAAAAGTATAGTCTATATTAAACGCAGTACTGTAATTACATATCAAATTTAACCTAGTTGACAATTTATATGGAAGACAACTACAAAATAAATATATAACTTACAAACTGTAGACAAAGTCAGTAAATACATATCATGTTCAAATTTAATCTTCACTTCATATAAATCGCAAAGTAAAATATCAATAAAATTGTAGTTTAAAGTTGTTTTGTTTATCAAAAGTAATTCAAATAAATCTCAAATTTAATCCTAATTTACTATTTATATTTAAGGCGGCTTGAAAATAAAATGTAGCCTACATAGCCCAGTCGGTGTAGGTCACAACTACCAGTAATTTGCAATACGGCAGATTTTTTTTTATAAGTACCTTAAAGTATGTAGATTAATATAAAAAAAAGTTTACCAGTCTTTCGATTTCCCAAAGTCAAAAAAAAAAATCGAAAAACATTTTTTTCTCGAAATTCCTTAATATTTCGAGCTAGGATGAAAATAAATAAAAATAAAAATACCACCGTGTAGCGGAAGTATTTTTTTAATAAAAAAGATCTTTTGTATTTTTTTGTCCGAGAAATGGTTTGTCTGGAAAAAAATCGATTAAGCAAGTATTATTTCGCAGCAGCACTACTCGGCCGCACGGCTGAAGACCTATTTCTTTAAGCGCGGCCCAGTACATTATAAACTATTGCACAGTTATAATGTATTAAATAAATAGTTGTAATAGGGCGTTTTCAAGAGGAAAGTGTCAGCTATACGATGTCATGTTTTTTTTTATAACACATAATAATCATCTAACAAATTGCCCAAATATATATATTCCAATAAAAAAAATGCGTCTCAAAGAAAAAGAAAACTGGTTATTTGGGGGTTTTTAGGAGGAACTGATTCATATAAAATATGAAAATTCAATATGGCGGATTCAAAATGGCTGCCGTTTTCTCTAAGAATTCAACTTTTTTATATTCAAAATAATACAATTTCGAAGACCAGCGTATTAGCATATAATCAGTCTCGATTAAATTGTCTTAAAAATCAATTTTCTCTAAAGACAATCATCCACTTTGTATGAAATTTAAAATATACATAAACAATATATGTATAAATATAATATACAAAAATTATACATCTACGATAATTTTAAACTAAATAGGACATCAAAATTTATGAACTCATAATTATTAATGAATGTGTCTTTATACGATAATTTCCGTCCATACGTATAGCAAATCTAAGTTGGCCATTTTGTAATATATCGAATTAGCAAGTGAAAAGCTTATTTTTAACTTATATACCAAGACTCAAGTTGGTATCTTAAAAATTTGATGAGCTAGAGCCATCAGATTTATCAACGAACCTCACGATTTTTTGCTTACCGAACGCTGTAGCCCTTTCGCTATTCCAGTTTCGTCATTTTTTAGAATATCAACATCAAATTTGTTTTTCAAGTTGAATACACTACGGTAGTATTATTCTCAGTAAGTATGAACTATTTTTTCAGTTCTTTTTAAAAACAAGGCTCTTGAAAATAGTCTACTGTTTTACCTATCTCGTTTTAACTACAACACCTTTGGATTCGTTGGAATCCATTTTCGACATTTTTGAACATATCGATTTAAAAATTGGTACATAAGTTACAAACACAATAATTGGTTTTTGCTATACCTATTTTAAAAACTATATTTAAAAGATTGACTAATCTGCAGCCGATCAACTCAAGCGTGTTGATGCAAAATTTAAAAAGGTCCAAAATTATACTTTTTTAAGTTACTTGTGCTCTTGAAAGTAAATAATAAAAAAAAAATTATACTCATTTATCTTGTTTGAATTTAAATTTTTAACTTGTAAAAAACTTTTAGGTTTATATTTTGAAAATTTTCTAAACTGGAGGTGTTTAAAATGAGTTGGTGGGTCTGGTACTCCTAAAATCGAGAAACCCATTGATAAGTCAAATGGCTCTAGATCAGGTCATTTTCAAGATAACAAGCTCAGACTCAGCATACATTTTTAATATATATTTTAACTTCTATGTCAAGTTTGAATTCGATATATTAAAATTCAGCCAATTTAGAATGAGCCAACTCTACATATATGAATGAGATTTCCCTTTTCTGTGATTTCTGCCGTAGGGCCAATTATTTGTTTTTAGCTGTATTTCTAATTTTAGTGAGTAGGCACTTAAAAAAGAACTGTTTTATTGAATACAAAATTAAGGGGGGGGGGTAGAACACAAACACATTTTTTAAACTTTTTTCTTCTCATCGAGACGAACAAATTTTAAAAAATCCGTCAAAATTGGTTAACCTGCACCGAGTTCCCACACAAATGTCTACTTGTACTATTATTAAATTTTGATTTTTTTTATAATTTTCTTTTTAATAATACTTTGCGAATTTTCTCCAAACAAACCATTACTCGGGCGAAATAATTACAGAAGACCTTTTTATTGAAAAACACTTCCCCCTACAGGGTGGTATTTTTTATTTTTATTTATCTTAATCCCAGCCCGAAATATTAAGAATTTTTGAAGAAAAAAAATTGCCTCGATTTTTTTGACTTGGGAAATCGATAGACTGGTAAACTTTTGTATGTTAATCTACATACTTTATTGTACTTATAAAAAGAATCAGCCGTATTGTAAATTACTGCATCGTTTGGTCTAAAATTACCCCTACCGACTAGCCTAATATTTGTTGCAGTGTAGGCCTATAAAGTCAATACATTTATTAAAACATTTATTGATTTACTTTGATAATCCATTTAACTTATTTTGTACTATTGTTCAAGTGTTTTACATTTATTGCTACATGACAATCAAATACAGAACATGTTTGTGACAAGTTTCCTTTACAATTACTTATTGTAGCAGCGAGGACAGCCAGGGAGTCGGGCGCAAGGTTGTTAGAGTACATTAACAACCTTGAGTCAGGCGAGTGTCGCGCGGTGCTGGAGGGGACGAGGGGCTAGCAGCAGGAGGCGAGGGGGGTAGGGGAGGGGCCAGCGACGATGCTGCCCTCTCATGGCGACTCTGGGAACTACTAATGTAGATACCAGTGTCGAGTGCTAGACACCCAATTCGCGTACGCTTAGATGTTTCCTCTGTATTTTTCTTCTCTGTGCCCAAGCTAAATACATTATTTAAATAAATTTACTTTTTTGAAAACTTTAAAGCAAATTGTTGGTTTTTCTTTTTATAACTCCATTTTAATATCTCAAAATTACTATCAATAAATATAAAAGGAAATGACAAGAAATAACTATTAGATAAACTAAAAGAATAAACAACATGGTGTATTTTTTAGTTTTTATCTTTTGTGGGCGTAAATAACATGCATTAATATAAAAAAAACCCGTAAGCAGCACTGCTGCATTACTATAGCCGAATTTTCTTATCAGGGAATAACTAGTATTATATAATGAGAGATTCCTATGAGTTTTGTTCCTTGTTCCGGGGACTGTACCTGAATTACTTGCACCGGATTGTAGTAAATTTAATTACCATTCGAACGATATAGCTCAAAAATTGCACACGGGCTTATGAGTGGGAGAAATTGCGCAAAAACCTTACACGGATAGTGAAAAAATCATTTATCAGGAGCTTCCTATCAATTTTGTTCTTTGTTCCGAGGACTGTACCTGAATTACCTTTGCACAGGATTGTAGTAAATGTAATTACCTTTCGAAATATATAACTCAAAAATTGCACACGGGCTTATGAGTGGGAGAAATTGTGCAAAAACCTTACACGGATGATGAAAAAAATCATTTATCTGGAGCTTTCTATCAATTTGTTACTTGTTCCGGGGACTGTAAGTGAAATACATTTGCACAGAATTTTAGTAAATTTAATTACCTTTCGAATGATATAGCTCAAAAACTGCACACGGGCTTGTGTGTGGGAGAAATAGTGCAATTTCCTCGCTCTAACTTTGCCACTTTGGTTTGAATCAAACAAGCCGCCATTTTGTGTAAAATCGAAAAATAAAAATATCAGTGTCTGGGACATCCTACAGGACATTCCACTAAAATTTCAGCTATTTTGAAGCATATTTACTACCATTTTATTAAGGTGGGAAAATCCCATATACTTTTATACCCATAAATCCCTACCCAAAAACGATTAATCGGTATAACTCCGCCATTTTGAATCGGATCAAAAAACAAAAAAAATTATCTGAAGAATCCTGCTAGGACCCTTTCACCAAAAAATCAGCAATTTTGAAGCATATTTACTACCACTTATCAAAACACACATATATATATATGTGTGGTATATATATATCCATGGACCACACTACGACCTACACGATGAAAATTGTCCGGCACAATTAATTAAGTTTTTTTAAAGTGTTGTAACTGTGGTGTTTTTGTGTGTGTTTTAAACGTGTTATGTGTTTTATTGTGTTTGTGTAAGTGTACTTGACAATGGGATTGCGGTCCCGAAACGCGTCGTAAAACATTCGAACGACCAAAAAAGTCACAAGACGGAACATTAAAAGGTAATATTTAATATTATTATTAATAAATTATCCTATATAATATTATTCAAAGTGACTTGGAATCCAAGAATCATGTAATTAACCAAAGAGTTTAATTTTTAAGTTTTTAATTTACTTTCTCACTAAAGTTAACTGTCTCGAAAAATAACTGGTGAAGCAACATCGACACCAATAACTGTGATGCAATTACAAGCGGAAGTGGAGCCACTGCATAGCCGCAGGGAGAAGTCAGTACTAATTCTGGGATAGGGCAAAGAGAATCGACTACAGATACTGGGATAAATACAAAACTGCGACATCGCGACTCAAGACACAAACATCACCTTCTATTCATTAAGAACAACTGAGAATCAAATGCAATCTGGAACTGTGGCAAGCATCAAAGTTCTCAACTTGTCACACAGTTTTCTTGTGAGAAAACTGTCGCTTCTGAATCATAAGGACTCCAAGGCTGTTAGTGATCCTCACATTCTAAAAGCCGCTGCTTTGGAAACGATTGTGGACCTATACGGCAAAGACAACTGAATCCATGTATCCGCGGTGAAACATGCCTCTGGAGCTGGCTTTTACAGCGACCACTTTGAGGGATGCAGCCCTGGCAGAACTAATGAAAATAACTTTGATGGTAAGATTGCGGCGATAGTACAAGCTGCCGAAAAACTTTGTTCCATCTCCGGCAAATCAGTGCGTGTTGTATTCTTCGTATATTCGCAGGCCGCCATAATAGCGCTAACTAGTAATACTCTCACTGATTGTGTACAAACAATGAACGGACTAAAGGCCATATAGAAGGCAGATATGATTAAAGAAGGGTGGTACATTGTGCTACAATGGTTCCCTAGCCATGTCAGCATTGAAGGAAATGAATGCGCAGACCAGCTAGCGATAAAGGGTAACACCTTGCCACAGCCTGATAATCCCAAATGCCTATTGACAGCTAGAAGCCTGATTGAGGCAACTATCAACGGAAAAACAAGGGAAGGCCAAAAAACAAGTGCCGAAAAGATATGGGAAGGCCTGGCGCACACAGTGCTGATACCACATAGCCTACCGAGAGTGGAAGCTGCTGCCAAATTCAGAATACTTACGGGCCATGACTATCTGCAATCTCACTTAGGATTAGCAGCCTCGGAAATTTGCCCTCTATGCAACATTCACAAGATGCAAGGCCCACACCTTCAGAACTTCATATTCAGCTTTACATTTACTGAGAGGCTAGGCGGAGAATGGCAGAGATGCCAAGATTAGCATTGGATAAAAGAAAAGAAAGACTTTCTCACTATAATAATATAGTATAGAGAAAGCATAGTGATCGCAAAAAAATCGATGTTGAGATTGTTGTGGAAATATTTGTTGGAAATATCGATTTCGAACAAATTTGCACCAAACATTAAAGCTTGTATAGATGCACGAAAAAATGTTTTGAAAAATGTTGAAAACAACCCCCCTTTTGGACAAAAAACCCAGAAAAATTCTGTTATTATTTTTTTATAAAAAACGGCTCTAACGATTTTGATAAAATTTGGCTTATTTGAACCCTATCATATACAAAAAACCGCATCATTCAAAAATTCTTGTTTAGCTAATAATAATAACTGATTTTTGGGGGTTTTAGGCCAAAAAGGGGGTTGTTTTACAACATTTTTCAAAAACTTTTTTATGCATCTATACAGACCTAATTGACATGTTTGGGGCCAATTTGTTCGAAATCGATCCAATAGTTTCCTCTTTAGTTTTGTAATACATACTGACAGACATTTTGTAAAAAAAACTTGTTTGGGCTCAGGGATCTCAAACGTGAATCTGTTTAATAATTTAAATATGTTTGTGACAAAGTATGTTTCTGGCACCGTTAATTTAGTATAATTTCGTTTCTTCTTCTTACTGATATTCCTCTCCTTACTGATTATAAAGAGTAATTTTAGTTAATTGCAAAAATTTAAATTGGTCCTTATGTTTTCTTCTTCTCTTGTCTTTATCTTTGTCCTGTGAGTTAAGTAAAGACGTGTAATGGCACCCCCTCTGACGTTCTTTGGAGCAAAAGTATTGCCAGGAGCTATAATTGTGTTATATATTAAAAATTATTTTGTAAATTATATTTAATAAAGACATATTATTATTATAATATAATAATTCACAATAACATACATATATTATTTATCTTTTGCGGTACATTTTTAAATTGTTATATCACATAAATTAAGTATCCGATTTTGATGATGTTTATGCCAATATATAAAAATTCCAGTAAATATTTGACAAATTTACAAAATTGCACGACGTTTTAGCTAGTAGTCTTGTAATGAACCACAAAAATAGTAAATCCCATCACTAGTACCTAAAGTGGATGTTGTGCGAGATCATAGTTTTATCAAATACCAAAAAGCACTTTATGTGCAAGTTATGAATTATCCTTATCATACTACACTAGAATCACACACACACTTAATTCATTAAGGGGACTTGCCACGCCTATGTTACTCCATGTTAACTATATGCACATTTTCTCAAGAACCACATGACGTAGGGCAATACAGTTTTAAAAAATTTTTAATCACACTTTTTCCTAGTGCGCTACATGGCGTTTTGTAAAATTGTATTTCTAACTATTATTTCTTTCATTTAAAAAATAATTTGTTTTTTATCGGTTAAAATTTTCATAAAATATTTTTATAAATTTGTTTTGTATTTATTTTTTTATTTATAGTTTGTATGAATTTTCCGCTTTTTTTTAAAATGGTGGCCAACAATAATTTCCCGATGTATAACTTGTATTTTACAATACCTGCATCAAATCTATGTTGTTTTAAATCAAGGAACTGATAACGTGAGACTACGACGGGTTGAATGGCTGTCTGGGAAGCAATAGCAACGTGGAAGGCTCCCTTCTTGAATGGTAACAGTTCTTTTCCACCGTTCCTAGTTCCTTCGGGAAACATGCAAAGTTTAGCCTGCACACAATCAAACAAACCAATAATAATAGTTTTCCTGTCACTACTTGCAATCTTATGTACAGGTGGGTGGATAATATGAAAACGGGATAAGGTTTCTGAAATAAGGTCATATGGGAGATTGCAGTTTTGTTGTCTTCTACGCGACAAAATTTAGGTTTAGGTTTATCTTGGAACATTTTTATAGGAAGTTGGTCATACGATAAAAAAATCCTAGTACAAAATTTCGAGAGAAAATCTAAGGTGAACTGCCCATTGATATTTCAATCCGTTTAGAATAAATTAGCATTTATTTACATTTAAACATACCATTAAAAACTATATTTTAATTCGTCAGTTTTGCCTTTCTCGAAATCTAATAATTCGATCAAGCAGATTAATCGCAGACATGAGTTGAGCGAATTTCCAAATTAAGTTTAAGTTATATGTTTTAGGGATTCAACCAACTATTTGAAAAATATGTCTACTCAGGAGAGCGCTGAGTGCATGTTCAAAATAGCTTACATATTAGTAGAATTCGTTCCGCTCGCAGCAGAAAAACTAGCTTTGCGAGTTTGTACCTCGACCTTGCAGCCTCGGTGTTGGCTGCTTCGCTTTGCTCCAGTTTCATTTTAGTACAGAAAATATTACAAAATTGTTATTTCCAGTCAAAAAAGTGGTACCTGTTGTTGGATGTTTTGGCTAACTCGTCCGAGCGACTTTTGAACCAAATTGGATGTATAATCCGGCCATTATATATAACCCATATACAAAAGCCTAAGATGTATGCCCTAGGCCTACTATATAAAGTTTTTAATTACACGCGAAAACGTGTTCTGAGGGCCAAGATCGGTGCTTATTTACTACTCCCGGTCTCATGTACTACCTTAGGTCTCACCGTAAGGGTCACTGCAATAGCTCATCTCTTCAATGGGAATTCGCTAATAATATATTTGTGCCCGAATCACGCACAGAACGTTTTCTGCAGCTGAAGTAAAAAATTACAATGTACATTCAAATTATATTTTAATCGACATTTTAGTAATAATAGAAATCAGGTTTAAGTTCATTTGATATGGTTTTGAAACGGTAATATTAAAAGTGAAATTGTTGCAATGTCGTACTATAATTCTTGAAAAGAGAGTTATCGGTGAACTCTTGTTCACCTTAACTTAAAATCTAAAAATATACTTAAAACTAGTATGTCCTGTGTTCAAAATTCGACCAATTGCGTTTGAAAAAATAACGAAATTTAACTTCTTTTTTTATATCTATATTTATAAAATTCAATGTATGTACGTTTGTCCTTTATGCGTTACCAAACCGTCCATCCGATTGCTTTGAAATTTTGCATAGTAACACAGGTTAACCCTGGGAAGGTTTTAGGCCATTTACCAAAGTCCTAGGACATTAGAGCTACGCCCCAGTGGCTCTCAAAGTTTCAATGTTAATCTTATGGAAGGTCAATCTTAAGGAAGAAGAAGAAAGATTTCTTTTGATTTTATCAGGGGCACAAAAAACAGCTGTTCGTATGAAAAGCTTAAAACAGCTGATTTTGATCAACAACTGATTTGGATCAAAAACTGAATATAATTTTAGGTTAGGCCTACAATGAACTTTTTTTTTTTAATTAACTAAAACACTTGGGCTAATTATTAGTATCAGGTTGATTTGTCTATCCGTGCAAAGCCGGGTCGGGCCAGCTAGTAATTAATAAAACTGTGATTTATGACTATGCAAATTCTTAATTCTTAGCTCGATGTTATGAGGAAAATAGTGGTAAGTGCAAAGAGGAAGCTTGGTGGAATTAACGATAAATATTTAGTAAACAAGAAATTCTTAACAATTCAACTATCAAACGGCAGATAATTCAACAAATACATAAAGGTAAGTGATAATTCAATTTGAAAGAACTAAAACGACGCTAAGTATTGTTTTGTATATTTTAAACTGCCGACGCAAACAGACGGGTGTTATAAGTTTAACTGTCTGTGGTATCGTAGCTCCCAAACAGATGAACCAATTTAGATTTTTTTTTGTGACTTTATCGAGAGTGTTCTTAGCTATGATTCAAGAAAATCATGCCGTTTTGGATCTACGATGCCAGAGACAGACAGATCAGCTCTTTTCTAGTTGTTGTGTTAGGGATTTATTTAAAATTTTCTTAGTCTTCCTTTATTTAAAAATATTTTCCTGTGCACGGAAGGCAAAGAGATATTAGCTCATACAGACAGGAACGTGATCAAAATGCTCTCATTTAATTGCTTTGTGCGTTTTGTTTTAAAAATCATGTCTATAAGAAAAATATCAAACCATGACCTGCAAAAAATATATATTCTTTGCCATCGCAACCAACTGCATAAAACAACAAATAAAATATATAATACGAATAACCAGCTAAGCAACACAATTTTAGGCCTAGATTATTTTATTTTACCTGCCAAAACGACAACATAAACACATGATTGCTTGTGCACATCTATGCCACAGTACGTTTCGAATCATGTAAGTTTCATTTCTCTCAGTTTATAATAAATACTAAAAAAAGTATTTTAATTTTCTATGTTCAAGTATTAATATAATGATACATAAAATACGAGTAACTTACTATCTTCGATTGTTTTAACTAGTTTAAACTGAGGTTACGAGAAGAAGTGGAAGCGTTTATTATCCTAGTTGCCAACAATCGATTCAGGCAATATGTGATTAACAAACAGCTTATTAGTAACCTTTATTAATATCAATATTAGTTTAAGAAGACGTAAATTAGCTACAGGAAATAAATCAGCTGTTTTAGGCCAAGTTTTGAATGAAGATAAAGGTTGTTTTAAAGAATGATAGAGGAAAAAATATTTCAACACTGTTGATGTCTTTCCGCTAAATTAAATACGTTAAATAATTACACTTATTTTAACGTTTTCATACTGCAAATATCTTCAAAAGTTTGAAATATCGATGCACAGTTTAAACCATAATTTTTTTTGAAATTTCGCATTGAAGTTAAATTTTCACGATTCAACTTTCTGGATCCAATATGTCAGACCAAATTTGAACCCACATAAAAAAAATGAAATCGTGAAATAATTACGAAGTATGCTTAGTAACGTGATTTCCATTATTCAACACTTGAAAATGTTTAATATTAATTTAACTACCTGAAAGTAATTATATTTTATGGTACGATCGTTCAGAGGGCAAACTATTTGTATTTATAGTTTTCAGGATGTTTTTAAAATGTTTTTAAAAGTTCCCCTCAGCCCTATTCCCGAAAGACTGAATGTTATCTAGAGTTACCTCCCGTCTTGAACATTGAGTAACCTCCCGCCTTGGACATTGAGTTACCTCCTGTCTTAAATAAGTAGTTATCTCCAATCTTGAACATAGAGTTTGTTCCCTTCTTAAATACTTT
Organism: Philaenus spumarius; assembly: GCA_018207615.1. Lineage (NCBI taxonomy): Eukaryota > Metazoa > Arthropoda > Insecta > Hemiptera > Aphrophoridae > Philaenus > Philaenus spumarius. The sequence goes on from JAGFPH010000536.1 coordinate 368,399, forward strand.
TATAGTTACCTCCAGTTTAGGACATAGAGTTACCTCCCGTCTTGAACATTGAGTAACCTCCCGCCTTTGACATTGAGTTACCTCCTTTCTTAAATAAGTAGTTAACTCCAATCTCGAACATAGAGTTTTCTCCCGTCTTAAATACTTTTATAGTTAACTCCAGTCTTGAACATAGAGCTAACTCCCGCCTTGGACATAGAGTTAACTCCCGTCTTGAACATTGAGTAACATTCCGTCTTGAATATAGAATTACCTTCCTTCTTGAACATACAGTAAGCCCTCGCTAGCAGTATTATCTTCTAAGAATATATATAGCATGCAATTACTTTGATCAAACTAAAACAAAATGCACAGGTTGGTAGCAAACTTACTTTTATCAAAATAGTCGTATGATGCTATTTCACAAAAAGTAAATGTTAATTATGATTTCTTGATTAAATACTCATCCAATATAACACTTATCATCAAAATACTATTTGTTTTATTAACTGCACACCAGATAACAAATATAATGAACCTGGAAAGATACAAAAGGATTTGTATATACAAATTAAAGACTTACTTGTTTGGTACGAATGGTTTCACCCGTTTTATTGACTGTCGATTGTGCGCGCTCAACATTCAGTCTATCAATGAATATAGTCCCCCAGAGCCAAGCCGCCAACCCAAAAGGCCACATGTAAAATATTTCTTTTTTTGATATCACAGTACATCTTTGAAGAACCGGCCACAACTCAGCAAGCACTGTGAACAGTATAGTTATGTACATAATGTTAGACGGTGTAATTTTTGGTGTTTCCAACACGTAAGATGGTGTGTAAGATGATTTTATTTTATGTGCATTCACCTTGTAAGATAATTTAATGTATTATAGGTCCTAATTTGGGGGCTCTACCAGATTCGATTTTCGAATCAATACTTGCTTAGAATGAGAGCTGACGTAAGCAACTGGTTTATGAGTTTGAATAAAATGTACTAACTTGATAGCTACAATTTTACCAATTTATATAATATTTATAATTTCAATTTAATTTACTTAAAAAGGTTGACTTTTGACGTTGATTCTAATTTGACATGAAAATTGTACTCGAGAAACTACACATAATATACAGTTTCTCAACATTTAATTTTATAATTAATTCTTTGTAAAAATGTTACTTATTGGTGAGTTGCAATCAATTTTCTAAAGAATTATTGAATCGTTTGCGTCCGTAATTTAATTGGCTGTAACTTAAAAAATAAAAGAGTTATTGTCTAACAACTAAACAAAATTATCTTGGTAAATTGTTCATAGTAAACAAAATGTTTGATCCTACTCCAATGCAATAGTTTTGCACATTAAAATCATAAACGTGAAGCTAAAAATAGTTAACAAGGAAAAATATTACCCTTAACTGCACATATCCAAGTAACAACTAGTCCTAAGCTTAAAACTATGCAATAAAAACTTCAAACTGGTTTACAATAATAAACTCTGAAATTAAATTATAATAGACGGAAAACAACAAAAAAATACACTCAAATAAAAATAATTAAAACCTAAAATAAATATCTAGGCTTTCCATACAAAAATATAACAAATAATAAGGAAAACGCAAACAAAAATACAAAGAATCGAAACACTGAATGACAGCAAGGTTTTCCACACGCTGCCAAAACCCTCTCAATTAGCGCAATATTCTGTACCACAGTCAGGGGTGCCTCTTTTAAATATTTGGAGATATGAAAAACTAAACTTAGTTCTGAGTGTCCTTTGATTTGATATCTTGCTCGCTCGGAAATGGCTTTTTAATTTCACAGAGAATTTTTTTTATGTTAGGAAACTTGTGAAAAGTGCAAAAGTTGAACATTGTTTGTAAAGGTATATTGATAATTAAACCAATCAATGATGGTAAATGAAAGCTGAAAAAGTTTTATGTTTTAGGCAGCTTGTTCTCTATTTGTTTTCTTTAAGGTGCGTAAACACTTGTGCACTGCGCGGCGCGCGCGCAACGAGTTCTCTAAGTTAGTACGGGGTGTTGGAGCTGCACACGAACCGCGCGCGCACGACGCAACACGATCCATCTCTTGTTGGTTTTTTCAACGAACTCTTTGTGTGTTCACAGATCAGACTTGGACCTGTGTTTGAGAGGTTTGTAGTTTTTCGTGCGCACTGATTGTTGATTGCTTTGTGAGTTATGGAGTGGTCAGAAGAAAAAATAATTAAGTTAATCGATACCAATCGGAAAACCTCTCTTCTGTGGAATCCTAGGCACGAAAATCATTTCAAAAAACCTTTAAAAGCCGATGCTTGGAGAGAAATAGGTTGCGAGATGGATATATCTGCAGAACAATACAAAAAGAAAGTTATATCATTGCTGTCTTCCTACAGATATGAGAGAAATCGAAAATAAAAAACAGCCAGGGTACATGAAAAGGTAAGTTGTTTATATAAATTACAAATAATTATGACATTTTTGCTCAGGCATTATACAAAGAACAATTGCATACATGAATGTCTTTTTTCAATAGGTATGGGTTTTTATAAACTTTTAGGGTAGGCTTAGGCTAGAATTTAATAGATTAGACTTCATTGCATGTGTTCTTTGAAACAATGGATCGCTGGAGGTTCGTTGAAATCAACACTTCCAACGAGCCGCGAACGGACGGCACGGCGCGAGAGTGTATACGCACCTTAACTGGTTCCAAACGTTCATTGTAGTTTATTTCTCAGTTATCAAGATTCAAGTATTTTCCCGTTATTTTTTGTTTTAAGAGTAAATCAATACCCAAAACTTACAATGAATGTCAGTTTGAAATTTATCAAGTTGAAGGTGTCAGTTTTTATGTTCTTGTATCAGTTACCAATCAGTACTTATTTTAGAGAAGAAAAGTGTTGACGTATAACACATAAATAACCTCGACTGTTCGTATCGATTCTTACAAATGAAGTAAGTTAAACAATATTTAAATTAAGTTAGTTATGTTTTTTTTTTACATAAGAACATTCTTATTCATACAGCTGCTTATTTGTTCTTACCTAAAAGATCGAGAACACTTTGGTGATTGATCAAAACAACGCAGCCAGAATCCTTAATCACATTTTCGACGCCTCTAATTTCCCATTTCAATCCGAGAAGCAATGAAATCTGACGTGCTCCCCAGGCTGGCAGACTGTAACAAAATAAATACATTACACTGAAAATCCAATTAAAACTGTAAATTTAAAAAGTATTTTATAAATGCAAATTACTAGAACCGTTGCGACTAGTCAGCCATCTTCAATAAATTAAAATTGCAACTCAGTTCTCTTGTCATAAGTATGCAAACATACTAACTGTGCATATTCACATATTACATACACACACGCTTGTACCAATATAAACATTCAGAGGTTTTCAGAAATCTCCACGAATACTTTTGAGTATTGTCCTTAGTTTTCTATACAGAAGCATTTTTTTAAAGTTTCAAGATTTCCTCACTTTTTTGAATTGTTGTAGCACTTTGGGGTCACGATTTAAGTCAAAACGTTGAAAATACCTAATATTGTTTATTAGGTTTTTGGGTACGGAAAATCCGATTTTGATATAGAAAGGGCGAAGGGTTTCTCGGTCACGATTTTGGGGACAAAATTGTTTAACTATATTGTGGGCTTTTATATGTTTTATGGTATGAAAAGATTTATTTTGATAGAGAATTGTTCGTAGATCAACATTTTTAAAACACCTTGTGGAGTATCGCTTTCGCACCAACGGCAGCCCAAAAGGTTATTTTAATAAAAAATCATGTTATACAACTGTTTTAATTAAATACATTTTATTTTTGCGAATTTGATAGATTAAATAATTGTATATCCATATATTTTTATATTTATAATATCGCCAAAAAGTTTATATTTCTTCCGTGTGGTCATAAGCACACCCAGGTTTTTTTTGCTTCTTTTATTCACAGAAATATATTTTTATAAGTTAAAATAAAATCTTGCTTGTTATTTTATACAAGGCCAAACTATAAACAAAATAATTCTTTTCCAATCAGCAAATTCATAATAGCGGCCATTTAAAAGTTTGGTGTCGAATACCTCGAAGAGACATAAAGGTTCTCTTTATTTTATAACAAGCAAAATATGTCAAAGGATAACCGAGTGATCGACAAAAAAACCGACAAAGTGAGACTGTATTTTGGCGTTTTGCTTTAACTGGCAATGTTAAAGCTAAAATTGGCCAGCCCGTTTTTAGCATTTGCAAGCATATTTTTAAAAATTCGCCAATCCAAAAGTGTTTAGTAGTTTTTTTGTAGAAGAAACTTCAAAGAATTCAAATATGAATCTAAAAATTAGTTTCTTTTGAAATTGTAAAAATTATTAGCTCAAGAAACAAAAATGTTCAGTGACGAAAGGAAAAAGTTCAACTTTAGGCCTACATAACAAGTAGTAAACATTTTTTTGTATTTTTTTCGTAAGTATAAAAAAGTTTCGTAATTTAGTTCTAAATATAACTGTATAAAAACATTTATCAATTTCAAATTTCTTATTTTGAAAAAGACAGTTTTTATGTTCCAAATACACGACTGCTAACAAAACTAGGCCTAGATTGACACTTGATTTACTAATATATGCTTTGCCCAAAAAAAGAAAATATTATTATAACAAAGTGTAGAGGATAAATCAAAGAAAAGAACGGTATACTTGTCTTTCCTTAGTTCACAAAAGTGTTTGAGTTGTCTTTATTTGAATAAAAAAATGACATCAATCTAATGAAACTTCGTCGGTCTATATACTACGGGTAGAAAGGGCCACTTGAATACCGTGGGAATAACCCATGCACCAGACATTCTCACTACAATTTAATAATTATGTACTTTTAATTGTCGTCTAGACAAACAAAAAACCTGTTATTTCTAGATCAATTCCCACCGTTAGAAAGGTCAGTCTTTTCTCTACAAAATGGTGTAAAGAAATTTCTCAAAATATGTGATAGAGGAGGCGTAATATCGCTTGACAAATGGGCTGTTTCATTGGTTGAAAAACTGCCCAAGCGCAAGGGTTTACAGAAAATCTTTGAATAAATCGTGTAAAATAGTGACATCTGATAGAAAGGCACCATTAGAAAGATAAAATCTTGACGAATCAAATGGTAGCTTTATAATTTCGATATAAATACTTCAGTAGGTGGGCTTGAAAGTTGAAGAAGTGGGAAATAACAGTACAATTGTATACAGATTCGCGTGCGGAAATAGCTGTAGCACAATATGCATATTTTAAAACGATGATTACGTATGTAAATATACGTTTTACGAAAAAGTTGTAAATGCAAAAATTAAAGTTTAAATCATTTCCTTTCCAATGGTGCCAGTTTTATTACGATTGGATGATTTTAAGTGGATTAAATTATCGATTATGCAAATATATGCAAATTCTCGCTAATGTTCGAAATGGTTGCGTTCTGCGCCAGAGAGAAGGTTATAAATGACCTTTTGCCGGTTCCAGGGAATCTTGTGTGAAATAGTCAAGTCCAAAGGATAATTTCAACTTTTCCTGTGTAGTACCAACTGGAAAGTAAAATTCAGCAAAAACAAGAAACACTGCATACGTAATAATACAAGTAACTAATTATACAAGTGTTTCTTACTTTAATTATAAGTATTTTCTTACTTTATACGAGTAATTAAAAACAAACATTTTCCCTACAAATATTTTTTTTATTTATTTTTTTTATTTAAAATGCACAGTTCAGCTGATTTAAGACGTTAAACTGTTTACTGTATTGTAGTACTTCTAAACTACCTTTTAGGATAGGCTTATTTATTATTAGAAATGCCTCGTGATAAATCAATGGCAGGTTAATTTGACACACAGCAGAAAATATATAATTTGCGTATTCGCTTTCGTCAGGAAGCAGCCATGACAGGAAAAATGTCGCATTAAACGTTTCACTTAAAGACCTGAAATAATTTTTGGGGAAAACAAAAGATCATGTATTTTAATCATAGGCTTACTTAATCAGCGATCATTACAACACACCATTATAAAAATAACAGCTGATTATAAACATTGATTACAGCACATCATTATAAAAATAACCTGTTTTGGAGAAATAATAATTTAGAATAATTTCCATTTGTACTACATCGAAAATACATTTCAGTACTTACGAAAATACTTATCAAACACCTTAATTTTAGATTATTTTATTTTATAAAGATAATTTTGTTTCAAAATTTTCCAAATAAATCAGATTTTAATTTATTTGTAGCTAACTATAAGAGATGTAAAACATATTAAATACAACATCTTTTATTTTAAATATACTTTTAAAAAGTAATACCACAATATGAGCTATCTTGCCATTAATCTTTTTTGAATTACAGCAATTAAGATTTTTTCAAAATTTATTTCGAGTGGTTCAACCAAATACTCCCAAATATATTTGTGTGGCCTATCGTTTGAAAGCTATTTAATTTTGAATCCAAAAAGAATAAAATTCATGTTACAAAAAAAAATAGTACAGCAAAATGGGGCAAAATTAGAAACACGATTTCGGTAGGTTTTTGCCGCCATTTTTAATCGGTTAAAATATGGATGTGCATCGGTTTTCTCTTGAAATTCTACATCGAAGTGATGTACCACATGACCACCTTCCCATTAAAAAAAAAAACAAAGTTACATTTAAGATAGCGGATCCAAGATGGTGGATACATTTTTGGAAATCATAATAAAATATATTTTAAATTGAATAGGTTCCTGAAAGTACGGAGTTGATATGTGCAACTAAGGTGTGCCGAAATTTTGTATCACCCTGTATATGGGATGAGTCTAAGCAGTTGTCACGTGTTTTCTAATTACCTAATCCTAATTAAATCAAAATTACGACGACTTATTTCTTACATCATTAATTTTTTATTAATCCTAGTAGTTATTACAAAATAGGAAACACTGAAGGTCATATACTAACCAGGCTAAAAACATAACCACAGTCAGAGATATATTGGTTTATTCATTGCTTTATCTACATTATTATAATTTCCTACAATAGTAGGTCACGGATGTGACGAGTGTTGTCTTTTATTGCGAAATCGTTAAATTGACCGATCTTAGTAACCGATCTCAAGTGAATACATGCAGTTTTCCATGTATAGCTTTACAGATGAGACAAAATAAGAATTAACCAAACAAAAATTCGTATCTTAATGTTAATTGTTTATTATACAAGCCAAACATGTAGTAATAAATGAACTATTAATTTATTTGGTTCCGTCGTGTGACTTCTTTTGTCTTAGTTGAAAGACGCGTTTCGGAGTAGGAACTCCATCTTTAGTTGATCACTCAAAAGAGGTCGCCTTTAGTTGAAACGCGTCTTTGAAGTAAGACAAAAGAAGTCACAATTTGGAACCAAATAAAGAAATAGTTATTACTACATGTATTACTACAGTACGTAGCCCAAGTGTAAAGACTCCGTGTCCAAGTGTTTATATATGTTGTTTCGGTTTGTCTAGAGTGGTTAATTATTTGTACATTTACCATGTGGAAAACCCCTAATGGCATCTACCAAGTTAGATATAGTTTTTTGGCCTAAGCAGTTTCTTCTAAAGAACTAAGTAAACAAAACAAATTGTAAACATTCTAACCTCAAAACAAGTCATATAGCGTAAATTATTTCTAAAATACATTAAACATAATATTTTTAAGTTATATTTTTTTCTCATGTGTATCTAATTATTCTGAACGAGATTTTTAACTTGGTCTTACTGCATTAGTAATTTAATTATATATAGAGATTATAATATAGATATAAATATACAGTACAAACATTTAAAACTTACAGAGCATTTCTGTAGTCTCTTGGACGTATAAGCATTAATGGTATAAATATTGTTGCAGAGGTAAGGCTAAGCAAAAAGAAGATAAAAAACTTGATGTAATATCTAAACACATGACTTGCAGAGAAGAGAAACACTAGGAAGAGAAGAAGAGCTCCTCCTAAGAGTTCTGTAGGTACGCTCATGGCCAGCATGACTACCTGTAAAAATAGATAATATGAGTAGGCCTACTAATTATGTTATAATGTTGAATATTAATTTATCAGGTAATACAAAACCATAGTTTGTTGCTAGAATGTTGTAGTTACTCTTTTCGCCTTTCATAATATACATTTCATATGATGAGAGTCATTCAATTACAACAAATTAAAATATTGGTAGGGTTTGAATTTTGTTCAGAATATTTTGGAAGGTAAATTAGAAGTGACGTTACCGTTATCAATGCCAATAAAAGATTGTATGTGACAGGGACACGTGTCGTACTACTTGGAAGCGTTTATAGGTTATCTATCGAATTTACTTTCTTCAGTAAACAGTTCTACATTCTTGCATTCTATGGGAGTCACGAAAGTAGAATTAGTGACATTATTGACGGACTTGATCATTTTTATATAGGCGTGTTTTTTTTAAATAATTGATATTTTTTTAAAAGATCAACTAGTGTCAGACTTAAATGATAATAATCAATAATCTGTTACCTGGGTGCCAGTATGGATTTAGAAGTTACTTATATCAATATTTCAAATGTTTTATTCGATTTAAATAAAAATATTAATAAAGAAATTAAATTGAATAAGAAAAGTATTACAGTTTTCTTGGATTTAGCTAAAGCTTTCGATTTGGTAGATAGACAAATATTACTTAACAAATTGGACTTAAACGGGTTTCGGGGTAATGCGTATTCATGGTTGGAAAGCTATTTGTCGAACAGGAAACAAATAGTGTCAGTATGTGGAGTAAATAGTGAACCTTTGCCTGTAGAATATGGCATCATCCCGGGGTCAACTTTAGGACCTATTCTGTTTTTATTTCCCTATAAATAATTTGTCTAAAATCAATATTGATGGGAAATTTTACCTATTTTGGACGATACGGCCATTTTATTCGAGGGTAATAGTTGGGAAGAAGTACAAGGGAAAGTTGTAAAGGATTTGTCTGTAGTGAAAAAATGTTTCGATCAAAATGTTTTAACCCTTAACATATCTAAAACAAAGGCCCTTCTTATAATCTTTAAGTCATATAGTGATTGTCCTTATAAACGTATTAAATTAAATTCGTGTGGGAATTGCCTAAGTATGTTCTGTGCTTGTAGTAACATTGATGGAATTGACTTCTACAAATACTTGGGTGTCTTGTTTGATAAACACTTAAATTGTTTTTCACATTTTGACTATTTGAGTCGTAAATTTAGAAAGGTAATCTATGTTTTTAGAAATTTAAATGAAATATTATACTTTCGTGAAATAAGACCGGTGCACTTTGTTTGTATATTACCAATCTTTGCTTTTAGGGGGAGGGGATAATGGTTTGGGGATGCGCCTGCAAATCCGTACTGGCTCCCTTAGGTGTCATCCAGAGATCTATTATGAAGATGGCGCTACATAAACCATCTGATGAGCAGTATGACTGTTTAAACATATTTAATATCAGACAACTTTTTGTAAAAACTCTTTTAACTTTTTTGCATAAAAATTTAAAATTCGATTTTTTTTATTTCGAGTCATTTGCATTTTTCATGACATTCTCAAGCAGTGGGTATAAGAACAGATAGGCTTTATAGATCTGTATCCACGACATGTTACGTATCACAGATGATTTTCCGAAATATTCCAAAAAACCTGAGACTATTTCAATATTATGAAGTTAAGGCCTGTAAAAAGCAAGTTTCTTTATGATTGGGGGAAGAAGGGAGGGATTGTGAGTCCGTCATTTTTTCTGAGTATTTATAAAGATATGTTTATAAGTCGCTCTTTTTTATCTATTTTTTATCTCGCGTTCTATTTCTGATTCTTTTTAAAGGTATTTTTTGTTTGGGCACTGCAGTGACGTTGTTGTTCTAGTGCTGATGTTATATATAATTTTTGTAAATTTTTAAATTGTGTTTTTGCACTTTTTCTCTCTTCTTTTTCCATATTAGTTATTAGGCTTATTGTAAAGTTATGTTGTCCACAACTCGTGCCCACGCACTCAGGCCTCGTGTCTATGTGGCCACTAATCCATAGATGATATAATTGCAAAAAACGAACAAAATAAATATTCAAGGACATAATAAAAACTGAATATAAGTGTACATTATATATATTTAAATAAGAAACATATGTTTGTATGTATGATCCAATTAGTATGATTGCTGTGCTCGCCCAGACCATTTTACTGAACGGGGCCAAATTGGGTATAGTAATTAATTATCACAAGAGGGAGCTAATGTAAAAATAGTTTAATTACTTTAATGTAAAAGTTAAAAATCTTTAGGTTAATTTAATTTTTTTTTAAAACCTAAAACAATATACCTTTAATACCGTAAGAATAGAGACCTGAAATGGATAACTACACTTAAAAATAAATAATAATTTTTACACTTACAACGAATCTAGTGACCTGAAAATTAACACATATTACTCTTAAGTTATAGGAAATAATAAAACCATTGTATTTCGATTATTTGCGTCTAAGGGATGAAATATTTTTCGTAGCCAATATTTTAGATTAAATGTACCTCTAAACCTGATTTTGTAATTACACATTTTGTTCGAGATTGAGTAACACACGCGCTTCGAGATAGAGTAACTGTTTAGCGCTTACTTGCCCATAGCTGATCAAGTATGTAGGCCTAAATTGAAACAGATCTATTTGGACGAAACTCACTGTGCGTTTTTGGGCTGTTTTGGGTGGAGGTTGGCTAGCAGGGTTGAGTCGCTCTCGTGGTTTGTTTTCTCGTGTCTGATGCCGTGTACAGATAACAGCGTGTTGTGGTCCTGTTACTCCGTTAAACCTGTCTTCTTAAAGGTTTACAGGTGTCAGATGATTACAGATGTCTTCTTGAAGTCCTAGGTTCGCTCGTTCGGTCCTTTCGTTGTAAAGATCTCATGTCAGCATAACTCGTTTGTCGGTAGCCTGAAGTTGAAGAATGAAGTCTATTTGCTGCTTCATTTAAGTGTTCTTTTTTCAATACTCGTATTAATTAAAAGTGAACGTTGATTAACATCGTAACTCTTCTAATAAGTGAAACAGTACTCAGTAATCTGTAATACGTGAAGACTGATAAGGCAATTTTGATAAGATTGAATAGTTAATAGTAATAAGCTTTCAAACAGTTATAAGCTCAACCAAATATAACAATCAATAATCAAACAAAAATCCAAGTAATAAGCTCACTACCGCGTCTCCGGCTTACATACTGGTTTTTCCCACCATTCAGGCTAACCTCTTGTAATTTACACTATGCGTTTCTTTTTCCAAATTTCCTTTTTTCCGGGACTTTTCACCTCCAAACGGTTTTCCTAATCATCCTGTTAATTTTCCTTTTTGTTTTAATTTTATATTCCACGCAGGGCCGGATTTACGAGATTTGTCGTGGGGACAAAGATCAGTTTGCCGCCCCCATTACCCTCCCTCTCTCCTCCCACACCGATGAAGAAATTTTATTTATGAAAAACACTTAATTATTATATTAATACACTTATACATGACTAATACAAATATTTTTGTTTCTTGTTTTTGTAACTCTATTGCAAATACATACAAAAATACGTCTAAAATGTAATTTTAGCTTGGTCGGAAGTTGAAATGTTATGTATTGTACCTAAAATTTAATTCTTCGAGCCTTCTTAGCTGCAAATGTAGGCCTACTGATGATGTCGTCAAAGTTGAAAAGGGAAGCTAGTTGGTGGTCAATTGATATTATGCTTAATTAGAGAATCTCTTCTGTCCAATTGTACTTCTCATATAGTTTTTGATGATTTCCAGTTTGCTAAAACTTACTTATACAGATGACACTGTAACTGCAGCGTGAGAAACATTATCAGTACGGTAGTAATGTTCGCGTAGCCTTCTTCCAGTTTATTTGTATAAATAATACTTAACATATCTCTTGATGTGGCTTCTTTTAATTTATCGTCAACTGATAAAGCGTGGTATTTGAAACTTTCAATTTTTAATTTAAATTATTCATTGTTGAGATCCGCAGTGTAGATGTTTGCCAATTCTCCTGTTTTCATTTTTAGATCTTTTACTTGCATTTCTTTAATTCGAACTCCATTCAAAAATCCAAACTTGCTGGTTATGTTGTCTAAAGTAAATAAATAAATAAATAAAACAACTGTCGGTTTGTAGAAACACACGCAGACAATACAACTGTAGCCGTGGAAACTGGCAACAGAGAATCCAATGTAATTTTAAGGGGTAGGGGTTTCAGGCTACTAATTCATACCAGTAGTAGGCATAAAACTCACTCCAGACCCATGAGCTGCGTTAATGCTTGTGTCTTATAAGACTTAAGAATTAACTTAGTATACAAAATAATAAAGTTTATAAATTATGCAAAAAAAATCTAATAAAATTAAACAATATTGATTATGATATTATTATTTTTAAGACGTTTTTAATAACTTAATATTTTATTTATAAACTTTTAAATTTTGCCGCTCTCTGAAAACTGCCACCCGGGGCACATGCTCCCCAGCCCCGCCTTAGTTCCGGGCCTGATTCCACGTGGAACTGATTAAAACCTATTGTTTTCTTGTATTTAATTTGTTTCCAACGTTGGTACGACTGCTCCCTCTCTTCTTATGGCGCGTGGTGCATCTTCAAGTCTAATCTCGTGGCAAATGATTTCTTGTATTATTATATTTCTTTTGTCTATGATTTTCCCGCGAGTTGACTTTTCTTGCTGCGTGCATTCTCTTCTTTCACCCCGAACTCGAACGGTAGTCTTGCGACGTTTCGTTCTCTTTTGCGGCCCGCCCGTGATTTTCTGGCGACGTCTCACAAATAAGTCTCTGTGTTTTCTTTCATTGAGATTTTCCTTTTGACACTTAATAGTTCCTTTGGTATTAACACACTAGCTGCCATTTTATGAAGTTTGCTGTATTTTTGTTTGAGTTGTGTGGGACTTGTAATTTCTACAGTTTTTGGTTTTTCTGTGTTAATTAATTCGCCGAAATTTATTGCATATACTGGTGGTTTTTACATTACTACTTTTTCCTCCTCTAACTTTAATTCTTTTAACATTTAAAACTTTAATTTAATTTTTAAACTGACTTTAAGGTGTGAAATCTCTAATCCTTTCTTTTAAATAATATTTAGATTTTTTCTTTGTTTTACCTTAAAACTTTTCATCCTCCATTACATATTCTACTTAAACTTTGATTTTTTACATACTTTATGACGTCTGAACTTCGTCATTTTAGCTATTTTTTAAAATACTCAAAATTTGTTAATAACTCATTTAACCTTTATTTTAGGTCTACTTCTGTATAAACAAAAAATATCTTTCTTTTAGATTTTGAGAAAATTTAAAATTTTCCTTTAAATCTAAACTTTAGTTACGTAAGCATCATTTTATATTACGATTTTAAATTGCATGGTCAACACATACGTAATGAGTTTCCCTAAGAAAAACTCAAATAATAATATTCCTGGATCGTGGTATTCCCTAATAAATTGTTAAATAGAGGCTAAGTTATTATTCATTAACAGACAAGCTAGAGTTCAAGAGTCAGTTTTCACTGATAATGCCTCGCTCGCCCCAACTTGTACGATGTTGCACTACATACGTTCAGATTCCCTTATTGACCTACAAAAATCATTTTTTATAAAGTTTTTGTAAAAACCGAAATTTCCAGGAATTACAAGGGTCTTGCATGAAGTTTAACCTAACAATGATCTATCTTACGAAAACTATAGAATTATATCCACTCATGCGTTTCAAAATGGCGGCTGTTTTTACATTTCAAACCAAAATTACTCAAAAACCGTACATTTAAAAAAAACGTCTAGACACTTTTTTTAGCCCTTTTGATTTTCTATCGCATGGTGTAACCAATGACTACATGAAGTGATGTGTAATAATTGGTTCGTTCAACCCGGCATCCTATACCGACACAGTAAACACTGAAAATATTGAATGTACACATGCTGTTATTATCTTTAAGTTAAGTTATTATCTTTCATCCGATTGTTTTGACAGTTACACAATCAGGTAGGGAATCAAAAGGGCTACAAAAAAGGTATGTTGATATTTTTTGTTAAAATGTACGGTTTTTGAGTAATTTAGGTTTGACATTTTGAAACAACCGTCATTTTAAATCGCATAACTTGATATAATCGTTAATTTTTCTTAGGATAGATCATTGTTAGGTTAAACTTCATGCCAAGTTTTAATTCAATTGGTTAAATTGTTCTCCAGATATGAATTATTTTGTAAAAGAAACAACATGGCGGATATCTGGAAAACGAAGCATTTTCGGGTCTGTGTTTATGTGAACTTTTTTCTTATTTCGACCCATAGAACCACTTCCCGAAGTTTTGCTGTTTACTTATAAGGCACCCTGTATATGCAATTGGATTTGTAAGACAAGATAGTTTCCACACAATTTTTCACATATTTTTTATAACACGACCTTATTGCCCGTCTGGTTCCCCCAAAATCGAACAAAACCTAAAAAACCATAAAAGTACCATAAACATCGAGTTTTCTGCTGCGAGCGAAACGAAGCAGTCCATACTCAGATATTCCGCAAGGTCAAGGAGCAAACAACGCAAAGTGTTTCCGCTGCGAGCAGAACAAACAGCGCGTAAGCCGGGGAGCTGAAGGCTGAGGTGAAAACAAATTCTACTAATATATTTCGTACACGGAGGGAGGCTGCAATTCAGCGCCTTCGTAAGTAGACCAATTTCCCAAAATTAGACTGCTATCGAATTATTATTTATTACAAACGGTGTTTTATGTGTGTCATCAACACTTGAAGAATTGATTTAAACTAAATTTAAAATATTTTTTCTAAAATCTATTAAAAATAAACAAATAATTTTATAGTTCAGCACCAATCCGCAATGTAAGCAATTTCAAAACATCCGTAGAGTGGTTTCTTAAAGTAATTTCAACGAGTAAAATAGTTGCAGATACAATCTTAGCAAACGTCATTGAAGAAGTTTCTTGTTTTACATAGTCAAAGCACTTTACGGGAGCTGCTGACTAGCTGCACCTATTAAGAGGGGTTTGGCGTCCTTCGTGGTCCCTAGTTAACATAAATATTACTTTACAACACCTAGACAAAACACATAAGTGAATATTTACTTTAAAATCCCATACATTAAAACATTTCTACACTTGAGGATGAAATTTTTGTGGCGTGTTAGTGCAATAAAAATGTTACCATTTATTCTTTTGTAATCATAAAAAACTTCTGCCGATATCATCGATGGTAAATTTTGTTTATATATTTACCCACTAAATAAATTTTAAAATGTATGGTACTTATTTTGTTTTGTACCGTGATCGTTTTTTTTTTTTTTTTTTTTTGTTGTTGCCGTGTTTTACTGTGATAGTTTTTCTTTATTGGTGTTTTATTTGATAAACAAAGTGTATAGTTGTTATTCGTTTCAATCGTTATGAGGAAACTAAACCTAAAACAATAAATACTAATACTTATACTCTCTTTGAAGCTAGAGATCTGAAGTTCAATACTCTTAACTGTTAAATTATTTTTCATAGAAAAATTAAACCTAACATAATATTGCTAATTGCGACAAATTGGTAAAAAGGGGATAACTATCTATGTACAGTAAAATAAACTGTAATATTTCCCATGCAGCTAGAGAGAGCTTTTATTATTTATTTGACAAAATAGTTTCTTAAGTGATAAATATGAAGAGTAATGCACTAGCATTTAGATGACTGCGTGTAAAATGTGAAAATGAGGAAACTAAACCTAAAGCCATAAACCTAAATGCTTATTCTTCCCTTAAAGTTACATATCTGATATTTAGACCAACACATATTTTTTCTCCTTGGCCAATAGCGTTATCCCGTTTTTAACTTTTCTTTGAGAACTAGTAAGTAGTATTTATGATTATGCAATACCTTATTCTAATATCTAACACAAGAATAAAAGTGACCTAATACTATTTTGATTGTTTTTTTTTTACAATAGTAAACTTTTAATCTAAGTGGTACAGTATATTAAAAAATGGTGTAGTTAAACAATGCTTGTCTAGAATATTTATACTTAAATTCCGTAAGAGTGGTACAGAATATAAAACTAAACAATATTTTGAAAAGTTTTCCAGATTTACCTCACAAAATTAAAATGAAATTTTAAAAAAATTGTTAATTTGTAATCTTTAGTTTAATTCTTTAACCTAAATAGTTACGTACATATTTTAATTAAATACTAAAACATGACCGAAACATAACTTGTTCACAATTATAAATAAGAATCAATAAAATTAATTATGGCATAACAAAAAGTAGTTAGTAGTTTTCACTACCAAAGGCAATAGATTGGTACTCAATCATAATTAATTTAAGTTGTTGTGATTCACAAACCATTCATTTTATGTTATAGCGTTGTTTGTTATGAAATAATATTTCAAATATACTCTTTTCAGAAGTGGAAATCTGGAAAGACCAAAACTCGTTAATCAATTAATAAAAGTCAATGTTCACTCCTACATAATATTATCTAGGTAAGCTGAAGTAATCCTACGATAAGATAGTAATAAATCAACAGTTATAAATTCACTTCAGATAGATTAACAACCATTTACCATTTACTGTATATAAAATAAACAAAACTGCTTAGTCATAACAATAGGCTGCATACTTAACAAATACCAGTGTATTGGCTCTACCATTTATTTATGGCAAAACGTACTTGGTGATCTTTAAAAAATTGCTCTGTTGTCGTTTAAGCTGTTAGGTTAAACCTAAAAACAACTGTTTGTTCCTACATTAGTTTTGAGTTAATATTTATTTTGTTAATTATTCCTTTGAACCTAGTAAATGTATATTGATTTTCCAGCTATTTGCGGAGCAAGTTTTATACGTTATAATCAAAGATTCAATGGGTAAGAAAGTATATGATTGAATTTCTTGAATCTAAAAAAAGAATGGAAACTTACTTCCTGCATTGGACAAGCACATCGTCAGTTTTTGTTTTTATTAGCTATAATTTGTAAAAAATATTAATTAACGACACAACACTGAAATAAGACAAAATACAATTAGATTTCGTAATGCTATAATGCAAAGAACAAAAACTAAAATATGGATGTAAAAAACTATAACAAAATTCTATTGTCTACTGTCAACTATAAACAATACGAACGTGACCATGTTAACAATACTTATTAGCAAGTTTCCATATGAAAGATTAGCTATTGCAGTGACTATTATGGTGAGACCTAAGGTCGGAAGTGGTCAATAAGTACATATCATAGTACTCAGAACACGTTTTGGGGTGTCATTAAAAATTGTATATATATATATATATATATGTGTGTGTGTGTGTGTGTGTGTGGGTGTGTGTGTGTGTGTGTGTGTGTGTTTGGTATATAAATATTTAAAAATTTGATGCACACGTTGGTTTTCTAAGTCGCTTTTACGAGTTCCTTAGACAAAAAACCTACAAACGGAAGCTCATTTTTTGACTGGAAGTAAAATTTGTGTTTGTTTTTAATAGAATTAAACTTTCTGTATTTTCATCTAAATAAATAAACTTTACCAGAAAATTTTTAAATTATTTAAACATTTTTTCACAAACATATTTAAGTTATTTAACATATTCACTGTGACGTCATAATTGTATTAAAGTAGGAGAGGGGATACATTAAAGCAGGAGAATAACTAATAAATATTATTATTATTATTAGCTAAACGAGAATTTTTAGAAAGATGCGTTTTTTTTTCATATGGTAGGATACATTAAGGGCTAGAAATAAGCCAAATTTTATCAAAGTCGCTAGAGCCGTTTTTTTAATTAAAAAAATAATAACAGATTTTTTGGGGTTATTTGTCCAAAATGGGGATTGTTTTTTAAAACCTTTTTTCGTGCATCTATATTGGCCTAATTGACATGTTTGGTGAAAATTTGTTTGAAATCGATAGAATAATTTTCTCTCTAGCTTTGTATACATAGGCCTACAGACAGACAGACATACAGTCATACAGACAGACTTACATTTTGTATAAACCACTTTTTTAGACTCAGTGGGCCCCAAACGGATATTTCCACAAAAATCTCAACATCGATTTTTTTTGCGATAACTATACTTTCTTTATAGCATAGTGAGAAAATAAAGGGAATAGAAAAATTCTGCATATTTAAATTTTTTACACGGGCTCGTCTGGTTCCCCAAAATAAATCAAAACGCTTAATAACACAAAAGTACCTGTTTAAATAACGTGCAGCTTCTGATTTGAGGCCGACGGTCGGGATGCAAAGCACTTCATAATCCAAGAACGCAAGGTCAGATGCAAACTCGCAATGCGCAGTCCATAATAAGAGGCCACAAGGTCTAGGTGCAAACTAGTAAAATTATTGGTTTCTGCCTTCGTGAGATGACACATTTCACAAACATTTGGTAGAAACCCTAAATCATATAAACTTAATTGTGGAAATACACTCAACTCGCGTCAGCTGCGTGATAAAATAATTGTACAATGTTGATGACTTTCCACTAACTTAATTACATAGTTTACTTAACTATATGCCCAGATGGCAAACGCTGCGTGTTTGCATTATTTTAATTGTTGTTATTGTTAAAACAGTAAAAAGGAAACATAATTTAAAAGTGTTAACAAACAATACATGTGTAATTGGTGTGTTTTAACGTGTAAGTTTCGGTTTGTTCAGTTGATAAAATTGTAGTGTTTAATGGGCATATGTAAAATGTGCAGTCATTTTATTTCCTGACAATTGAGATTGTGATGTTTGTATCATTAATTTAAGACTAGTTAAGTTAAATATAGTATGGATGGAGAATAAAGACTCCAATGTTAATGGATTTTATGTTTCGAGAATAAAGACCGATTCTATTTGAACAGGTAATGTTTTGTAACAAACTAGGGTAGACCATTGATTGCTGCGCACGCCTACCTCCACGTTTGGAACTGAAACTTATAATATTTTCATATTTAAATCGTTATGGAGATTATTAAGATTCTTATAGTTATTGCGCCCCCAGTATTGAGTCAATGGGCGGAGCACCCAATTATTGCTCAGAAAACAGTTGCAGGCAGTAACCACCATCTGGTCGATTTCAGTGTAGTGTAATTTATGAAATGCATTAGTTGGATGCTATATTTTGCAATTAGTCTATATTATTTACCAGACTACTTAAGCCGACTTTTCATATAGTGATAGGGCAGTGGCCCTAAGAATACCGAAGCGCCAAATTTTAAGCACTGGTTATTAAAATGTAACACACCCGTTTTAAACCGCATGACAAAAAACTTATTTTTTTTTAATTCCTCTTTGGACATTTTATCCTGAAATATTGTAAAAAGAAGGAGCTGTGGGACGTATATATCTCAAATAAATAGGCTACATTAAACAACAATAAACAAATATAATTGGCTGCTGTGGTCTAGCAGTTTGACGTGTAAATAATTACAAAAACAACAACAAAATTAGAATAAAGGCACAAGTAAAATGTACATTTAATATTAAGCAAACGAAACACTTCAAATCAAACACCTGCTATCCGACTTTCTATGAATTCGACAATCTAATAAAAAAACCACTCGGATAAGATTAGTCAGAAGATACGTTGTTGGTTTCTTAGAAAACATGAAGCATGTTTACAAAGCTAAATACTAGCTGTGTGACCCGGATTGGCCCGTGTTACAGAGAAGTAACTCTGGTTTATTTCTGCTTCAAGTTTTTTAGATCATTACGGGTGTACAATAAACGAAACAATGCCTACAGCTATCATTCTGTTGTTTTATGAACTACTCATCGAATTTTGATTAATTATTGTAATGTGCTGGAAGTTGTTGAGAAAGTATAAACAGTACTTTGAAGACCGAAATGATAAATTATCAATTATTCCTAGAGTTATATAAACAACAGAAGTGAAAACTGTCATGAATATAAATCGTTGGTTATATTGGTTTAATCCAAAATTTGATCATTATTATTTTATTTGTCCCATTTCAAATTTAAATCTAAAGAATAACATAAACATGTTTGTCTATAGTTTAGAGGCACTATATAATTATTTTAAAATATATGTTCTTATATTTTAATATAATAAAGTTAAACGGCTAATTTGTATTAAAACTTAAATAACATAATTTTGGGTTAGGCCCATACGTTTCTTTAATGCATTTACATGCATTACCATAGCAACCAAGTTAGCAAATTTAGAAGTAAAAAAAATAAAAAGCACTATATTCATTTTAGAGGTATCACCAAGTACAATAATTGAACACACTTACAAAATTAGGAAATGCAATGCCCATTTCATCGAAATCGTGACGTGACTAAATCCATACAGATATTGAGTTTATGCCTTTGAATATACCACTAGCGATTTGATTTGGTCATTTTCTTCTTCTTTTACGATCAGATGTACATTAAACTTCTGGTTTATACTAAAAGTGTGTAAAACAATAAAAAATAAGAAAACATTGACGAAATCAAAAGCGTATGTAAGACGTGGTGTAATCGAGAGTTCGTATATTTTGCCTCATCCAAAACGTGCTCGGTGAGCCTAAAGAAGTTTTTAATTCAAGAAAATAAATTTCAATAATATATATTCCTGTTTTAAGTAATTAAATTAATTACTTAATACAGGAATACATCTATCTATACTATTTTTTCTATCACTGATTATACACAGGAGTGTTCTGCAAAATTAACTCTCGCATGCATGTTGACACTATGGTGAGACTATATGGTCAGGAATAATAATTGAGCATCGATCATGTTCGCCAGAACCTGGGTGCCATTAAACATTTTATGTATTTGTATAGTGTACACACGTTGGTTTTCTAAATCGTTCAGACGAGTTCCTTAGCCAAAAATCCAACATCAGGAAGGTTTTTAGACCAGAAGAAAAAGTTTTTTTGCGAGAAAGAAATTTTTGGGGGAGTTAGCTAAATAAATAAATAATCCGAGTCCACAAGGTCAAGGTGCAAGCGAAAATAAACATTGTGTGAGAATGGGCTGGAGGCTAAAGCGCAAACAAATTATATTAATATATATATATTTTAAATTTAGGCAGCTATCAGCGCCTTTGTGAGTTCTCAAATAGTGGTTGAAATCATGTAACATATAAACTTAATTTGGAAAGTGTATCAACTCACATCAGCAGTTCAGTTACGTGATAGAATTATTTCTTCTTCCATTTTTCTAAAGTTTTTAGAGTGTCTAAATACAAACGTATATAGGTAATTTTTTCTTTATTGCCGTGAAAGTATGACTACCAATGCTTTTTAATACAAGGTGATATTTTTTAATCTTTCTACCAGTAGTCTTATAAAAACAGAGGTATTTAAAATCTGTCCTCAGAACAGTTTTCGCCAAATCCCTTCCCCTCAACTAAAAAATGTTTGTTATATAAATAGCTTGTGATACATCAAATTAGGGCCTTTTGAAAGAACATAAATTTCTGTAGCAAGATGATAAAATCGGCTCAATCATTCGTTCGCTAAACTCCAAAATGTGGATTACAGTAGTTTTTTCATGATCCGTATCAAACGAAAGAATTGAATAATGAAACACTCTTTTAAGCACTGCCAATGTGAAAATTAAATTCAATTTTTTGTACTGCTTTGGGTTAAAATGACAATTTTAAACCACGAAACTTGTTTAAATTCGTCAAATAAAAAAAATTGTTTGTATTAGGACGATGTAGTTCGTGAAACATCGTTAAAAGTATTTAGTTTATCAAATAATTTGGTATTAATATTGTTAAATTCGGTTGATCAGTTTTAAAATTAAGAACTACAGAATATTAATGTAATATGACACAAACGGTAATGTAACTGGCCACATAGTAAAGAAGGAAGTTACACTGCATCATATAAATAGTGAGTAGTAATATTTACATTTATCTTATCAAGCTGTTAGGTTAGGTCAGGATGATAATGTGATAATCACATATTTTGCGCAAATCTTCCCGTCTTTTAATAATTTAAGACGTAGCATTTTGTTCATAAAACCAGCCTAAACATCTGTTAATGAAATCTTGTTCTTGGTAGGAATTTACTAAGATTAATATATTTTATTGTAATTTATACCTACGTAGCAATTGAAAGGAGTTATAAATCTAGTTTAGTAGCTAATCAATGTATCTCATTAAAAAAATTATAAATTTAAGTCGAGTTTATTAAGGTTTTGAAATAAATTGTTATATGAAATTAACCAAACTTCAATAAACCAAGTTAACCAATTCAAATTAACCAAGTTAAAATATCATTTATAACAGAATCCTCAAAGCATACCTGACTAA
>JAGFPH010000536.1:400655-412056 GCA_018207615.1 Philaenus spumarius
AATCGTTTGTATTTTAGAATCGAAATTCCAATTAGGGCAAAATTTTATTTCTTAATCAACTCCTATAAAAACGAGTGTACGTACGCGTACGTGGAGTAACATTTAAAGAAGCCTTAATAAACTTAACAATATAATAGCTGATGTCACCCATCATCTGTAATACGCAAACAAAACCTAGCGTAGATTATACTTTGGGGTTATGTTTACAACTTCAATCAATAATATAGCCTATAATATTAATAACTTCTAAATCATTTGATCTATCAATATGAAATAAAAGGCCATTAAAAGATAATATTTTTATCTTTATTTAAATATACTTAGTAATATACATAAACACAAAATCTTAACAAATATTCCTACAGTTTTATAGTCCTTATAATTAATTGTACACATTTACCGAGTTAAAAATCACCGTCTGCATAGTTAGGTAGGCCTAGATAAAGTGTACTGTTTAAATAGTATTTTGTATAAATGGTGTATTTTTTATGTATATCTAATTAATCCGCCTGTTATTTTTCACGGGGATTTACTAGTTTAAACAATAAATCATAGACAAGCAGTACATATAGGATGAAGTATACGTTTAGACAAAATGGTATCATGAACAACATAAACCTCTTGCGAAATAAATACTATACAAATTTGTACAAATAATACACTTACCATAGACAAAATGTATAAATATAAACAATCACTTATAAACTGTAAAAAATATATAATTTTAATACACATATTTTCACAATTGCATTTATATCTAAAGAAACCATTAATAGAGACGGAACAACAATGAACGAGTATAAAGAACCCACTCGAACTGATAATATATATGCAATTGTGTTGGTTATATACTTCTACAAAGCGCATTATAGTACAATCTATGCAACAACGAGTTTTAGAAGGTTGTCGGAATACGATTTGCCCAAGTACTTATCCTTGTTGTAATCCATCGATTTTTCCCTTTCGTGTTTCGTAGATTTAGTTAATAATGTAGAAATTGTACAATAGAAAGAATCCTACTAATATTATAAATTAATAGAGAACTGGAAATTTTTACATTTATTTCTTACAATAAAACTCCCAAGGGAGTTTGGGGCGAGGGTTGAAAGGGTACAAAAAACGGGTACAAACGAATTATTAGTGATCATAATATATACTGATAGTATATTATACTTGTACTATAACTTCAATGAATATAATAAAGGTGTATTACTTTTACTCTCTCCTTCAAAACAATCCTTTCAAATCTAAATGTATTATTACCTGTTTTGACTGTTCAACTGAAATCGACCGATCCAAGACATCAAATTGTTGTTAGTCAGCCATTCATGTGTGCCGTCTTTAATTAAATAACTTTTATTTTAACACTTGTTTAGATATTTTAAAACACACATTAACATTAAAAGCACGATTATGGACAATAATTTTTCATACAATCTCTCTGTATACATAAGCTGCTTTGTCTATACTGAATGTCTAACATAAAACCAACGTAGAGCAAAAATGAAACAAATACGAAAATTTAAATGTATATTCTTATGGGATCATAAACGAACACTAAGAAATGTTTTTGCAAAAATTTTCATTTTAAAGCGTAAACATAGTGAACATTTGGGGGTTCACTCTCAGCCCTATATCAGATAAAACAGCTGTTTGGATCAAGAGGTTAGCAACAAATGTTTACATTCATTACCATAGCAACCAACTTAGCAAATTTAGCATCAGTTTATTGTTTTTCACAACCAACAATAACTTAAGTTTGTTTAAGTTAGATAAACAAACTAAAAGCAAACACAAACAAAAAATGCTTACTGTATATAATTCACTTTAAACATAATTATGTCGTTACATAAATAAAACAGCTGATTTGAATCAAAGACATAATTGTAGTTTAGGCCTACAATGAACCAAAACACGCTTATTTGCAACCAATTTGGCAAATTTAGAATCAAGTTATTGCTGTTCACATATAACATTATTTTTAGATTAGGCAAAAGAAAACGAAATGCTTACTGTATTATAAGTCAAACATCTGGTGTTGCATAAAGTACTGTTTCCTTCAGTTGATAATATGAAAATTTGTTTGAAATGTTGATTATGTAAATGTTAACGGTGAAATTACAACTCATGCCGCAATTCAAATTATTGGGTGGGTCGTGTCTAGTTGAACTCTGTCTTACATTTACCTAGGTATAGGTCACCGCTCAGTATTCATTTGCGTTAAAACATCAGAGTATACAATAATATGTTTGCATTGGCTTCGCCATGGGTCACCCCTGAGGATGATGAGCGAAGCAAGCAGGGGCGGAAACCCTAGGCACTGTTTTTGAGTTTTTCTGTGAGTATTTTAAATGGTCACCTTCTTGAAATGGATGAACCGATTAAGTTAATTATTGTTTAATAATAACAACTTTTTTTTAGTAACAACTGTACTTAATATCGTTATTTTTAACGACAAGTTCTCGACATGCAAAAGGACGGTTACCCGGGAACAATTTATTTCCTGACCTATGTTTGCCAGACATTTTTCATCATACTGGCACAAGGAACAATATCACGAAGTTTCGGCTTGCAATTTCAAAATACCCCGTATTGCTTCAAATATCTCCTTCACAATTAAATATGTACCTAAAGAATTTTTATGCAAAAATCCCGTAAACTCGAAAGCTATCACTTTTTTTTATATACTTTCATTATTTAAATATTTGCAAACGTCGCGATTCGATTCTTTTATAGACACCTCCCGAAAAGGTTTACCTAAAGATTAGACATTATTGTTATACCTCTTTTCTGTCCGAATAAATATCCATAGAAAAATGTTTAAAACGTATTTTTTTCGAATCTAAATAGTTTGTATTAACTATTAGTTTCTCTTATTAGTCTCTATTAGTTATTAAGACTTAACTACAGCAATCATTTTGAAGTTTGACCTTCAAATTAAAATAAGATTTATGTACACCACACCGAAACTTATCGTCCATCGTCGGTTGATAAAAAACTTAAAAACCTTCAACATCCAATTACATTATACACATAACACTCACGCACAATAAAACACAATCGTTTACATCATGTCTTACACGCCGGCTCTACTGTGCATAGTGTGCATCAATTGCTATATGGAAGGTAGTTCTCCGACGTATTAGTTCGAATAAGGTGGGGGTCAAACCTTTTCTTGTCATTCAACAATCCATCAAGGTTTTGGAGTTCATTGCGATAAATTTGATACTCTTCCTTGCCGTTCATGTAATTGCCCTTTTTACATTTCTGTAATATTTGCATGTTATATTTTATGCTGTTCTATGAATGATCGCAATTTATCAAGTGCTCTGCAAACATATATGCTGTGTTTGGATATGCTCTTTGTATCGCGTGTTGAACGAACTCCCTGTTTGTCCAGTGTAATATTTATCGCATTAACAACAGTTTAATCTATATACACAGGTATTTGTGAAATTGTCCTGATTTGTAGTTATGTTCCTATTTAGTGTTTGGTTTAGATTGCAATTGGTTTTGAACGCTATTTGGTAACCCTGTTGTCTAAAGACGTTAGCTATTTATTGTACTGTATAACTTGGGTTTCTGTTGTAGTGTTACGAATTTGTTATCATGTGGTTTTAGGCCGTCATTTTGTCTGTAATTGTGGGGTTGGATGTCGTATAAATAGTTTGGTCCGTATTTGTGGGTTTTCTGAAGACTTTGAATTCATATATCCCAGCTTGCTTTGAAATTGTCAGGTCCAAATAGTTTAATGCGTAGTTTCGTTCAGTCTCATGTGTAAATTTTAAGTTGGGTTGTATAATATTTACGTAAGTGCTCAGCTTTTGTATTTGTCTATTACTGGCTTTGAACAACATTATTATGTCGTTTGTATTACTTAGGCAAACACGGATGTGACTGTAAGGTCTAAATCATGCATTTAATTTAATTACAAAGCATTGATTAGAACAATGTGATTTGACAACTCTAGAAGTGAAATTGATGTGACAATGGGCGCCCAACCATGTTTAATTAACCTGGAAAGTTCTGGGTGGTTGAAGATAGTTTTAAGATACAACACGAAGTAATTGAGGAATAAAGTCATGAAGTATCTTGAATAAAAAGCAGTGGAAACTCTAATTGCAAGTTGAGGGTTTCACAACTTTTTGTGATATTTTATTTACAAAGAAAAAACTATATAATCACAGAACAATTGGAAAAATTATTAAATTTATTTCCTCGTACATTTTTGTGTTATTGTGGGATTGGTAATCGCAGTAATTCCTTCAAATTTAAGACTCGTTTTGGCATTTTATAAATGTTAAATTTTTGTGCAATTCAAATACATTTTAATGGTAACGTTTGATAAAGACAATGAGGTACTCTTTAATTTTTTTTTTTACAAGAGTTTGAAAAACATAGGAAAATAAAGATAAGTGACTTCTGATGAAACATTTTTACAGACAGATAATCTCTAAATTAATGTCCATTTTTTCAATTTTGTACCTTATGAATTTATAAAAAATCTGAATTTAATAAAACGCAAACATAAAATTTCTTGAGTCTGCAGTTATTCGTAGGATTTTCTTGAAACTTTGGCATTAGGTGTTATATCCGATACAAGAAATTCATGACCCAAGGTCTTGTAATCGGGAAAATTAATATCCAACTTTTCCGATCAATAAAGTTTGCTTTATTTTGTTTTTACGCCTACATTACATTTCTCGAGTCTTCGTTATTCGGAGGTTTTCATATAGAAAAAAGGTTAAGATTTTGATCGTTTTCTAATATAGATCTCCAAAATAGCTCAGGATTTTCTTTAACTTTGGCTTTAGGGGTTTTCCGATACAAGTTGATCAACGTATTTGCAAATTTCCTTATTTCATAAAATTGACTTAACATTTTTTTTTATTTATTTGTTATTTGTAAGTCTATATTCTAAATTGTAATTATTCTAAATTATTTAAATTTTTATGTAAAAAAAAAATTTAACGTATTATAAAAAAAATAAGTTTCTTTTAAACAAATTATTATTTATTTAAATTCTGAAACCAGGAACTGAAGTATAATTCCACAATGTTTATCAGTGCGCGTTTATCTATCATATGTTTATTTCTGTGGCATGTAAAGCTACACTAGCCTGTCTGATAAGAACAGAGTTTTGGCGAAGTGGATACACTTAGATACTCTCCTCTCCGAATCTCTCGGAATTGATCAAGATCGTCATAAAATTGCCTCATAGTGTTTTATTAAACAATATTTTACCTCATTTGGCTCCGCCACGTGACTTCTTTGCTTCAGTTTTCCTGACGCGTTTCAGAGCTTGTGCCCCATCCTCAGAGAATTCCTCACTCGAGATAGTCAACACATTAAAATATAAAAGTTAAGTTAAAAATATAACTTTTAACTTTTATATTTTAATGTGTTGACGATCTCGAGTGAGTGATTCTCTGAGGATGGGGCACAAGCTCTGAAACGCGTCAGGAAAACTGAAGCAAAGAAGTCACGTGGCGGAGCCAAATGAGGTAAAATATTGTTTAATTAAACAAATGTGACTTGGATACTAAAACAAAATGAATCTTAGTGTTTTGGTCATTTTACTGTAAATTTGTGATTAAAATAGGTCGTACTCATTGGATTTCGAAGTTCTAAACCACTCACAAGCCTAGAATTCTGTAGTAATTTATAATTATTAATATCTCGAAAAAGGATAATATTTTTTTAAATAAATTGTTTCTACATAACCTGCGTTTGAAAAAAATAATACCACCAATGTTGCTTTACGTTTTGTGCTTTTTTATCACTTTACATATTTGCATCTGAATGTTTTTACTTTCTTTAGATAGCTCAGGTCGAAAATTACAAACCATTGCTTTTGCTGCGTTCTTTTTTCCTTAAATTGGATAAAGATTTTTGTCAAGTCTCTTGCTCCAAATTGGTGAAAGTAAATACATATGAGTGGGAATTTATCAAATAAAAATTTTATTCGTACAGGAATAGACGGTTTCCTGACAATTGTTAACGTAGCAACTAACGAAACACTAACTCGAACTGTGATTGGCCGATGGCAAAACAAAGTTAAAATAGTCTCAAACTGAGAATGTTTTAAGGGACGTGTCCTCTCTTCTAGAAAATAATAACTCCGTAACGGAATCCATTTCTCGTATCTCAAAATATTACCTACTTATAGGTATACAATATTGATATACACAACTATCTGGAATATTTAGAGAATAAGATAGGAAATGTAAATAAGTAAGGTTTTGTTTTATAAAATATTTATAAAAAATTATAATTGTAAACAAATTATTCAAATTTGTCATATAAAAAGTAATTACAACAAATATCCAAAAGGAAAACATTTTTATTTGTAGGCCAAATGTAAACTTTTAAGAGAAAGTTGTAGATAATTAGTTAATTGACTATGTATTTGAAATTATTTTTCTATAGCCTGCGATTCCTGCAATTATATTGGTAAAGTTCTGCTTTTTAAGTGCTACTTTACGTGATACTCTCATATTCTATCTTCTTTCAATCACACTGTATTTAAGGTTGTATTCTTTTTACATTCTATTGTTTGTTTCCAGGTCAGTGAAAGTTAGTAAATCCACATATATATATATATATATATAAGGGGCTTTGTCCTGATTGACTGAAATATAATCAGTGTAGAGCAAAAATACTGAAGATAAAAATACGAAAAGTTAAAGATATATTCCTATGGGGTAATAGACACACACTAAGAAAGCTTTTGAAAAATTTAAATTTTAAAGCATAAAATAGTGAATATTCAGCGACTTACCCCCACCCTATAACAGATAAAACTGCTGATTCGTATCAAAAGCTTAGCAACACGTGTTTGTGGAATGCATTTACATTCGTTACCATAGCAAAAAACTTTTGCACATTTAAAATCAGTTTATTATTCTTAAAAAACAACAGCATTTTTAGGTTAGGTTAACAAAATATAAGCAAACGCAAACAAAAATCAACGAAAAAGGCTTACTTTATTATTATTCAATTCAACATCTGTTGTTACATACTATAAATAAAAAGCTGATTTCGATCTAAAACTTGACCCAATTTTAGGTTAGGCTTACACCGAACCAAAACACACATTTCTTGAAATCATTTACATTAATTACCATAACAAACTAATTGGCAAATTTAATTAAACAACCAACATGTTTTAATAACTCTATTGTATAAAAATCATGCCATTCTCACAAAAACCTTGCCAGGGTGTGTATGTGTCAGGAACTGGGAAACCACATCCCAACCCACCTACCCAGATAAATGTGCCCATGTCCTAATCAATTGTCATTTAATTAAAAATGTATTACAATTTTTAAATTTAAAATTAATTAAAAATTTTAGATTATACAATACTGTAATCTATTTCCGTTTGCTTCACCGCAAGTCGCCACTGGGTTTGTGAGCGAAGCAAGCAGGTGTATGTTTCTATACTATTCATAACAACTAAAAAAACAGCAATAACGGTAATTTAAACGATTTGCTGCATCCGCTCTTCAGATATTTACAGAAGCTTATAAGGTTGACTGATTAGTAATGAACTATTTTATTTGCATAATCAATTATTTTATTTTACTAGAGATATTCTAGAAGTAGTAGAACGAATACTAGACAGACTGGTTTACAGTATACTGAAGCATATAGTGAAGTAACAAAGATTTATATTTGTTTATTTTGTGGTTGTACAGAAGAAACCAACACAACAAAGAAAGGTGGGGGACTTATCGTTTCCTCTTCTCTCGGAACATATTCCTACAGTGAGGATACTGTATGTATGGGGGCAGATTGTTCGCGTACATAATAAGAGGACAGCCGAAATACTTGACAACTAACTGTTCAAAGATTTAGCAAACTTGTTGAATATTTATTGGTAGTTTTAAAATCAGGCTTTTCTTTTCACAGGATAATAGTTTTGGAATTTCATACGAGTTCTTCGGTTTATTTTAACGGGTTTAGAATATACAGCTTGAAATACTTGCATTTTTATAAAGATTTCCAAGCACCCTATCTTAGGTCTACTAGCATTTTATTGAAAAAGCTTGCTAATTGATTTTGCATAGTTACACCACATGTGTTTACCTTGCACGAGTAAACTAACGTGTTTGTCTTTCATTAGCGAGGTTTGTTCTCCCACTTCATTGCAGTTCTTAGACACGAACTGAATAAGCTAAAAGCTTTACTAACCACAAATACCGACAGACGAACCCGTCGCGAGCTTCACTTAGGTAAGTGCATCCAGTTATGTGTACGCTTTAAAATGTGTTATTTTTAGATACCATTTCCGCCAATTTACAATGTTGATTATTTGGGAAGACTTTAATGGGTGGATATTGATGAAGGTCTTTGTTTGAAGGTTAAAAATGAGACAGGACTATTAATTAATTTTAACACGTAGGTATGTTGAAACAGTATGATACTGGTTTAGCAGGTAAACCTATATATTGACTAGAGGAAACACCTTTGTGCTTTGCGCGCAGACTCCCTCTCGCGACGTACTTTAACGTAGTTTATTGTTTAGGTAAACAGTTTTACTTGCCTACATGTCAACAGGTATAATTTGGGTTGTTGTAAATTTTTTAGTTTATTAATTTGTAAAAAAAAAATTGTTCCTTCGTAAAAAATGACACAACTTCTTCTACCTCAAATTAAAACCCTTTAACAATGTTGTATTTTTTTGGTATGACAATAAAATAAACAATTTTCGCTCGCTACAAAAACAAATTGATGATATTGTAGCCGTATATTACCAGTCCACTTTGTTAATGATTATAATTTTAATTGTATTCCTTGTTCCCACTTTATTGCTTTGGCAAGCCAAAAATTAGGACAAAAAGTGTAATCATTTTTAAACTTAAAATTAAACTACTACATAAAACCCAGCGAATCGACTTTGACTGTTCTTACATACGAACCGAGGAGGATATTTAACTCATTTCTTATTTACAGGTTTACTCCGCACCAACAATTTACCACATATGCCATTCACACACCGAGAAACCCAGTTTGTACAACAACTATTATTTAATAAACGAATTAATTATTAATTTATCCAATTCATTAGTGTGGATTATATAAAAACCACATAGGTAGGCAAGTATGCTTGTGAATAGTATAGACTTTTAGACCTAATTTGACCATAATTATTTATATATGGGCTGGAAATGGCTCACTAAAACGTACGCCTAGCTTGGACACAATTAGTAAGATATTATAACAATTAACTAAGAATTGTAATCTATACTAATATTATAAAGAGGTAAAGTTTGTTTGTTTGTATGTAGGGGATTTTTTAATCTCTGGCTCTACTGAACCGATTGAAAAAATAGTTTTACTAATAAAAAGCTACACTATCCCTGAGTAACATAGGCTATAATTAATTTCGGTAAAAACCTTTTTTTATTTAAATATATTTGTAAATTTAGTCGGAAAAAAATCTTAGGTTAGGTTTAGAATGATAAATCAACACATGTATTTACATTTAATACCATAGCAACCAATTGAATAAAATAACAGATAACATAGCTGCTTTAATATTTAAATTAACAGCTGATTTCAAAATTTGAAGCAATTATTTTTGTATTTCCACCTTTTAGGTTAGGGTTTTAAAGTGTAAACCTGAGCCTTGCTGGTTCTTTTAACCATTATTAACTGCTGTTATAAAATTTAAGAAATAATTTGGTTTGAACATTTAACAATATTTACCATCTTAGTTTTGAGGTTATTATTAATACTACACCTTTATTATAAATAAAACATAACATATGTTTTTAGAAGGTACCATTGGGGGTAGGCGTGCGGAGAACGCAGGGGTCTCCCCTAGTATAATATACAGAGTGTTTATAAAGTCCCTTTAACCCCTCCCCCCATTATTTGTGTTACTGGAAATAAGTTACTAATTTTTTTTCCTTGTGTTGCATAGCAGGAAATTTCTGACCCTCTATGGTTTTGGGGAGCTTAGGGGGTAAAACATTTCAAATGTAAAGTAGGTTGTAAAATAACATACAACCTACTTGTTCCTAATATTAACAAATTAATAGACTGCTTTGGTGCTATCATAACACTATCATTTTCCAGAACTTTGATTGTCCATTACTTTGTAATGAAGGAAGTTACTATAAGGTCTAATTTGCGCCATTCTGTTTCTCTTGCAATAAGCTTTTCAATGGTGTATTACATGACCTACCTTTATATTTACAAGTTTATATTACTTACCCCCTCAAGTCCCCCAAAATCATAAAGTTCAGATATGTCAAAAAATGTGTCCTTTTATGCAACACAAGATACATTCAAAGTTGTGTTAACTTATTTTCAATAACAAAAATAATAAAGGAGGTTAAAGGGACTTTATGAACACTCTGTATACCGCAGTAGTTGAAACAACCTGTCTCCATTCTATCTAACACTAGAGTCCGAGTTATTTCCTGCGGATTAATCAATAAATCGAATAGTGACTCAGTTCAAGCTGTTGTTCACACAGTATTTGATCAGTATTTTGGTCTAACAGTATAAGTTATACGTTTGCAGTTTGGATAAGTATTTTTCTAAATACATTCAATTCGTTTAGTTTTGTTTAGTAAATGTCTAAAGATGAGTGCAGCTACATATTACACTGGTTTTTTGTTATAAACCTTAAGAGAATATAAGGTGCCAGTCCTTGTAAAGGGTTGAAATTTAAGCTCCAGCGAGTAAAGTCTATCAAAGTTGAATTATTTGTTCCTGATTGTCAGAGCTTCGTACTTATTTGTAACGAAGCGTCAGTAAATATATATAGCATAGCATCAGTAAATATGTATAGTACAGCAACAGTATATTTATTTAGATGGTTCCGTGTTAGCAGACTAAAATGGGCGGAATAAAGGCAGTTTTTAACTTCCCGCTACCAATTAAGGGAAGTTATTGATTTCGGTCCGATTTTCGAAAGTCGAGTTTTCATTAAATCTCCACGTTTTGAGGTCCCAGGAAGCCATTCTGACTATTCCCGCCGAGGTGTCCGACCGTGTGTGTGTGTGTGTGTGTGTGTGTGTGTGCGTGTGTGTGTGTGTGTGTGGATGTATGTGTGTAAATAAATTTTTGTCGTACAGTTTCTCAAAAACGAATCAACCGATTGAATTCTACGACATGTCATTCGAAAGGGTGTATCAAAACTTAGATCTGATTAGATTTGAGAGTTAATCCATCGAGCCAATCCGAAGAAATTAAAAAAAATAACCTAAATTTTTTTTGAAATTTTTATGTTTTTTAAAAATAACTTTAAAACGTGCGAAAAATCATAATAAAACGATGTATACATTTTTTGTGCTTAAAAAACTGCGTCGACTGCTTTTTTGAAAATGAAAATCGGACGACGCATTCAAAAGTTATCGTTGTTTAAAAATTCACAAATTTTTGT
>JAGFPH010000536.1:412066-432311 GCA_018207615.1 Philaenus spumarius
CATATCTTCCAGATTTCTCAACCAATCAATATAAACCTGTACATTTTCTTTTTGTGCTTTAAAAACTGCGTAGAATGCTTTTTTAAAAATGAAAATCGAACGACGCATTCAAAAGTTATCGTTGTTTAAAAATTCACAAATTTTCGTTTTTCGGTATTTTAACAAATAAACTCATTTTTAAGCGTTTAAAATTCAAACTAAGCGGGAAGTTCTATGGTTGGCCTGCACGGTCAACCAATTACCAGATTTTTTTAATATTATTTAGTTTCTATCTGTTGATTATTTACTATACTTTTTGAGGTTATTGTTTATATAGCCATATTACGATCTATATAAACATCACCGTAATATATATGGGATTTGTTGGGTTTTTACACCACCAGTAATGTTTTACAGCTGTTACTGGAGAGTTTCTGTAGGAATGTGTCTTATTTGCACCGTTGAACTTGTAGGGATAAATATTAAAAAAGATATATCTTTTAAACAAAAAAAGGTATCGATAACCCTATGAGAATTGCTTATGATTATTGTGTTTGTATTTTTATATTCTACTTTCTTTTATCAACCAACAAAAAAGAAGGAAAGCAGTCATACTACTGCCTACAGAAGTAAAAACTGTCATGAATATAAATCGTTAGTTATATTGGTTAAATTCAAAATTTGATCATTATTTTTAACTTTTCCCATTTAAAATTGAAATAAAAAATAACATAAACATGATTGTCTATAGTCAAATAACAATTTCAAAAACATAATTTTAGGTTGGGCCTATACTGAACCAACACATGGTTCTTAAGTTAGAAATCACTATGTCCATTTGAGAGGTATCACCAAGAAAACTATTTTAATACAACTAAAATGAGGAAGCACAATGTCAATTTTATGCTAAACCCATACATCTATTTATTGCATTTAAGCTTTTGAATTTACCACTGGGAGTTTTAATTTGTAGATTTCTTCGTCTTTAACGATCAGCTGTTTCATTAACTGTTTATTAGTAAACCAACGAAGAAAAAGAAGAAATCATCGACGAAATCAAAAACGCAAAGCGCCTCGCGTATCGCGAGTTCTTATATTTTAAATCATCCAAAATGTGCTCGGTGCGCTTAAAGAAGTTTTCACTTCAAAAATGAGGCAGTAGTTCACTCAAAAAAATTGACTATGACGTTTGCCTAGAGGATAATAGTATCGTTCCATCCAAAAAAATAAATATGACTGAGCAGCAGCCCCCTCGGTAACACCTGTCCACGTATTGATCGTTCTGTTTCTCCGAATTTTCCTCCATTTTAGCACGACGAATTTCTCGTGCTCAAAAACAAAGTAAAAGTTCAATCATAGTCATTAGATTTATTACCAAATAAGACTTAGTTTATACAATAACTTTTATCAAAGATTTTTAACTGTCGTTATAGTTTTGCACCTTCAAATATTTTTTTTTCTTTTTTTTATAAAGGCGAAAAACCTAGGTGGTTATCATCGCCTGGAAAACTAAGAGCATTCGTATAATGCTCATACTATCACACACAGGTATAAAATTAAACTTTTAATTAACACACACTACAGACACTACACGATAAAATATATTTAATTGGTGTATTCAAATATTAGTTTTACATATTTCATTTACCTTGTTGTTATTCACTGAAATATTATGGTATGTATTGAAGTATCAAACCAAAATTGGAAACATTCAGCTGATTTTAAATTGTTATTTAGACGTTGCTATGGTAACTGCTAATAACCACTACAACATTACCTCTCTTATAAAAACAGATGGTAGAGAAAATAGCTGATTATTGCAACGAGACTGAAAATCTGTATATTTTAAATTAACACATTTGTTTTAAAAAGATGTGACCTGCGTGTTTTCCCGAAGACGGGAGCTTCTCAAATGAGATTCCTCTATCCAAAATCATAAACAAATTTCAAAAAATTATCTAGAACCCTTTATAAAAACGAATATCATGCAGTACAAATATTGCTAGTTTAAAAGTGATCGATTTACAAGCAGTTAGCTTACGCACATAAATGATGTACTTTGAAAGAGCATCTTTGTCAATAGGCGATACAAACAATACGTTTGGAATGTAAGCCACAACTTGTATTTATAATGTATTATCATTTTGTAAATATGCAGAAAAGAGTATTTTTACCCCCTCCCTCGTTGTATATACAGTGAGTTGATAAAGTCCCTTAAATATTTTTCATTACTTCGTTACTGATAATAAGTTGACATTTTTGTATAGGCCCTATATCTTGTGTTATTTTGACATATCTGACCCATTATGATTTTGTGGGGCTTGGTGGGGAGAAGGTTTACGAATTTTAATATTAAGGTAGGTCAGGTACCACCATTGTACAGATTATATTTTTAAATAACTGAATGGCGCAAACTAGAGCTTAGTATATAACTTCGTTTCAAAGTTATTTTAAACATTCAAAGTTATTTAAAATTATATTTTTGTTGTAACGCCAAAGCAGGTTATTAAGTTGTTGAGGTTAAATGTAACACATGTAACAATTTAAATAAGTCAGCTAGTTCTGAATATTTATCCGTCATTGGAATACACAATGATTTGTCTGGTATGTTAATAATAACAGAACAGTATTAAAGAGTTAAGCATTTGCTGTACTGCAGTAGTTTTTTAGAAATGTGACTAAAATGCTGTCTTGGTGAATTTTATATTGTATTAGATGTTTAGCGAATTCCCATAAGAAAGATGGGGTATTGCAGTAACTCGTATGGTGAGACCTAAGGTTGGGAGTAGACAATGAAAACCAATCATGCTCCTCAGAACTCGTTTTGGGGAGTCATTAAAATAAATAAATATATATAAATATGTATATATTTCTTCGCACACTAACGGCCGCATTTATGTCCGATATGGACAAAATTTGATAAACAGTTAGTTTTCTAAGTGGCTCGTGCGAGTTCGATAGGCAAAAAATATGAAACAACCTGAAGCACTTTTGGAGTTTTATCTAACAAATAAAAAATATAGGAGATTATTCTGCACATTTTGTTTTTTTACCCAATTTGATAGCTTGTCTGAGTGCCCAAAAACAGATCAAAATGTAAAATATCATACCGTGGGGCAGCTTCTGTTACGACAGGTGGGATGTAAAGTCGCGAAGCAAGTTTGTCCACTGCGAATCAGTCCGCAGTTCTAAGCTGCAAGGCCAAAGTTCAAAATCGCAA
The DNA here is from genome assembly GCA_018207615.1 of Philaenus spumarius. Lineage (NCBI taxonomy): Eukaryota > Metazoa > Arthropoda > Insecta > Hemiptera > Aphrophoridae > Philaenus > Philaenus spumarius. The sequence continues at coordinate 415,266 of JAGFPH010000536.1, forward strand.
AGCGACATTTTCCGCATCGAGCGGAACGAAGCAAAGAGTGAGCCGGTGTTGGAAGCTACGGTGAAAACAAATTCTACTTACATTTCGTAAACGCAGGCAGTATTTGTGAATAGACCAATGTCCCAAATAGTTGCTTGAAACCCTAAAAAATATAATCTTAATTTTGGAGATTCCCTCAACTCGTGCAACTGCGTAGTTCAATTATTTTTAATCTAGTTATAACTTTTTTTTTAATTAGTACTCTTAACAACCTACTTATACCTAATAATTAATAACCTGCTAATATGTTATACTAAAAATATTATTTTCTGGAACTTTGATTGTCCATTACTCTCAGACAAAGCAAGATGTTAAGCTTTCACCATTCTGCCTCTCTTTTAAAAAGCTTTAAAATTGTGTATTACATGACCTACCTGTACATTTGAAATTGTTTACCTCCTCACCCCTAAGCCCCCAAAAAAAGAGGTTCAGATTTGTAAAAAACATTCCTGTTGTACATCACAAGATATATATAAAGTTTTGTTAACTTATTCTCAGTAACAAAAATAATGAACGAGCTTAAAGGGACATTATGAACACTTTGTATATTATTGAGCAACAGTAAAATCCTCAAGTAATTGGGTAATTAAAATGGATCCAACACTTGAAATATCTCTGATTGACAGCGGTAGAAAGCCACTAATTTGTATTTCATTCTGAAAGAGTTTTTCTCGACTTATTTTTGGAAGTGTAGTCATCACATTTAATGAATCATTGCTAATTTATGACGCGGGAAGTGTTACCTTTAATTTCAAACGTTACAATTAGAAACTACGACAGCGAGTGACTCCAATAACTAGAATAGATTACACAATCAGCTGTCATTAGCGACGCAATAGAGTTGCACTTCTTATCTATAATCATTATATCTTGTTTTAAATTTGACCAAGAATGATAAATATATTATTTGTGACTGTTCTTAATTATTTTAAAGCATTGTCATTATTTATTTATTAAAAATGTTTGAGTTTTATGTATTTTTAAGATTCCATATGTTAACATAAAAAAATAAAACCTTTATATGATGTCCCATTTGTGTATCTGTTTTCCACATTTAAGGGCCACGATGGCCGTAGTTGTTAAGGCGTCAATGCTTTATCAATCGTCATGGCAACCATCAATGGAAAAGTTCCGGGTTCAATTCCCATTGACCCTGAATAATTTTCTAAATGGTTTCTTAACAGACATCGTTGGCTGTGGTTCGGATTCCTCGTAAAACTGTAGGTCCCATCTTCATTAGCCTTAAGTGCAAAACAGCAGGACGTTAAACCAAAAAAAAAAAATGTCTTCCACATTCGATTGTGTCATTGTAAAAAGTAAAACCATCGAATTTCGGTCACTACCGTCCAATGCAGTGGTACTGAAACAAGCATTCACGCCACCCCACACAAATACATATAATAACAGAGACTTATTGTTATACAGGGTCTCTTTTGTAAATGAGCCTCCATTGGTATCTTATAAACTTACTGAAAACTTTAAATGGGGTACCTTTTCTTATTTTTTGAGAAATACAAAAATTTTAGTTAAGATATTTGTAAATGGCCGTCATTTTCCAATATGGCAGTCAACTTTTAAATTTCTTATGGAAAACCCTGTATTTTATGATGATTTTGATTTTATACGTTATTTTAAGACGTTTTTATTCTTTTTTAAATGAAAAGTTAGAAAGGTATAAAGTTTTTAAAACGCCCTATCTGAGCGGAAGATATTTGTATGAAAACGTTTTGAACCAATGAAAACTCTCTTAACACTAACAAACCATTTTCAGAAAAACAAATAACTTTTTAAAATCAACAATTATGGTTTTTGTTATTTTTTTTAAACAATAAAATATGGAATTTAACATGTGGTACCGGCACCAACTTCATTTTTCAAGTGTGACAAATTTGTAGTTTTGTCACTTGTTTTTTTTTTTTGGGGGGGGGGGGGAGTGAAAAAACGAAATTTGTAGAGTAATCTCCTATATTTATTTTTGTAGATAAAAAAAACACCAAAAAAGTTTTATTCTAGTTAAAAAAATCGCAAAACAATTTAAATTCCGATAAAAAACGTGTTTCTGATTGGATTTTGTTTGCTATCTTGATCGAGATATTTAGAAAATCAACATGTGTATCAAATTTAAACCAAATTGTACGTAAAAAGTTGCCATTAGGATGTAAACACATATATACATATATGTATACAGTTTTTAAAACGTGTTCTGGGGACCATAATCGGTGCTCATTTACCACTCCCAAACTTAGGTCTCACCATAAGAGTAACTGAAATAGCTCATTGTTAATGTTTAAATTCATTAAAAATAGTTGGACTATCTTTTGCAAAACAAAAAACACCAGTAGACTGGACGAGGTCCTAGTAACCAGTTAGTATTCTTCTATTACTAAACCGACTTACTCTCAAACATAAAAACATTAATTAACAAACATTCTTTAAGAGTCACGATTTCCAAGTCCATTGTGTATTGTATAGTGATTTCATTATTATCTGAAACTGAAATTAAATATATCGGACATTCGACCTTGAACGTGTTTATACGTGTCAGGTAAAGCTATAAGGTCGTTAGTTGGTTGTCCATAGTATAATACGATTACCAAATGAAAGTATATATTAGTAGTATTCTTCATTGAATTGTTAATACAGCGTGATTGATATAAACAAAGATAAATTATTGCATTTTGTGCGTTCGTTGTAAAATGAGACAGTGCGTCTTCTATACGATCTAATTCACATCATAGGTTTCCGTAAAATTTAAGATGGTGAAATGAAACTCTGATAGAATAAACAGTTTTTTCTGTCAACCTGTCTGACAGTGACGTTTCTCTCGGCGATGGATATAGTCCAGTCAAATAGTACACTAGAAATCACTAAAATCGCAAACTAACGGCTTTCATCACACACAGATTTACTGCCCGACACTTTCACTTTTCTTTTAATATGGCCCAGTAATGGTTGTTTGAAGACTTATTGTGTTGATTGTTAGCTCATGAAATTATTAGGTGTTTCCTTCTTCATTGAAAAATTAGTATAGACCTCGTTTTCCACGCGTGCTGTCCAACCTTCCTTTGTTTGTGCCCTACTTGGCTCACCCTGGTTGGACCGTTTGAATATTGGTTCCTTACGATTGGCTAACGATTTCGGTTCATTTGACATTATTTTCTGCTCTTACAGATTTTTCCTACGTGCTTGTAAATGCTGACTTCCGCACTACGATGTCTAATTTAATGTTGTCTTCTTTTGTAAATTAGTTTCTTAATAATTATTATTTTATTATTTGTTATTAGTTCTTATTGGAATTTACCAACAACCCTGACACTATATATTTTGTTTTAAATTTATTTCAGTTGGTAGTTTACAGGGAAAAGAACAAGATCATATTTCATATTAATTTATAGGCTACATTTGAAAAATATGAGCATCTCTAAGCAATAGTAAATTAAATAAAAAATAATATATTAATTAAAATGTTAAATAAATTGTCCTTTATAAATGAGATGAGGTTACAACTCTTCTAAAACAAAAACAAAAAAGAATTCATGGAAAGTTTGGGGCAATTTTGGGACATTTCTGTAAAAACTTTAAGATTTTGTCATATTTTACATATTCTTATTACATTTAAAGAATGTATAATATGTCATTTATAAGAATGTATAAAAGAACGTATCTGTCATTTAGAATTTGCATTTCTAGATCCGCGAAAACACACACATAAACCCACCCCCTCTAACTTACAAGTCTATATTTATAATCCCATAATCAAACATTTATTCTCTTCTTTTGATACAAATTTTCATAATAAATAAAATAATATTTCTAATGAAAAAAATATAGAAATATCATATATATTATTTCTCAAAGGTGTGTTTTGTAGCACCATATCTTCATTAATTATTCATCAAAATTAATGATTTGAACATCATTGTAAAGCTTATGTTCCCCGCTATTGACGAGAAATAGACAAATAGCTTTAAACTAATGTCTTCGTTAAACAAATGTATTAAAAAAACTTTAATATATATTATTTCTCATAGGTTTTTTTTTTGTGGCAACGCCATATCTATCTTAATTCTTTATCAAAATGAATGATTCAAATATCATTTTAAAGCTTATGTTCCCCGCTTATCTATGTTGACGAAAAATAGATAAATAGCTGTAAATTAATGTTTCGTACAAAAAACTTATTAAAAAAACTTTCATATGAAAGTTTATATGATTGATAATGAAAGGCGCCAACTATTAACAATCTGTTTAACTAACATGACAGGTGTTAGTTAGATTGTTTAAATTCTATATGCAAGTGTAATATATGCAAATCAACGTAAAGCGTTATAAATCATCATATACTGTTATTTCTAAACCAATGTATATAAATAAACATAATTAATTGAATTAAATGAAGTAAATACTCCTAACTTAAGAAAAATTCTCACGTGTCAGTTAAGTTAGTTACTTTAAAATGATGTATTTAAGCTAACAACCATGATTTCATCATATGTAAGAATGTATTAAGTGTTTCACATTGAATAAAGTTTTCTGGGATTAATTTAAACATTTTAGGCACAAAAAATGTATACAATTTTATACAAGCAGTCGAACTATTTTTTGAAACTAACAAAATGTATGGTTTTTTAGGCATTCTCTGTACTGATTTTTCAAAACTGGTTTACTTCCACTACTATATAAAATTCTGCATTACTTTTTAGAGATACAAAAACTCTAAAGGAAGTATTTGCATAACTTTAAATAACGGCAAAGCGTGTTGATATTTAGTAATATCCTTGAAGCAAGCCCGGTCTGGCCCGGGTTGATAACTGGTGATCGCCAGGGGGCCCAGAATCACAGAGAAGAAAACGCTACGTTTGGAAAGAACGTACTTTACCTGAGTTTACTGGCATGTAATTGATTATTAGTACAACCACAACTAATAATAAGAGCGTTCATTCAAATTAACACGAGTTCAATTAGTTTGCTGGTGCATTTACAGCTAGTCTATGAATGTATACATTTTAAAAATCATTAATTTTAATGAACTATAAAGCGTAAATCCACTGCCATATCCAGCGACATAGGGTCGGTGAAGGACGGATGAAATAGCTACCCCCGGTAAAGCGGAGGCTCTTTCCTCGAAAATTGTTTTAAAAAGTACTCCTGCTATGTGCAATTCACAATTAAAAGCATTCTTATGAAGAATATACGGTACATTTAATTTTTCGTTTCACTGGGGAATATGCCATACCCCGCTGTGAATGAGCCCCAATCTAGCCCGATCTACAGTTCATATTGTATTTATTATTGGGACTTCAACTTAACATTTCAAGAAGACAGATAAAGATTACCGAATAGAATATAATATAATTGCCTTTATTCTTGTGGGGCGAGGTTAGGGTTGTCTAGTCCTCTCTGTCACCTAACCTCATTATACATAACTAAAATTACATTAAAATATACATAAAAGTATAATAGTAATCCAAGAAAAATAACAATAATAACAAAAAAATAAATTAGAAATTAATATAAAATTATACTGAAATTCAATGAACAATTTTTGAAAGAAAACAAGATAAATAAACTAACAGAAACTCCTATTTAAATTAACAGATAGCTGGACCGAGAGAGAGAGAGATAGAATGGGGGAGCAAAAGCAAGAGAGAGGAATGAAATATATGTGCAGTTTACACTTTTTCCGCCCATTCCACTGATGTGCTAATTTTTTATTCGAAAATCAAGATTTAATCGCAACTCAAACAATATTTTATTAGACATATGAGGAGAGTTTGTTACCCCCAAAAATAAATATTTTATGGTATTGTAGTATTTATAGTTTTAAAGCAATTTGTTAAAGTACATAAACACTAAGTTGATTCGAATTTTTTGATATGAATTCTTCACGACATTCCCAAAAATGTCGTTGAAAAACACATTGCCGTCTATATTTCCGAAACTAAATAAATGTTAAATCTAGACGTATTAGAGTAGAGGTACTTACATACTTAAGCTGTATTTAATGTGTAATTTTCACCTCCACCAAACTCCTCCGTCATGGTTGATTAGATGTTAAATTTTAAATATTGAGCGTATTAAGTATTATTGTTATTATTACCATTTTGGTAAAACTTTCTGACAGAACAGCTGACGGAACTCTTGGCGTGTGCCGTATGTCCAACGCACTCTTCTCCAAGTTTATTAAGACTAAATAAATGTCTTAGTCAAACTAATATTATCAGGTACCTGCTCTGTTATCAATCAATTAAAGAAATACATTGATCTGAAAGTAAATGCATGTTGCATAAGCCTAAGATGTTTACAGTTTATCTAATCTTCACACTTTTAACAGATAACACTATTTAGCTCAAAGTATTTAGCTAACAAGGTTTGTCTGTAAGTGTTAACAATAATAAACAAAGGTTATCATAATAATATTGTAGAAAACCAGGGTAAAGTAAGACGTACTAGTTTTCACAAACAGTTCACCGTAATCCCACTGATTTGCTTTTAATACGCTATTCAATAACTTACCACTCCGTATTAGTGTAGGTTTACACCATCCGTTTTTTTCCTTCCGTTGCGTTACGATTACGTTTTCTTCTAAAAACGAAAGGGAAGGGATATATTGTTCGAACTGTACATTTTGTCATCCCGCAGCCTGTCCGTTAGTACCGCATCGTCTTGAAAACGAAGGAGAAAAACGGACGAACACAACCGGCAGGTGGCAACAACACCACTTCTGCCTGGCTGTTGTATCTAATCCTTCCTTCCTTGGCTATTTGCACACACACCGATTTTGGACGGTAGTAGTAGGTGCTTGCAGACATACAGGATTTTTACCGGTCAAACATTCAGTTGCTTTGTTGTTGTAGCACGAGATTATTGAATAATAATGAATCCTAAAAGAGTTGTTGCTATGTGGTTAATGTATCATCGTATTAAGCACCGTAGGATTAAGCGTAAGTGCTGGATTCATCCTATCAATCAAAGCAGAGAAAACACGGGAACATTCTACACACTTTTTGAAGAACTAAGGCTTGATAGCAATAAGTCCTCCAGTTCTTAAAAATCGTTTTTCAGAGCGCAGTAAACTTCTCTCCATGCATCCCTAGTAAGATTCCTGTCTTTAAATGTCTCCAAAGTCTTGTCCCACAACATAGGTCTTGCCTCCACTGACGAAATAAGGACATCATTATCTATAATAAAGTCATCCATTTCAAACGTAGTTAGCACGCACTACCAAAACTAATTAAAAATGCAGCTCTAATCAGCAGAGCAGTCGACTGGAATGAACGATGGTGTAGCGAGAACTGCCGAGGACGGTCGGAAAACAATCGGTGCGTGTGCAACGATGTATTTAGTCACGTACGCCACTGTGTCGCCGGCACATCCCCGGCACCGGCGTTATGCAGTGGCAGTGGCAGGCTGCTCATCGGTATTTTACCGGCGTCGATCAGCGGTCGGCGTGTGTGCCAGGTCCCGTTCCCGCCTGCGGTTCACTATTAGAATTTGGACGGCCGGTAAACAATCGGCCGTCCAAAATCGGTGTGTGTGCAACCAGCATCTCTGACGGATCCGGACGGATCGAAAACGTGAAGGAAACAAAACCGAAAAATTCCAACAGGCCCATTAGAATTAATGCGTTGGCAATGTCCTTTAATAAAACGCAACGCGATGGAAGGGGAAAACGGATGGTGTTAACCTATACTTAAACTGAGGAGAGAGCCGTAGGAACCTTACGACCAATTTACATCATCCGGTTTATACTGTAAGGAAACTTGACTGCATTATGCGACATTTTCTTTACGGTTCAACATCCGTTATTGTTTCTCACACCTCGCGGGAACGCGATAGTGAGTTGTAATTATTTGCTAGAAAAAGTTGCCTGGAAGATCTTTAATATTTCATGGTATGTATTAACTCTTTTGAGGTATATTAAGTACTATTTCGGCTGAAACTTTTTTAGTTTTGTTAAAATATTTACTGACCATTTATAATTAAACCATACAAATTGGCATCCAAAGGCACTCCTAAATAATTAAGAGGCAGACTTCCATAAGGGGAATAGGGAGTTTTGATTTAAGGGACTTTATACATGAAAAGAGTTTTGAGGATATTTTAAGGGTCACGTCAAGTTTTTACACAAATTAGTGTCCAAGTAATGTTGTGATAATTAATTTGGAAGAAACTCAAATACTTAGTTTTGTATTTAATTTGGAAGACTCTAATTTCTCACAATAATATCTATACAGGTACTGATGTTTGTGTTCAATCGTCCGTCAAGCAAACAGTTGATATAAAATTTCTAGTATTTATCTTGACAGCAAACTTACTTGGAAGAAACACATTGGACAGTTAAACTCTAAATAATCACGTTTGTGTACAGGTTGATTCGCACAGTTTTCCGAGCACTTTCTTAGCTGATTCCACTAGCAATAATATTGAACAAAGATTATATGAACAAAGGTCCGGAAATTCTTCGTTAGAGAGTATCATCTGGTAAAAGATTTCGTCCTTGTTTTAGAATCCTCGCAGAACGAATCCTTAGTAAAATATGTAGAGCGTTAATTAAGGGGTACAAATAAATTTATTTTATGTGAAACTAGTTGACCTGGCAATTCTTCGCTATTGTTTGATTGAATTTTAAGGTTAGTTATTCCATTTCAATACATTGACTTAAGTAATCGAATTGTAAATGATTTTTATGTCACTTAAGAATAATAATACACACATTCAGATTTATAGTCTTTAGCAAGTTAGTGCAATTTATTTTTATTGTATACGGGTCGCTATTCCCATTTTAATCTCTTTGATTGTATTGACCATATTCTCTAAACAGTTCTGGTACTAATGTGTAAAGATTGTGAAGTTTATAGTTTACATAAAATTATTGGAGTAGTTTTCTATAATATAGAAAAAGTAAATGTATCGATTATTTGTTATTTAATTTTAAGGGCAGTTGTTCAATTTCATCCCTTTGACTTAAGTAATCAAATTCCAAATGGTTTTCATATCACATAAAAATAATATCACATAATTTTAGCTTTTTAGCTTGTAGGATGTTAGTTTAATTTATATTATTTATCGTATAAAGGTTTTAACCCCATTTCAATCCCTTAGACTGCAGTAATTGTATCGTCTAAACACTCCTGGTGCGGTAATGATAAACTGTGAAATTATTAGTGAAATAGGTCGAATAGTTTTTAAGTCTATAGAGGACAAAGAAAAATAGTATTTTAGTTCTTTTTTTAATTCAGAAAAATTTACTTTTTATGAGATTGTTTTAATAATATTTTTAAGGCACATGTCATGTGTAGTACAATGTTTTTATGTATATTGGGTCTAAAGTAACACCAAAAATCTTACGACATTTATATATTGCCGTTTGTAAGAATTTTGAATTTTTTTAATTTTTTTCCTATTTAGGCATCTGTATGCATAAAAAATTTAATCATTGCTACAATTCGTTTTTAATTATAACAGTTTATTGGACGTATTTTGTAATTGTTCACAACCACTAACTCTGAGTTTCAGTAGTTTGTAAACTACTTGCTCGGCACCATAGCCTACCACTTTATAACATTTTCTCTAAACGAGGAACACCGGAGAGTTAGTAGTTCGGGTATTATTTAATCTAAGCATTTTAAACAAAACATTTCTGGGTTTGGTTTTATTCAGCTTTTATTTACTTTAATCTTGCACTTACCTTAAGTAGCTTGGTGACGTCACAACTTAATTCTACAAAAAAACATCATGATTCATCGCTTACAATAATGGTAGTTAATGATAACAACTTCAGCACTATTGCGTCGAACGTGTCAGCTAAATGAGTAATCTATTTTAGAAAGTGAAAGCTTACGATTACAAGGGAAATATAACATTTTCTCAACACAAGTTGGCAATACTGATTAGCATGGGAAACAGGTAACATAATTGTTCCGTCCAAAGTATGTACGCGTAGATATCGAACTGAGCAAGTTAAAATGTTTGCCCATATAACTCGGTGGTAGATAAACATTTTTAAATAAAAACATCGCAATACATATTCTACTAAGGGAGTCAAACCTCCTTGCTACTACCATACACAGATCCAACAGTTCCAAATGGTTACGTCAGGACGATAGTTTTCAGGGATGTCGGTCTAATATATAAGGGTAATTATTTATGACAGATGAATCACAAAAGTAGTAAACAAAAGTCACTATTTTTGTTTGTTAAACATAAATAATGAGAACTGTTGTTTAATTTTTATTTAAAACTTATTGGTTTTGCAGAAGCGCAATCTGATCTCCCGTACGTTAAACTAAAAGACTTGAATAATTTGTTACAGTTTACATAATAATTTACTTTGTTATTTAATTATGTCCTAATATTGTTTAAATACTCATGGATATTGTGCAGCCAGTTGCAAATTATGACAAAACGGCTGTGTAATGTATTCATGGTGGATATATGAATAACTTCAACTTGGAAGAACAATTAATTGTTTGTCGTCCTCGATACGTCTCTGGTTACACTTATACTAAAAGTGTAAAGTACTTTTATCAAGTACCAACTAGTATTATATTGTTGTACATAAAATAATACCATAACGAATGCGAATTAAGTTCGTTTGTTTCAGGGTTTCAACCAACTATTTGGGAAATTGGTTTACACGCAAAATTGAGCTGAATAGCTGCCTACTTTTACGAAATATATAGTATAAGTAGAATTTGTTTGAGTTTGAGCCTCGACCTTGCGGCCTCGGATTATAGACTGCTCCGATTAGCTCGCAGAGCTCCCACGGTTAAATCACCCACCTTAATAAAACCGGGTACTTTTGCGGGATTTTAGTTTTATCGATATTGGGGGAATAGACCGGCTATAAGGTCGTGTAAAAAAACAAGATGTGCAGAAATTAATATCTTGTATATTTATTTTTTAAGCAAAGTCCAATAAGTTTGATTCTAGCACGAAATATCTCCAAAAAATTTACTTCTAGTCAAAAAACGTGCACCATTTTTTTTTCTAACTAATTCGTCTGACCTGTTTAAAAAACCAACGTGTGTACCAAATTTGGACCAAATCGGTCGTAAAATGCCCCCGTTTTAGAGTGCGAGCACTTAAACATATATACATATCACATTTTCAATTACACAACAAAACGTGTTCTGGGGGCTATGATCGGTGCTCTCTGACCACGTCCGACCTTAGATCTCACAATCAGAGTCACTGCAGTATCTCGTCTTTCTTATGGAAATTCGCTAAAAACCTGTACTGTATGTGTGATTGAACAAATATTTAATAAGTCCTGGCTGCCTTCTAATATTTTCTCTCTTTTTTTAAAACAATTTTAATCAAAACAAATTTTAATCTGTGCCTTTGAAATTCTGCGATCCACATAAGAGAAATACGCTGATTCTTCACTTAACAAACGCGTGCCTAGACGGCTGCGTCATCGATAATAGCCTATAAACAATTAACTAGACTATTTGCATTTACTTTGATTGCAACATACGATTAGGAAAGCGATGAAAAAGTGTTTCAAGGTCAACGGGCCATAAACAAACTGGTTTGGTATTTTTTAAGTTTTTGACGGTCGCCTGTTCTTTGTGCGTTGGGCAAAACGAACTAATTGCCTTCGGTAGTAAGTGTCAAGAGTGACAAGATCGTGAAAACTAACTGCTACGGTAGGTTCAATTCCGGCTGTAATATTGGCGATGCCCAAATATTTGTTTATAAAAGTAAAGTATTACATGCTTTCAACACTGTAAGCATTAATTAACCAACATTCTCTGTCGGGTCCGCTGATGCCATGTGGGAAACTCGGAAATGTGCCTCAGTTAATACAAATACTTCTAGATAGCTAAGATTTGGTAAGGTGTTTTCTTTTCCATGGACAAAAGCAAACATGGTATTTACGTCATAGAGGACATGGAACCTAGCAAATAGTTACAAAAAGTCAGTTTATTTTTATAAAATGCAAATATACAACTAATGATATTTTGTATTTGATTAACATAGAAATGTATCGAGTGTCTTTCTCGACCTTTCAAAGACTTCCGACTAAGTAGATTTTTATGGATCTCTATCTACGTTTTATAAAATAACATCGTATATGTCTGTTTGTGACGGCAACAACTGAGAACGGCTGAATGTACAAAGAAGGTGTTAGAGCCATTAGACGCAGCATTTCTCCGGGAAAAATTAGGAGAAATCCAAATTCGAAAACGTCCATTAAATTTGTTCAAAAGTTGTGACATCATTAGTGACCAAAGACGACTATTTCCCGCTTTTGTGCACGTTTCTGCTTGTAACTTTAGGCAGAGGTAGCTCATATATTCAATTTGAGATACTCATTGGATTCAGTTCACCGAGTTCTTTCAAATGGACATTGGACCGATTGCATAGTGTATGAGCTATAACACAAAAAGTGCGATTTTTTCTTAAACTTTTTAAATGTAGGTTTCAGGAAAAATCTGAAACCACTTGGGCGATTGGAAATTTTATTCTCTACATCTTTTATATTTGAAATGTTTTCCCGAAGCTATCTAAAGAGTAAAAATGAAAAAAAAATATAGTTTCGCTTTAAGGTATTTTCAGCGATTATTCCACTTGGTCGAAGACACGTGTCCAGCTAATACAGAATAATTTGGAGCGGGTTGTAGTGTGAGGAACCACTTCATCGCCCTCTTTCTTATTTATCCAAAAGTATACAATGTGTAAATGTGGCAGGAGGAGGGCTATTAAATACAGTCCAGTTGGAACATTGGAGTATCACGGGAATCGGTTCTTGGTACTGTATTATTTATTTTTATATTAAAAGAGGCCTTCCTCGTCTGTTTGTGACAATTTCGAAAGAAACGTTATCAACTATTACGATCGGGTAATGGTAAAATTTTTCAACAAAATGGCTTGGGTAGAGCTAAATGTGATATAATACTATTTTTGATAAAATTCAACACTTAAATTTTATCAAACAACGTATATAGATTTTAAGTTAAGTAATACAAATTCAGAACTGGGACCTACTCTCACATTATACAACAACATAGTAGAAGAGGTTGGTTCTGTAAAATAACTGGGTTTAACTTGTACTTGTTCATCCACACATGAACTACGGTATGGTATCTTTTTATGTGTAATTTCAATAAGAAAAAAAACTTTGTATGCTTCAGAAAAGTCAATTAGACGTATTGAATAATAACATGGCAGAAATGCTTCTTAGGCTTTAACTATATTGAAATTTTCATGGTTATCTATCTTTGACGTAATTTTTTTTAATTCAAGTGTCATGTAGATCGAAATAAACAAGTTATGGACTCAGAATTTGTTTGCGATTAGGCCAACGCAAGGAGTGTAAATATACGAAATAGCTGGTTAAAAATATTAATTAAACATTCCAAAACTTAAAAAAACCTTAAAAAGCTTTTGCTGATCCCAATCTTTTACTCTGCGGGGATTTCTTAGAAATTTTGAGTTTTAGTAGCTTTATTTTCTCAAAGACATTTTGATGTTTTTGTAGGGTTTATTGATTATTGAATTGTTTGTTAAAATTATTTTATTTTACTTTAAATATCTATTAATTGTTAATAACGTTAAATTTTGTTGTTGTTATTATTATTTTTTTTTTTAATGAATCTATATGTTAGTGTACGGCTGTGATTATAAAAAAAACAAATAATAAGAAAGTCTTAGACTGTAATAGAAAGTAGTCATCTCGTAACAATTATGTTTGTATCAAGGTTGTGTTTGTCGCACTAGATTAACATTTGCCAAGTTTATCGAGTGTGACAAATTAAACTTTGCACCCGTGATACACACAACGTTTTTCCTACAGCTACATTTTATATTCGTGTGTTAGTTTTTAAAAAGATCTGTTTTACAGAAGTTAGTTCCATAACAATCAAAATGTTCAAAACATAGACTATATCAACTGTTTACTTTTCGTACAGTGCGCAAAGTAAACAGCTGGAGTGCGAAAAGTATTACTTTATAGCACGCCAGCTGTTTAGCAGTGCGGTAAAGTAAAACAAAGTGGTATAATTACTTGAGGCTGAACACATGTAGTTTAGTTTGCGCACTGCTGTGAGTGTGGAAAAACGCACTTCATTGAACAGCTGTAGGAAAAGAAAATTTAATGATGGCCACCGTATTGGAAAAATGGCTGATGTTATTACAATTTAAAAACTATCAAGATATACAAAATATATAATCCTTTAAAATTTAAGATCAAAAATTTTTCTATCTTTTTTTAAAGCTGAGGAATCCAGACGTTTTCCATATAATATGTTTTCTCTTTACAGGGGTGTGTAAGAATCACTTTGAGACAAGAGCAAGATTAGTTCAGATTAAAGTTGTCGAGATATATTTTTATATAAGATAAAATAAAAGTGGTAATCTTGAGACAAGAATTTGCAAAATTGTAATGTGAGTATCTACTCTAGGTTCAATACAAAACCAAATTTTGGAAGGAAATATGTTATCTCCGAAATTAATAAAGCTTCATTGGTCACTTGGAATATATGGATGAACTAATTATGGAGTATAGTTAATTATAATGATTGATTTGCAAACAATAGTTATCTTTATTTATTAATCACGAATAGATTAGTTTCGACCTATAATAAGTTAAAATGTGTTCTTCTATTTAACTGATGCCAAACCAAAGACAATTTTAAAGAAACGATCCTCTCTTTTATGTAAATGTTTAGTTGTGATTAAATTTTTCATAATTTAATTCTGAAAATGTGATCTAGCTAATTAAACAAATTTATTTTTTATTCAACATTAACTTTATACAAATTGTATTTACATATTGAACAAGGCTACAATTGTATTAAGGTAATTTTAGTAATACGGAGTGTCCAGAACTCTGAATTCTGCCAAAGTGTGCATTGTTTCTGGTATTTACAAAATATTAAAATATCCGAAAGTCCTCAGTTTTTTTACAGGGCTGCTATTTTTATTTTTCTCTTATCAACTTGTATCTCAAAGACGGATTAATATATAAAGTTATAATTTTGAATGTTATTTTTTTCCTTCCGTTTCTGAACATTTTTTGCTTTGAGCTAATAACTTTTACAATTTCAAAAGAAACTAATTTTTAGTGGCATATTTGAATTCTTTGAAGTTTCTTCTACAAAATAGCTATGGAACACTTTTGGATTGGGGTTCATTTACTATTTTTGGCGATTTTTTTTAAATATGGTTGCAAAACGCTATAAACGGGCTTTTCAATTTTAGCTTTAACCATGCCAGTTCTAGGGTTAATAGCATAAAAGAACTACAACTACATTTTAAAACGTATGATGTAGAATATCTAAAAAAAGCTATACAAAAGATTTACAAGAGTAAAACATGTTTTTGTTCGGTAACAAAAAAATCTAAAACTTAATTAGTAGGTTGTAGGCTTATTTTTTTGTTAATGTTTGTTTTTGTTGTGTTTTTTTTAATTATTATTATTATTTAACATTTTAAACGACCGCATTTTGAATTGGATGGTTGGAAAAAATTTGTGTAGTTCGGCCTTTATATTATAAAACTTCATGAAAAATTTCAATTTCGTAAATTGCTATATCAATCCGTTTTTGCGATAACATTTTTTTAAATACGTAGAATTAGATATTTTTACCTTTGTGTAAAAAAATTAGATATTTTCAGACTTTTATATTTTGAATTTTCTTCGGCCTAGAAAAACTGTACTAAAATTATTGTCTAGAGACACACTGAAGCAATTTATAAGAATAGTTAGTTTTTGTAGCCTATAGTCAATTAAATCGAAAATCATAAAACAAATTAATATCCCTATATTATATACAAATATCGAGATGTTTTATCAGACTTACCAACTTAAACAAATAATAGTATGCTCTGAACGAAACAAACGCGTTGCTGTTGATGAATCAGAATATTGCGTAGTAATTTAATCCAGGAAGTAACACTTGAATTACACTAAACTTATAATTTACGATTGACTGCCGATAACAATACTGCGATGTGAAGCGATCGAATGGAACGAATGACGCGGTCGATCGTAGGTCAGTGATGCCAACTTGCCAACTGACAAAAACAAAACATCAGGTAAATCCCACTGGCTTGTGGTGTTATCAATAGATAAGAGCCACTTGTTTGTAAGACGTAATATTTCCAGTATTATATGGGATATGGGATTTAAACTGTTGGATGACCATACTAAAGAAACTTTCAGCTGATATTTTGTATTTTAACTTGTCAATTTTATCCCAAAAATGAATTGATGTAACAAGTAGAAACTTGTTAGTTTTGTACAGTTTTATAACCTAGAGGCTAAAAAAAACACAATTTTCCAACCACCGAATTAAAAATGACTGCCATTTAAAATTTGTCATATTGAATGAGTCAAAACAGATTACTTTACCCAAAATTCACGAGGTACAAAACGATTTTTCTTTATGTTTTGCTGCTAGGCTAAATTAGTGTTTTAAACAATTGCCAAGAAGAAAATTTCAGTATTTATTCACAACTCTGATATTTCTTTCACTTTTTTGTTAGTTGTAATTTCCTTAAAAGTTAATGGTTTTCGAGACATTTAACACCAAATGTTTTATACGCTGTATTTTTTACGTTGTTTTGCAGTTTGACTGCTATAAAACTACATTCAACATTTCAACTTCTTATACCAATTTCTTTTTAGATAAAAATTTACGCGCAAGAATTTTCAATATTTGGACGTTTCAATTTTTATATTGTGAATTTCCTGAACAAAAACAAACTATGTACTATGTTCAGCGAGTGTTTGCAGTAAATCGCTGCAACTTCTGTAACCATTTTGAAGTTTTAAATTTATACTTTTAATGCGTATTTTAGTTATGTTTTAAATGTATACACATGTGACTCAATAAAACAATTATTAAGAGCTTTAAATTGTCCATGTCTTTCCCTGGCATCCGTCATAGGTGGCGATTCATAAAAATTACTATACCAAGTATAGGTATCTGAAACAGTCTGTGCAATCATTCCCGTCTTAATATTGTATTTTGAAATATGTTATACTTGGGGCTC
>JAGFPH010000536.1:438319-461497 GCA_018207615.1 Philaenus spumarius
AACTCATATGGTATCCTGTCAAACCCTGGCGCTTTGTTATTTTTTGCTGTTTTTTTACTAGATTTTACTTACTAGATCGCTCGTCTTGTAGCGCTCAGTGTATGAAGTATGCCTACGTCACATTGACATCCCCTCTCCTCTCAGCCGCTGCATAAACGTATGACAAAGAAGAGACGGGTACGCATGTTCCTTCTCACTTTCTTATTTTTAGGCTGAACACTTCCCCTTGCGTATATCCCGCAGTTACGATCAAAAAGTAGAAACAATGTCATGGCTTTCGGAATTGAATGTTCTTTATCAAGAAAAGCGATATGAAACGCCATGAATTAGAAAAAAATACCAGGCTTCAGCGAGACAGTGCAATATGGAGACACGATAGACGAAATTTGTTGAAAAGATTGCCTTTCACAAGCTGTGTAAACTTGTCTAAACTTACTTCAGTTATAAGTAAATAATGAGCTGGACTTGTGAGAACAATATAGATGAAATAAAACAACAACACAAAATCTCACAACAAATACGTTTAATAAATCAACGTATTAAACGTATTAACGTACGTTTTGATTTATTAAACGTATTTGTTGTGAGATTTTGTGTTATTGTTTTATTTCATCTTTACTTCAGTTAGACAAAAATCAATCTTCTTTACAAAACTTAAAACACACAAATATAATAATTATAATTATTATATAGATTATTTATTATAATTATCCCTTACATATTGAATTATTCTTAGAATTCTATGTAGAGTGCGTACACTAATACCTCACTCAAAATCATTAGTCACTAAATAAATAATGCTTACATTTTAATAGTCACTATTTTTTGCATACTTATTATAAATAATATCTTTATATATGTTAATATTATAATAATTATAATAACGTATTATTATATACTATGTATCATCTATTCCCTCTCCACGCGCTTACTTGTCTATATACTATGTACCGCCTATTCCCTCTTCACGCTCTGACTTAGATTTCAGAAACATAGTCAAGCAAAAGTGCCCAACGAGCCAATAGAAGTTATTTCTAAAAAAAAATGTATTAAATATAACAAAGGAAGATTTTACAATGATAATAAAAAGTGCGTGAGACTCTTGCGCGAAGTGAAACAGTTCCAGAAACTGTTGATTTTTATGCATTGCTCCCTTTGCAATTTGTTGACGGTTTTATTATTTCATGATTGAAAATAGCCATGTATAATTTAATTGAAGAAAATTGCTCTTATTTATTGAATTATATCTTTTATTCGTCAATTTCCATTAATGCATAGACAAGAAATACACAAATGACTGAATTTAAAATATTTGGTATTAAAATCATTGATTTAAGTAGGCCTATATTAAAAATATATGATCTATTGTTTCGTTCAAAAATATATATATTTCAGGTCTTTAAGTAAAATATTTAGTATGTTTTAATATTATAGGCTCTGTACATTTACCATTTTGAAAATCCATAACGGCGTAGACTCAGTTAGATATAGTTTGTTGTTTGCAGGCAGTAGGTTCTTTTGAAGAATGAAGTAAACAAAAATAATTGAAAACATTAAAAAACGACTCAATTATACAACAGCTGATTACATCCATTAGCTTTAATATTTTAACAAAAATTAAATAAATATTAAAACTTTTCAGCTAATGTACGGTATAATACGCTAGGGTATACTGGTTCCTTATGCTACGTATTAACACAGAACCCCAGTTGTTATTGAGCGTAGATTGCTTTCAATTGTGCTTGTTTTTGGAGAAGGGGAGCCGTTTCAATTCTCGTCTCGTCGATGAGAAAAACTCATGCTATCAGAGCTAGAAAAAATACTCCGTATACATACATACTGTAAGCCCTGCGCATGCTTGTAGAGTGCGTTTCACTCTTCTTCTGGTCAAAGATAATTTGCCCTACAGCACCTAAAGAAGTTTCGCTCCAAAAAAGAATTAGTTGCCTACATTATCTCAGACAAAGTACATTATAAAATATCTAAATTTGTTGGTACTTTTACAAAATATACATTGCCCAGAGACTCCTTACAAATTATTTAATTAAATAATGAGTGGATTTTTATTGTAAGTGTGATAGGAAATTATTCCTGTTTATATATATTATCCTGCTCTATCTAAATTATAGGCTACGTAAAAATGTTTAGCTTACAACTGTAAGAGGGTAATTGGCCGGGTGCTGCCATGTGAAGCAGGCGGTAGTTCCTCTTAGTTACATATTGCAATTTAACAGTAATACAATTTTTTACATATTTTATATATATTGCTTATTAAAAATTAGTCACTGAAAATTATCTTTTGCAAAATATCCATTGTCTGAATGGCCCTTTACAAATTATGGAATCAAATAATGTGGAGGATTCTATTGTTTATGTAATAGTATTTTTTTATGTTTAGTAATTAGTTATTTGTTGTATTGTATATATAGCCTATATCATTCTCCCCCCACCCCCAACTCCCTCTGGATCGGGAATGCATTATAGAGCACGTGGTGTGTGGGACTCTCGGTTCATCCACTAAACCCTAACCTACATTTCTTCACCTCCACTCTGGGACCCCTATTAGCATTACTTCAGAGTGGTGCATAACATGCTTCTTATTTTTACTTACTGCCTAAGACTGTTCTAGCAGTCTTTTATCGTATAATCCGTTCTGAATATGGTTCCACGAGTCCTCCCTTACCACATTAGCAGGTGTAAACAATCCAATCGTTCCATCAATGTCACATCTCAAAGGTCACACCGAACTTCCCACTGTCCCCATTTTCGCCAAGTACGCCTGGAAGCAACCGTGTCCAGTCAACAGCTAGGTGATGTAAAATTTCACCTCGGCATTACCTACAATACACGTTAAATTAATTCGTTAAATTGGGCGATCTGAGCGAGCACTTGCATTGGTGTAGGAAGAGGTATTTCTTAGTATTTAACTTTCATTAAAGCTAGAGAGCTGAAATTTTGTACATTCATTTCTTTCGGGATACATAGAACACGTAAACCAGATTGGCATTTTGTGGCGTGCTGTTAAGGGGTGCTGCTAAACGAAATAACAATCCCTAAAAGAATAAATAAAAATTTTGTAAACTTCCAAGAATCTAGAGAGCTGATATTTGGCACTTAGTAATTTTAATTTTGATATAGGAAAGAAATAATAAAACATACAATTTAAATAGTTACATGAAATGGGTGAACTGACGATAACGGCATCTTTACAATTAACATAAATTATTTTTTATTCTTCCCATGAAGCTAAAGCGCTGTGGATTGACACCTTCGTTTCATGGTAAATAGGAACAATAATGCACTATCATTTCCAATTAATTGAGTCTAAGGGGTGAAAATTTTAAAAAAACATAATACAATAAATAAAAATTGTTGTACTTTCCTTTAAGCTCGAAAATGTATAACACTTATTTCTTAAATGGCAGGAAGAAAAAATAAACCAAACGCATTTTTTTATCCTGCGACTAAGTTACTTGCGGTAAAAATAGGGTTACTACCCCTATATATTAAAAATAATTTATATTAATATTTATAGAGCTAGATAGCTGAAATTTGGTAAATATTATTCTCAAATTATATTTAAAAAAATAAAAATAATTTAAATTTAAATTACTTGTATCTATGGGTAAAATGGGGCAATTACACAAATTACTGAACGCCGAGATATAATATGTTTAACATAGGACGGAAGGGGGACTATTTGCGCTTCGAAACATGAACACCTTCATAGATTTGGACAAAATTCACTACGCGGCGAATTTTTGGGTTACAACTCAGATCTTATGTCGGATTTAGAAAACAATTAATGTACCAGATATGTTACTGCGAATTTACAGCTAAGTTACTGCGAAGCCATTGTTAGTTGTTACATTATTTCAAAATTAGTTTAAAGGGTTTCATTTGATATTGGTGCAAAGTAAACAGCTGATGTAGGATATTCTGAAAATTTTGATTGTTGTAGGACTAACCTCTGTAAACACGTTTTGTTCAGTAAAACATATATTTTTTAAACTAAAACACTAATTTAAAATGTAGCTGTAGGAAAAACGTTCTTTGTATTACTGGTGCAAAGTTTACTTAGTCACCCTCAATAAACGTTTATTTCGTGCTACAAACTCGACTTTGCTCCCCAGATACACAAATAAAAATTTTTGATTATACTAAAAAAAACTAGAAGTCCTGTTGGACCTTTTGTCAAAACACAGTCGATATACAGGGTGTCACAAAAATCTTAGCGGGCTGTACAGGATCGGATTGTATTCATTGAAATAATTAATGTAAAATGTTCATCCACTTTTTTCGAATTCATCTTAGTCGCAATCCGCCATTTTGGTTTTTTACAAAAACAAAAAAAAATGCTGTAACTCTAGAAGTAGTAAGATAGTTAATTCAAATTATAATAAGCATTTTGTATGTTACTATTTACACCAAGAATTTATTTTCAACATTTTCAAACATTTTTTTCGTTTCTGTAGGCCAAAATTTAACAGAGTTATTGAAGAAAAAAAAACTGAAAACATAATTTCTTGGTAATTGTCTGCAACATCCAAAAATATCCCAAAAACCAACATTTCTGAGCAATGAATTGTATCTTATTAATTAAAACTATAAGAAATTATTATGTTTAAAGTTTGTTTTTTCGATAAGTCGGTTATCCTTTGACCTACAGAAACGAAAAACCCCCATTTTGTTTGTAATTAAAAACATAAAATATTTGGTCCTTTGTACATTTTTTGTCAAATTAACGGGTTTCAAAATATTCAAAGTTAAAAAATTGTAATAGCCACCATTTTGAAAATGATGGAAATACATTCTTGGTGTTTGATACACTTGTAAATTGTAATATACAATATGCTTATAAAAAATTTTAACTGAATATCTTATCTTCTTCTAGAGTTACAGTGACTTTTTGTAAAAAAAAAACAAAATAGCGGATTGCGACCAAACTAACAAGAGTTCGAAAACATTTTAGTAAACATTTTTCATTTTTTCAATGTATACAATATGATCCTGTAGAGGCTGCTAATTTTGTTGGGGACACCCTCTATAGAAGTCGTACTGCTTAGGGGCCAATTCTATCGGAGGCACTTGTTCTAATTATGAGAAAGTGAATGTAAGCGGGTCAGCATTATTTATAACTTTGACAAATTTAATCACAATACCTTTATCCGTTGTGGAAAAAATCATCTGCGAAAAATATTTGAATGATCATATAAGAAATCATCGGACCACTGGTTACGGAAATATACTTGAACGAAAAACTGGCAATTTGGCGGCCATTTTTAAATATGGAGTCCAACGTAGATGATCCGGACCATGTGACCAATTTTGTTCAATACTCCTATAGGTGTTTAACAAAGCCCAGCGACAAAACTAAGACTACAATAAACCATAAACTCTTTTTAACAAGTTGAATTGGTCCTATCACAGAGAAGGAATATATTCCTTCTCTGTGGTCCTATGTAGTTAAAACGCAACTTACTGTTGCGTTGAATAATTCAGAGGCTCAACTCCGCACACTCTGTTGGTGAAGAAAAGAAGCTTTATGAGTGTATTCTAAATTGCTGCTGCCACCTAGCAGGCCATTTTTGAACTAATTGTTAACAATAGGAACAATAAATTATTAATGTTTAAAGAGAAAACTTATGGTATTTTTAGATTGCCGAGTAACAGAACGTTGTCATAACTGTAAACTAATTAGTTTTAGCGTACTGTACATAGTGTTGTGTACTTAAACTTTTGTATTGCAGTTTAATAATTTCAAATGCCAACTAAAGACGAAGCAAACAAGGATTTATTGAGAGAATGCAAATCCCAAATATAGCAAGAGAAATATTAAAAGAAACTATAAATACAATTGAAATATATAAATCTGTAAAGAAGACAAAACTGTGGTTATGTTCGAACCAAAGTATGCGTGTTCACTGTGAACGCCCAAACCGTTTGAATGGACGTAACCAAATTTGGCATAATCGATTAATTGGCACACATTATTTCGATTATGGAGTTAAATTGGAGTAACTACTCCAAAACAATACACATTTCTCAATTTCCATGAGAGTAGAGAACGGAAATTTGCATAATTGTTTCTTATATGATAGCATACCTAACAAAATTAGAGCCCACGAATTTAGAACATTAATTTACGTTTAATGGGTGAAAACTGGGATACCAACCCATAAAAAAATCATTTCTTTACTCCCCGCGAAGAAGAGCGAAACATTTTTACATTTATGAAAAAAAGTAACCCCATCGAATTTCGGTCAAACTCTAAAATGGAAAACTAGCTCTTTAAAATAAAAACAAATTCCACCAACTTCCTACAAGCTGGAGGGTTGTAATTTGGTACATATTTTCTTAACCATGTGCAAGAAATAAACCCAATTTGTATTTTGATTCCTTGAGTATAATAAGGGGTGAAAATAATAATTCGTTCACTCTCTATGAAGCTAGAGACCTATAAACCTGGCACACATTAGGCTACGTTTAAGCTATATGTAGTAGGGAGAGAACAAAAATCCGACTATTTTTGTCTTAAAACGTATTTTTATTAGCAATACTTTAGGTAAAATGTACTCATAGATATGAAAAGCTCAAAACCTGATTTTTATTTTCATATTCGTTCAGGGGGTGTGAGTAATTTTGGTAAATTTTTATTTTGAGCGCTTCCTGGGGCATAGTTGATCATATATGTTAAGCTTAAATGTTAAACATAGAATCGAAAACATAGAACAATATTTATACAGTGTCTAGGAAATACTGTCCCAAATTTCGCCAGGCTAAGGTAAAATAAGAAAAACAGTTACAATAAAAATAGGTCCGGAAAAGCTTAGGTTTTTAATAAATTATTCAAATATTTGTTTACTAAGCATTTAAAAAAAATTTTGGAAATAGAAAAAAATATTGATCTCAAATGTGGTATTTGCTGTGAAACCTTTTACTTTTGTAAAAAAAAAAGAGAACGTTCTTTTCTATACTTTTAAAAAAGGCCAATTTAAAATGTTTCATGTCAAATAACTCTAAAACCACTAACTTTACTCAACATTTTTATTAAACAAGAAAAAGTTAATTTTTTCATTATTTTCCCCGTAGCTCAAAAGATAACCGCATTATCAGCTAAAAAATTAATTTCTTAGTAGTTGACTATAATAAATACATGAATTTATTGTAGAAATAAAATCTTATATTCTTAATGGTGAGCGTTACTTACTCTTCTTGACAAGTGATCATTCCAGCCTTATTGGAGAATGTCTTATTCAATGAGTGTTGGTAGTCATGGTTCATGATGGATGGGGCACCAACCCATTTTAGTGTGGATGTTAGAACTCATGATGTAATATCTACCAAGAAAATGGATTGGCCGAGGATGTGACCGGACCAAAATCAACCTGATTTCTTTCTGTGGGGACATCTCAAGAACCACAGTAGCTTCAATTCAAGATCTCAGACAACGCAGGGTTATCAGTAGTGGCGGCCATCTTGGATTTTTATCCCGTAAGAACAATGTTAAATTTAAAACAATTTATTTCGTTTATTGGTCATCATAAAATTTGTTGCAAGGTCTCATTTTAACCACAGTCACAATACTCATTTTGGGTTTCACATTTTTAAATCCCGTTCATTTGTTATGCAATTGAAATTTTGTAATTAACACAATACAAAATTTATAATTAAAAGTGAATCGCAAGCCGATCCGCAATTTTATTTTATATTCAGTTGTTTTGCAGCACTCAATTATAAAATGGATTTATAAAATGGTTTTAAATGAGGCAATGTCAACGCTCAGCTGCAAGAAATTGTACTGTTTAGATACGGCTATAGAGTGACGCGCTAGAGTCACCGGTTGCTTTCTCTTTTGCTGGAGCAGACCCGGAGTTGAGAAGATTATGTCAATGCCTGAAGTTTTCCAAAGAGTGCAAAAATCTATCAGGAGGCGTTTGGATACATGTGAGCTAAACAGGGGCCGTAATTCCTTTAGTTTGTTTATAAATAGCACTGCTAGTTTTCAATAAAAAAATCAAATGGCGGATAATTCGAAAACTACGGATTTTTGGAACTATGTTTATTGACACTTTTTCTTATTTTCACCTGGTTAAATGTGGGACAGTACTTTCTAGACACCCTTTATTCCATTAAATTTCAATCGTTTAAAATTTTAGTCTACATGTGCAAAATAAACATGTATACTACTATAAAAAAGTCTTACTGTTTTCTTCAACGAATAATTAAATTTTACAACATAACTCATGTGAAATAGTTTTAAGTTGTCCGGTATCTGCGTAGTTCTCAACCTTGTAGTCCAGTCAATGAATGCTCAACAGGGAGGTGTAGAGGGAAATGGAAGGAACACAATTTTTGACTTTGGGACATTGTTTGGACTAGTTAGGAGGTAAACATACTAAACGTCCCCACTCCTAGCAGGTGAGCGGGGTGCAGGGGAGCCCATAGAAGGTTCCCTTTTTGGGTTTTCACTTATATCTTGAAAACTATGCGTCTTAGCGATAAGTCCTTTCTATACAAAATTAAAGCTCACAAAATTTGCTTAAAGATAATGACAGCAAATGTACATAGCCTACAATATTGCAGTGTTTACTGTGTTGGTATAGGATGCCGGGTTAAATAAACCAATTATTACACATAACTTAACTATTATGCTTCATCCGATTGTTTTTACAGTTACACCATCCGATAGGGAATCAGAAAGGCTACAAAAAAAGTCTCTTATCATTTTTTGTTAAAATGTACGATTTTTTTGGTAATTTAGGTTTCAAACAGCCCATTTTAAACTCATGGTTGGATTTAATCAATTATTTTTCTTGAGATATATCATTGTTAGGTTAAACTTCATGCCAAGTCTGGACTCAATCAGTCAAACCATTCTCTAGATATGAATTATTTTGTAAAAAAACAAAATGGTGGATATCTAGAAACCGAAGCGTTTTCGGGTCTGTGTTTATATGAACTTTTTTCTTATTTTGACCCATGGAACCATTCCCCGAAGTTTGGCACTTTACTTATCGGACACCCTGTATATTCAGTAAACAAGTTGACGGATTTTTGACGTAGAAAGAGTGGAGGACATGTAGATACTTTAATTTGTCTGTAAAATTTAATTAAGAGGTGCTGAATGGAACTGTTTCGATAAAACACAATTAAAACTATTTAATTTCATTTTACAACTCACTACTCTGTACGTCACAAGACACCTTTTAGTTATCAAATTTCAGTAATAAATACAGCACTTTTAGTCAGGAAAGAAAAAGAAAATATGTATAACAAGTTATAATTATGTAACAAAACAATAATAACAAATTTTATTTTACACTTCTTATAATTATTCAAACATTATAAACATATATTATATTTCTACTGCAGTAAGATTGTTTTATAAAATCATAAATGCATGTATTGGACAGTGGACACAAAGCACTTGTGCACCAACACGTATACATTTTAAAAACATCTATTTGAAGTACAATATTTGTGTCATTCTCAGTAGGCTACAAGTTTAATCAGGCGATTTTATACATAACTAAAGCAGTATTAGTTTTCAATATTAATAATTCCAGGTTGCCTAAACATCTGCTCGCTTTACTTTTACCGTCTAATAATATTCTCATATAACATGTCTATTTTTTAGTTTTGAAACTTTTTTCTAAAAAAATAACGGTTTTATTGAATTAAATAAGCTACTATAGTATTTTAAACAAAATTAAAAGAGAAAAACAAGACCAAGACTGGGATTTGACCACAAGATCTTAGATTTTTCGTGTTAAAGTTTGATCCACTAAGCTACCCTGATCACACCAAATATTGGTCGATAATTCTGTAATCACTAGGTGTTCGTCGATGTCTCACTTCTATGATTTGCTACATTTTAGTGAATGCATTTTAAGTGTATGGCTATTATCCCCAGAAATTATTCTTGATTAAGCTAATAGACAATCGACCATTGTCTTCACCTTGTTTCCATATCACATAGAGCAGTATGTAAGGACTGGGAGACATGCCTGGATCCTTCGGATCTCAACCTTGCATCGACCTTCGGTCTTGGAAACTGTCTTGGAAGCTTCGCTCACAGCTAACGCTGTATCAGCAAGATTATGAAAAACACTAAATACCAATACGTAAGGCTTTACCATGTCAAGGTTGATTAAATTCCTAAAAGTAGCAAGTTTTTTTTTGGGGTGGATAGTGGGAAGTATTTAAGTTTGAAAGTTTTTTAGTTAACTCCACTAACAGGTCAATGTATGTTAAATTTCTTGTTCGTGGAACTTTTGAATGCTGGATGTTTTGGTAGGTCAGTGAGTGACACATTAACTGTTTTATGTTTTTATTGATCTGATACGCGGCGATTCGCCCGAAATCAGATAATAAATAAAGGAATTAGTAAGCGTTTCACAACTTCCAAATTTACATCAGACATCCATAATCTTTAAGTTTTGACTGGATGAATGATGCATGTAAAATTATGCATTTTAACAAACAAAATTTTTTTTTATATAATTAAGGATATACAGAAAACCAGCAAATGCTTTGAGCCCCGCAAAAAACTTAACGGTGTCAGTAATACTATCCCCTACTTCCTCTAAGTTCGAAGTAATAACAATTCGTTATTAATATGTAACAAATTACGCCTTATTATTTCAAAACATCGAATTGCAATATCAATAATTCACTGATAATAAAAAGAAGAGGAAAAATTCAGTCAAAGTTTTCTTCATTATAGTTTATCCAAACAAGTCCCTTTCATTTAACTCTTAATCTTTTGTGTGTCCTCAAACGAAATGACTTCTTGTTTAGATAATTCGTATTGTTTAACCATAATATCTCTTGTTCTCTCCAGAAGGGAGTCGATGTCTGCTTCTGTCAGCCCTGTTGTTGGAATAGGATCCAGAACTGTCACCGTTATTCGGCCTGAAACAAACAAAGTTTTATTTAGTTTTGTTTTGAAATCACATACAAGGGAAGAACACTGCGTGCTTCTAACGTCAGTCTCATTTATTCCTCTTCAAACACATTTTTTAATAATCTTATGAGCCATAACCACTTTAAATGGATGCAATATTTTTCATATTATGTCAGTTGTAGGTCCTTCTTAGTTTTCAAAAACTCTTTCTCAGTTCTACCCCCTTGGTTCGATTGTTCCCATTAACGAACACAACCGAGTGTTTTCATCTCTTTATATCATGTATCAGTTTGGAAGTGATTTATGCGAATTGCGGAAGATATCGCAGCCATAAAAAGTGACATAGTGTTGAGATAGTAATGATTTTGAAGGTCTGGATAACATGAAGCGAAAACTTGATCTTGCAACGGTAACAAGTCCTTGTTTGAAAACCTAAAATGTTTTTGTATAAATGATAAATGCAACAATGCTTAGAAATATGAGATATGTTCTAATATTTAGTGTAAATAAATTGTGAAACCACAATTAATTGTTGTTTTTAATTAGGTAAACTAAAAGGTTTAGGCTACCAAATGGCAGTAGAAGTGTTTTAACTTTGTATTTTTTGACCATAAGTTCTGTAATTAACTTCCAAAAAATAAAGATAATAGGACCAGGCAGCTGAATCTCTGCCAAGTTGAGAGAATTTCCAAAATAATTACGTTTGTGCTATAGGGTTTCAACCAACTAGCCTATTTGGGAAATTAGTTTTCTCTCGAAGGTAGTGAATAGATGCCTTCGAATGTGTTTAAACCAGTACCAGCCTCCAGTACCGGTAAACGCGCTGCTTCGTTCCGCTCGCATCGGAAAAGAGTGTTGTGAGTTGGCACCTCGATTTTGCGGCCTCGGATTGTGGACTGCTTCTCTTCGTTCAACAGCTGACAAATGTTGGCATCCCGGCCATCGGCCTCGAATCAGAAGCTGTTCCCACGGTAAAATCCCCCGCGTGGATTAGAACCGGGTACTTGTATGGTATTTTACGTTTTGATCGATTTTGGAGGGACTAGACGGATATATGAAAAAAACCCAAATGCAGAATAATGTTCTAGGTATGTTTATTTTTTAGATCAAATAAAAAAAGTAGTTTAATCTAGTACTAAAAATGTCTACGTTCGGTCAAAAACGAGCTTCCGGTTGAGGGATTTTTTGGCCAACTAAGTAGTCCTAACGATTTAGTAAACCAACATGTGTGCCAAATTTGGACCATTCATTGACCGCTCCCAACCTCTTACCATAGCTCATCTTTCCTTTGGAAATTCGCTAATAAGGTTGTTGTTAGATAATAAAAGTAGTTGTAATACTGTACGTTTCAGGTATGTCAAACAATCATAAAAGCGATAAAATTGTGATTCGTGAATACGTTTAGGGTAATTAGGAAAGGGTTTGACCGAAAATACGGCTGGCCCACTCGGTTAGGAACACTTTTAAAACTTCGACATTTCAAAAATTAACAATGTTAATAACAAACTACCTCGTTATCAATTTTATTTAAATCAATAATTAAATGTTAATATCTTAATACTTTGTACAACCTTATTATACACCAGACATAGTTTAAATTTCAATTTATAAATAATTAAAATTGATTTTGTTAGATAAATACGTTTTTCCGTATACGTTTTGATCTACACCGTTCGTTAATCTACAAATTTTCAGATTACATTTTTTTGTATACCTTTTTTTTATATATTTAAAACGATATTATCAAATAATAACTAATTGTAATAACGACTTTTTTAAAGTAATAATTAAAAGTTTTGTTTTTAGTTAAATAAGTCTTATCTTTAAATGTTTTTAATGAAAAAAAGTTCTTCAAATCCAAAAATTTTCAGATTGTCAATATTTTTTATTTTTCTCTTAAAAACTTTTTTTTACTGTTGTTTGAACTTGTTTTTTAGTTATTTATGTTTGAAATTACTTACTTGATCATCAAAAACGGAAGCATGAATAATTAGGTCCTTCAATTTTGTTGTTACCAAAATGGCAAATGAAGGCCAAATAAGTTAAAAGTTCTGGACAATAATAAGCAAACAGGCGAATAGGACACAAATTAGGATATATCTTTGATTTAAAAATGTAAGTATTTAAATTTTACAATAATGCAGTTAAAATTAAAAGAAAAAATTACAGAATTGTACAATATAAGCAACATGTATGTAAGTATTAAAATAGTACAGTTATATCGTGTTTTGTTTATCCTGAAGAACGTCCTATTGAAACTTTTGACGAAACACATATTTTATTATACAGGGTGATTCAGGAAGAAAAGGTGAAACTTTCAGGACGTATTGGGAAAATAAAATAAAATGTTTTTGTACATTGTGATTTAGACCTATTTTATAATAATTTGACTTACCCTTAACTAGGCCTGTAGCTTATTATAGTGTAAAGTATTTCAAGATGGAAGCTACAAAACTGTAGGCCTATTATTTTATGTGATTAACTACCTATTAATAAAAAGTTAGATGTTAAGAATTGGTTAAAATCATAGTAAGAATTGTACTGGTTAAGAAAAACTTCAAGCAATTATCTTCTAATTAGTACAAGGTTAAAAAATAGAAACATCTTGGTAATTAAAATTGTTTATTTAAAAGAAATTATAAACATTATTGACAAAAAAGTACTTTATCACAATTTGTAGTACTGTCCCATATTTTAACTGTCATTTAATTTAATTTGTGACTCACCTTTACCCAAAAAGTCCTAATTTATTATTATTTTTGTTTATACAAAATTTACAAAAGCTCCTTGCCTGATAGTATTAGTACTAGTATTGCACTGATCAACTTTTTGTTTCTTAAAAAATTAAAACAGCGTACCGTAGTTTCTTTAAGTAGTAATTTCGCTAAATTATGAAAAACAAATCTCTTGTGTTGTAACTAGCATCTGCGAAAAGCAGACGACAAGCATTGGATTTGAGTTTGCAATACTGTATTGTACCAGGGCTGTATAAAGGAAATGTTTTAAATTTTTAAGCGAATTTCCAACTTTTTTCGGTGAAAAATGGTTCGATCGGAGTCTACAAAAAACATTTTGTAAATTTTTTAATTCTCCACAAATGTCCTATTGAAATTATCGTGGACCATTCATAAATTCTTATAATATCAACGAAAACCCTAAAAAAGTTCTAATTTATTGTTCTTTTTGTTTATAAAAAAAGTCAAAAAGTTCCTTGCCAGATAGTTTTTGTATTTTGCACACCTATGTGCTACCCTCAAAGTCACTGTGGATGTCGCTTGTTGTTAAATTCAATAGCAAAGAAAGTCTCTATTACACTGCTATCCCGTTTTGAAGAGCGTAGTTCTAGTAGTCCAGTCAATGAATGCATTGTAGAGTGCATGGAATATGCGATAATTTGAGCACTCATTGACTGGACTATAGGGAATGTTCTGTGTGAAAAACGCTCATCACGAAATCCTTGAGCCTCACAAACATTTTCGTAAGACAGCTCCACTCGTGGAAACCATTCCACAATACTTTTAATTAGTGTAGCCATAACTTTAAGGCTTGTGTGTAGTTGTACTATGTAATAAAATGCAATTATTGTAAACATATCAATTAATGACACAATACTGTAATAAGAAAAAGGTAATTAAATTTCTTAATGCTGTAATGCAAAGAACAATAACTAGGATATAAAAAACTATAACTAATAAAATGCAATTGTCTACTATACAATGTATTGTGGAAACTTGTACGTAGAGATACTGTATCTACACTTTATAGGAGACACAAATAACTATTTAAGTGATTCATTCTAAGTAAAAGTTTTGATAACTACAGTTGTTTAATTTGTTTTTGATAACCTTTCTGTTGTAGTGACTACTAAAAATGTAGATTGTTATATATTTTATTCGGACTTACAAGGTTTTACCATTTGTACATTGCCTGATATACTTGCTTTTTTGAAATTTTTTTTGAAATATCCGTTTTCGGACCCCCTGATTCCAAAAAAAGTGGTTTTTACAAAATGTCTGTCTGCATGTATACAAAGCTAGAGAGAAGTCTATTCGATCGATTTAGAACAAATTTGCACCCAACATGTCAGTTAGGCCTGTATAGATGCACGAAAAAAGAATTTCATACATTTTGAAAAACAACCCCCTTTTTGGCCAAAAAATCTGTTATTATTATTTTTTAAATGGCTCAAACGGTTTTGATAAAATTTGGCTGATTTGTAGCCCTTAATGTATCCTACCATATGCAAAAAAAAACAGCATCTTTTTAAAAATTATCTTTTAGCTAATAGGTCTAATAATAATAACAACTGACTTTTGGGGGGTTTGGCCAAAAAGGGAGTTGTTTTTCAAACATTTTCAAAATCTTTTTTGTGCGTGTATACAGGCCTAATTGACATGTTTGGTGCAAATTTGTTCGAAATCGATCGAATAGTTTTCTATCTAGCTAATAATAATAATATTTATTAGTTACTCTCCTACTTTAATGTACCCCATCTCCTACTTTAATGCAATTATGAAGTCACAGTGAATCTGTTTAATAATTTAAATATGTTTGTGAGCAAGTATGTGCTACCTCCTGGTACCAATTTATTACTTTTGATTTACAAAGTTTTCGTACTTAAAAGTTTTGATCAAATAAAACCTGAACACAAAATCTCACAACAAATACTTTTACTAACTTCAAACGAGTTTCAACGACAATGTCGCCATCCTCAGTGATGCAAGGGCTACAGTAACCAAACTATAACAGTTGGAGTTATAATTTGGAAATTAGTAAACGTATTTGTTGTGAGATTTAGCGTTCAGAAGTCAAGCTCAATAGTTATTTATTACTAGAGGAAACCCCTGCGAGCTTTATGTTACTCAGAGATAGTGTAGTTTTTTATTAGTAAAACTATTTTTTTCTAATCGGTTCAGTAGTACGAGAGATTACCCCCTACATACAAACAAACAAACAGAATGGACATTTTTTGATTGACAAACCATTTCGTGAATTACCAAAGAAATTGATCAAAGACAACTTAGGGACTTCCTAGGGAATCTTCCTAAACTTGAGTCACACTATTGTAGAAATAGTAGTTCCAAGCTCTATTTGGAGCAAAGATGGAAATCCAAGTCAGAACTCTTTAAAGGGTATAAAGAGTTTTGTAAGTCAAAAGGTATATAAAGTCTGATTGCTTTCGACTTTTTATTTTATAGTATATTTTTAGAAAGTAATTTAACACTATGCAAGCCTAAAAAGACCAATGAGATCTCTGTTGTGCCCATATACAGGGTAACATATAATTCCAAGAGTACAACTACCACATTTCTAGCAAAATTGCAGTAAAACAGCAGAAAGATTATGACAGCCTAAATCAAAATCCGGAGAAAATACTGCAGTTTATACAATGGCTTTGCAAGCTGTGCTACTATGTCCGTCATTAAATGTTCCAGCTCTATATTATCGAACAAAACTTAAAGTAAACAATTTTACACTATATGACCTAAAATCATGATCTGGTTGTTGCTTTCTTTGGGATGAGCGTGAGGGTAGTTTGAGTGCGGATGAGTTCTGTAGTATTTTGTATGAATTTTTGACAAGTGAGGTAGACACAAGCCGATACAGTAATGTAATGCTATACATTGATGGATGCACCTATCAGAATAGAAACAGTATTTGGTCTAATATGCTTCTTTTGGCATCACTTATAACCGGCTTAACTATAACGCAAAAGTTTCTAGAGAAGGGTCACACCCAGATGGAGTGTGACTCGATGCACAGTAGGTCTACTATCGAGAGAAGGCTGAGGAACCGGGAGGTGAGTTCCCGTTGCATGCTTAGAAGCGTTCAGAACAGCTAAGGTAAATCCATGACCATATAAAGTGCAATACCTAACCCATATGTTTTTAAAACGAATTAGGACTATATCATTTGTAACATCAATACGTCCCGGCCACAAAAAAGGGACCCACAATAATTAACCAACATAAGATACATACAGTATACTCCTAATGGAGACTTGGTAATTAAATTAAAATACGCAGATGATTTCCCTTTGCTTCCAAGAAGGGTAAACAAACCCTGTTAAATATAATTAACATAGGTAAAGATATTAGGAAGCACACAAAAAGTTCTAAGGCCGACGTGCCTTGGGGATAAAATCAGCTTTCGTTAAAAATAATAAATAATTCGACCACTCAGTTGACCCGCTGACGTGAGTTGAGCGAAGTTCCCAAATTTAGTGAATATGTTTTAATGTTTCAACCAACTATTTGGGAAATTGGACTACTCACAAAATCGCTGAATAGCAGGCAGCATGAACGAAATATATTAGTAGAATTTATACGTACCACAGTCTGCCGGCCTGACTCCAGCGCTGTTTTTCCACAACGGAAAAACTCGCTTTGTGAGTTTGCACCTCGACCTTGCGGTCTCAGATTAAAAACTGCGCTTTGAGAGTTTGTGGCATAGGATCCCACAACTTCGCTCGGAGTGGACAGGTTGTACCCGACCATCGGCCTCAAAACAGAAGCTGTCCCACGTTTTGATAGATTTTGGGGAAACCAAACCAGCTATAAGGTCGTGTAAAAAAACAAAATGTGCAGAATAACCTTCTTTATTTCATTTTTACGTAAAACCCGAAAATTGTTTTATACTAGTACGAAAAATCTAAAAAAACGTTTTACTTCCTGTCAAAAAAAAGCTGCCGCTTGTTACAAATTTTTCGCTTACGAACTTGTACGAGCCACTTATAAAACCAACTTGTGCTTCAAATTTGGACCAAATCGGACTTACAATACGGCCGCTAGAGCACGAAAACATATATGATATTTTTATGACACATTTTGGGGACCGTGATCGATGCTAATTTCTACTCCCTACTTTAGGTATCACCATAAGAGTCACTGCAATAGCTCATTTTCTCTACGGAATTTCACTTATAATACCTAAAAATATAATTAAATATTCACCTCGACCAAAGATCTTCTTCTCTGCATCAATAAAATAGTACGGGGAAAATACAACTGGTATAATTGGTACTTGACTTTGGATTGCTACGCGGAATGCTCCTTTCTTGAATGGTAACAATGTGCCTTGCTTTTTGTTCCGCGTACCTTCGGGAAACAACCATAGTTTGGTCTGAAATCATAATAATAAATCGTTAGATAAATATCCAACTATTTATTTACTAACCTAATGTACATATCGATAACATTTAACTTCAACCTTTGAAGATGATAACATTGTTGAATTGTTCTAATTGAAGGTATTAGCTTTTGTTTAAGGTTAACTATTGGAATAATTTTATTTATCTTGCTTAGTTGTAAGTTCTGAACAATTTTATGATTTCTCTTTTTCCCACTTTGAACTCTATAATTTCCCTTTTATTGTGTGGAGCGTATCCAAAGAACGGTCAAAAGGTTGCAAATTCTCTTGCATATTCAGCATGATTGAAATACTTAGAAAGTAATTTATTTTGTCCTGCTTGCTTCATGACAAAAACAATATCTCTAATTCTCGCAGGTACCACGGCATTTATCCGGCCTCCTATGTTATACAATACAATATGTCTGCCTAGGCCTACTCAGCAACAGTTAAAACCCCTTATGGTATAAATGTTCAAAGCAATGTTAAATACAACTTGTCTGGTGAAGGCTACGAAACACAAATTGTATTTATATTAGTTACAACAAAAAACAACTACTTCTAATTAAATAAAAAATGTAATTGTTAAATTCTATTGCTAAAATTTTAATACATTAAAACTAAAGATGAATTTTGCTTTGTGAATTTCAGACAATTACAATTTGTTTACAACTTAATTAAATAGGCATATCATTGATTACATTGTTTGTATTTTATTGGAAAAGTATTCAATTATAATTGTTATTAGGCACTGACAATAAGCTATATTACGCCTATGTTCAATCCATTACGTAGTGGTTCAATGTTAAACACCAACAATTATTACATTCTATACTTCTATCAAAATTACCTTTTCTTTGATAGATTAAATCAACAAGAACTGACTTTTTGTTTGGTGACTTACTCACTTTGTGATCGGTTTGTTTATGTAAAAAATTATACATTTTTCTTTGGTTAGATTAGATTAAAAGCATTTACTCACTTTTTGTTTGGTCAGATTATATTAAGAAAATATACTTAACTTTTATTTTATTAGATTAGATTATACTAATAATATTTAGTCATATTTTATTTGGGAAAGTAAGATAAAAGTTTACAATATGTACTAATGGTTTATTTAGTTAGATTAGATTATATTAACAATATTTACTGACTTTTTATTTGGTCAGATTAAATTAACACTATTTACTCACTTGTTATTTGGTTACATTAAATTTAAAATATTTAGGCCCTACTCACTTGTTATTTGGTCAGATAAGATTAAAAATGTTTACTAACTTTTTATTTGGCTGGGTTAGAATAAAATAAAAAATATTTACTCACTTGTTATTTGGTTGTATAAGATTAAAAATATTTACTCACTTGTTATTTGGTTACATTTAAAATATTTACTCACTGTTTATTTGGTTAGTTAAAATTAACATTATTTTTAATTGGTTGGGTTAGATAAAATTGACAAAATTTAATTTAGTAACTTTTTGTTTAATTCAATTAGGTTAACTATTTTATTAAGTTTTTATTTCGTTAGGTAAAACTTAAATAACGATATTCACTCACTTGATATTTGGTTAGATTAGATTAATAATATTTGTCTTTTTATTTTGTTGGGTTATATAAAATTGACAATATTTACTCACTGTTTATTTGGTTAGATTAGATTAGCAGTATTTACTCACTTGTTAATTAGTCTCATTAGATTAAGAATATTTAATCACTTGTTATTTGGTTACATAAGATTAACAATATTTACTCACTTTTATTAGGATACATTAGATTACATATATTTACTCACAGTTTATTTTGTTAGATTTCATTAACAATATTTACTCACTTTTTATTTGGTTGGATAAAATTAACAATTTTTACTCGCGTGTTATTTGGTTACATTACATTAAAAATATTTAGGCCTACTCGTCGTTTATTTGGTTAGATTAAATAAACAATATTTAGGTCTACTTACTTTTTATTTGGTTAGATTAGATTAATATACTCACTTTTTACTTGGTTGGGTTAGTTAAAATTTAAAAAAAATATTTAGACACTTTTGTGTAGTTCAATTAGGTTAAAAATTGTATTCCGTTTTTATTTCCTTAGGTTAGAATAGAATAACGATATTTACTCACTTTGTGTTTGGTCATAAGTTTAGAAGTCTCATCCAATTGTTTATTTGCTACCTTTCCTTTGTCTCTATCAATGAAAACCACTCCGACTATCCATGCTGACAGACCAAACGGCCAAATATAGAATAATTCTTTACGTGCTATTGCGGCACATTTACCCATAATATGCCAAAAATCAAACATTCCTAAAAACAAGAAAACAAAACATATTCAATCATGAACAATTTATTATAGGAATATTATTCCAACAAGTTCGTCCAAAAGGAGGTGGGGGTGTATATTAAGCAATACACAGTACTGTATTTACTTATAAAGGCCCTAAGAAATAAACTTATAATCAGAAATCTTTACACATTACGCCTTATTTCCAGATACCATGAACGACAATTTATAAAATTGAAATTCTGGAAAGATTTATGAACTTAACATGTTTTAATTTTAACAAAAATAGATTTTAAAATATAACCTACAATAATAAATAAAAAGGTAAAATTGATTTGCCTGGAGACAATTTTATATTTTGCTTTAACGGGTAAAGTTGAATGAGTTTTGTTGATAGAAAGCTAAGTTATGAGCAAATTGATACACCAATATAAAACCTTCACTTTCTTTAAAAATCTTATTTGGAAAATCAAAATACAAAAATAGTTTTATGAAGAATTCCAGCGGGAACTTACTGACCGAGAAGACATTTTCTGTTAGTGGACTTTGCTAATCGTTTTATAATAAAAACTACTTATAAACTGTCCTCACTGTTTAGGCCTACACAAATATATATTGATTTCATCGTATATGCACTGTGGAACTGCAGCACCCTCTATTTCCACTTGATATTATCGATAACATTTTTAATGTAATGAGTACTTTTTCTTTATACTTGTCCAATACATAATACTTTAGCCATCCCCAAGTTTAAGGAAGAGATACAAACATCTTTTTATTTAACTGTGAGCTTGTGCGGTTGTGTTTAGACAACTGTGCGCTGGGCACATAGCAAGCTGCACACGAGGCTGAGAGGCTGAGAGAGAAAGCACTGCCGCGCCCAATGCAGTGCCAAACCTTGTGTGCTGGTGGAAGTTAGTGTTTTTTCAACGCGTGTGGAAATGAGGCTACGATTTCAAACTGATCAAATTTATTTACAGACATTTATTAGACAAATGAAGTACAAATGTTTTTAGTAATATTACGAAACTGATAAACATTAGCTTCACAATTCCCATTACTATATTATCAGAGTCAGAAAGCAGCTTTTCAACATTGAAAATAATAACAACTTACAGTGCTCTCAATGAAACAATTTAAAAGCAAAGTCGCCTCAGTTGTCATCTACAGATCTATGAGAAAATTTTTGATCTTTACGCACAAATTAAAATAGTTCGACCACGCAGTTGAACTGCTGACGTGAGTTGAGCGATTATCCAAAATTAAATTTATATGTTTTAGGGTTTCAGCCAACTATTTGGGAAATTGGTCTACTCACAAAGACGTTGAATGGATGCCTCCGTGTATGAAATACATAAGTAGATTTTGTTTGAACCTCAGCCTCCAACCCCGGCTAACGGCTCACGCGCTGCTACTTCCACTCGCTGGCCTTGTGACCTAGGATTTTAGGCTGCTTCGCTCCGATCGCAGTAGACAAACTTACTTGGCGAGTTCGCATCCCAGTCGTCATCCTTGTAACAGAATCTACCCTCGTGGATTTAATTCAAGTACTTTTATTATATTTTACGTTTTGATAGATTTTGGTTGAATCAGATGAGCTGCAAGGTCGTGTAAAAAAATGTGCAGAATAATCTCCTATATTTATGTTTTACTTAAACATCAAAAAAACATTTTATTCTAGAAAGAAAAATCTCAAAAAATTAACTTCCTGTCAAAAAAGTGCTTCTAGTTATTGTTATTTTTTTTTTAATTCGCTCGAGCCACTGCGGAAACTAAAGTGTGAACCAAATTTGAACCATATAGCGTACAATGCTGCCGGTAGAGTGCGAACACATATATAACATTTGTAATGACACCCCAAAACGTGTTCTGGGACCATGATGGGTGTTCATTTACTGTCGACCTGAGGTCTCACCATAAGAGTCACTGCGATAGCTCATCTTTCCTACTAAAATTTGCTAACAAGAAGAATGGCTTTAATGTTTATATTAAATCAAGCTCAAATTATAACAATTTACGTTAAAATAGGTAAACATAATTTTATTTTGTTAATTTAGGATTTTATCAAGTTTCTGAATACATTTTCTTTTCATGAATAGTTGATTCCTTTTACAAAATTTTAAAACAAATCTGGTGCAGGACCCCAGTAATTTTAGCTACGAGCCGCTACCGATGTAATTGCAGGATTGATACAAAATTTGTGTTGCCTAAACTACTAAATACACGGGCAAGACAACTATTTTTAAATGAACTGTATACGTTCTTGGTACAAGCTTTATCTGTTAATTGGCTGACCTGACCCTCGCAACTTTTGCCACTGAGAAGATATACTGTCTTATCTTTCTTTTTATCTATATATATAAAATCCAAAACCCACTCACTAACTCATTCACTCACTGACTGATCACAGTTTCTCAAAAACCATACAACCTAGGAACGTGAAATTTGGTACACATATTGCTCATAGGCCCTAGAGGCGCACTAAGAAAGGATTTTAAAATATTTGGCCTTTAAGGGTTGAAACAATCCCTAAAACAATAAATATTGTATGTTATAGATCTCAAAAACCATAACGCCTAGGAACGTGAAATTTGGTACACATATTGCTCATATGCCCTAAAGGCGCACTAAAAACGGATTTTAAAATATTTGGTTTTCAAGGGTTGAAACAACCCCTAAAACAATAAATATTATTTGTTATAGATCTCAAAAACCTTACCGCCTAAGAACGTGAAATGAGGTACACACATTGCTCATAGGTAATAGACACGCACTAAGAAAGAATTTTAAAATATTTTACCTTTAAGGGTTGAAACAACCCCTAAGACAATAAATATTGTATGTTATAGATATCAAAAA